>CM077197.1:37428183-37978183 GCA_039654625.1 Rhinogobio ventralis | reverse complement strand
TTAGCATATGACAAATTTTAATGCATTTGGTCTTGGTGGACTAGATCTAGGCAGGTGGAGCTGGGGGAGGTAGAGGGTTTCAGAGGAACTATATTGCAGGACCAGCTTACAGTGAACACTGAACAATATCATTTAAATGTTAAGCAATCTCATTGCCTGCAAAGTTAGCAGAGGCCAGTCTTGTACCATATAGTAAACAATGTGATTGCTAGTGGATTGCATATAAAGGACCTATCAGCCTGTGTCATCTACAGCTTTATAAATGAACTACATATATCTTCTTTCTCTCACAGTTACTACCAAGAGAACTGAAGGGGGAACAAGCCCTCTTAACCAGATTAGACTAATGACACCATGAACACAAATGGACTCATATTAAAACCAAAGCCTAATGAGGCATAAAGCAACATTAATGCTGGGATACAGAAGAGGAGGATGAATGAACAGTGTGAGTGTGTTTGTGTCTCTGAGATCAGATGATTGGGAGGTTGATTAAAGTGGTAGGAGGAATTCTGGATATCTGAGCAGACTGCAGAGATTACAGAGACAGCGATCTGAAGAATGAGCATCAGGACATGCCTACTGTGTGCATTGAAGAACCAATCAGACAGCATAAGGTGCATACAGAGTGCTAGACGACCCTAGCTATGCTGGTGGGAAACTGGCTGAGCTGGTTAACTATGCTCATCAATACGATTTGGTACAGTTGACCAGCTCAACCACCGTTAAGTGATAGTTCACCCAAAAAATACAAATTCTGCCGTCATTTACTCACCTTCATGTTGTTCCAAAGCCATAAGACTTTTGTTCAACTTCAGAACACAAATGAAAATACTTTTAATATTCTCTCATCATTTTTGTCCATCCATTGAAAGTCCATGCAATCATAAAAAAAAATTAATAATAATCATAACATCATAATTACAACGCCAGGTGCGTTCACATCACTTTGGTTAAAGCAAAATGGCAATGCACTTTTTCTACAACAAAAAAAAGAAATTCAACAATAGTTATTAACTCTACATCTACAAAATGATAAATAAAGAAAGTGCATCAGGTGTGTTTATGTTTCTGTTCAATTAATGAAGGTGCTGTATATTGACTTGATGCATATTATAACATAATTGTATAATACTAAAGGTATTCTATACATGCAGCTTGCGTCCGACATGTTTTCTCACTTGACAACTCGGAAACTCTGGGCTTAAAAACAGAAACTCTGGGCTTAAAGACAATCCAGAGTTTCCCACTCGTAATTACGATTTTGCGGTAATATTCATGTCCGTTCAACGTATAAGTATGATAGAAATGCACCAACAGAGCTCATCAAATATGTTAAACAGAAGCTCAACCGTGCTTGCTTGACATGTGACAAAAACCTCATTGTTTCCAGTGGTGGCTGGCGATTTTTGAAATAGAGGAGGCACACAACATTTTAGCGGTCTGATCCCCACCCAATGATTTTTTAAACTGCTTTAAAATGGCTTTTTTGGTCACTTTTAGTCAGAAAACGACACATATACAGCAAGACAATATAAATATAATTTCACTCACTATTACTTGAAGCAAAAATAATGTCTGTGTTAAAAGAGCACGTTCGGCCGTTTAGTGAAGCTGATTGCTGTAGCCTATATCTTAGCTTAGGCATGGGGTTTTCATTTTTAATTTGTAGCTGTATAAATTTGTTTGCAATCAAATATTCAATATCTCTACTCTCCATATGTAGTTGGTACATCAGCGATAGCAGTTCAAACTAATATCACGTTTACGTCTCTTCGATGATTGGTTGGTATACCAAGGGAGGCTAGCCTTCTCTACCATGTTAGTTTCATCAACACTCCTAATCGCTGAAAGTGAAATACTCGATGGTGATTGCCATTTTTTTTTTTTTTTACAATGGAGGCACAAGTCTCCGGTTATGGATTTGTCTCCCCGTCCCCTTCTCTATCTCCTCAGACTTGCGTTTCAAAAATTCGGCACATGCGGGGAAGAGCGCTGTGGTTACACTTACAGAGGTGAAATTACAAACAATAAATACACATTCTGAGACATGAAATTAATAACTATGAATTTTATTAACATTAAATCATTCCTTTTCCCATTTTCAACTCAAAATTTTGTGTAGGCTGTGCCTCCCTTGCCTCCCCTAACGAGCCGCCAGCCACTGATTGTTTCTCATACATCAAGATTTGAGCTGCAGTGTCTCTTTAGAAGACTTGGATTAAACCGCTCAATTCATATAGATTACTTTTGCAATGTCTTTATGAACTTATGAAAATTTTGGTAGTGTGGACTTTTAATGGATGAGGGAATATTAAAAAGATGAACAGAAGTCTTATGGGTGAGTAAATGATAACATCATTTTAATTTTTTGAGTGAACTATCCCTTTACCACACTCTCATGATAGTTCTTAAGTACTGTATTTTATGATTTGGTATGAATGACCTTCAAGGTGACGTTTTACCTACAAATTGTACATTTTCGTAAGAGTCAGATTGTACAAATTCATATAAAAATCACCAACTCATACAAAACTCAGAACTTTAAGTAGTGACTTTCTACAACTGCAAATCAAATTTCTCCATGCCAACAAAATCACCATTGAATGACGTACCATGGAGTTCATGGCGAAGTGGTTGTGCTGAGTCTGTAGCTCCACAGCGTGTTGGTAGCTCACACCGATCTCTGTGTGGCTCTGAAGAAACAATTCCTTATTGTGACTGATCCAGTCAAACATCTAAAGAGACGAGAACAGGAAGTCATTACATATAATCTTAAACCATTCTTTTATGAAGTTACACATCACTACAGTTGGGGGTTTGTTATTAAATAGACAGCACACATAATTAATCAAACAAAGAGACTAGTGTACGACAGGCTCAGGACAGATAACAGAATGACAAATGTAAAAATTTCAACTGTTTTGTTTTAGCAGACGATAAGAAATCCATTCAGATAAGCATGTTAATATAGGGAGTCATCACTGGATTAACAGCGTTTTGTGTTTTAGTAGGAAAAAATGACGGATTATTGTGTACAATCAGCGAGGTTTGCTGAGAAGTTTGGTGTGTTGTCATGGCAACCTTTCTAATTAGGATAAATCCACTTGTTGATAAAATGCTGTGCTAAAACACAGATATCAGTTGTAGGAGCTTTTAAAGGATTTACACTGTCTGGAACATTCGTCTAGCAATATATTTATATCTGCATCATAAATGCCTTTTTGTCAATGTCAGAGCTTTCCATTCCCATCTGTGACATCATATACTGTAGGCTACATACCCTTGGAATTTACAACTGATTTCTGTATAAATTTGTCATATTATATTACTTGATTTTCTCCACCTTAAACATTAAACACATACCTCGAGTCTTGACAGGACGTCATTCACTATCCTCCTCCTCATTCATTTTTTTTAATTTACATCAACCTTCTTAGTATTCCTCAGTCAATTCATTATAAACAATAACAAGAAAAACATTATAAAATTATAAAAGAATGCCTGTTTTCCCATTCATTTTTTGTAAAAATTGTATAGGGTCGCTAACGACCCGAGGTGTGCAACAGTGTAAGTATATTTTTTCTGCTCAACTATAATTTAAACTTTGATGACTGAATAAGTGCAATTCACCTTTATTCCACAAGGTGGCAATGTCTGATACACAATAATGAAGTGACGTTTCACTCATAGTTACCGCAGACAGAAAACAAAAGAATAGGAATTATCATCAGCAAAACTTGTACTGAACACAGTCAAATATTATTGTCACTGATGGTAGATCTGGTGAAGAAGCTATCAGTGCTCAAAATATCGATTTTGAAGATGTTGAAAATGATAGTTTTGAGAATATGTTTGAGATTGTGAATATGAGGCAGATGCTTAATGTGCTGGGAAATGAGCTCTGACGAGGACAGTGATGATGGTATAAAACATCTGCTCAACCTGAACCCTTCCAAGCTCTAAAAGTTAACAAAATATGCTTTATTTTATTCTTCTGTAATTGTTATTCTAATATCAGAAGAGTTTTATATTATCACGACAGGTAGAGATCCATCCGTGTTAGATATAGATCCGGGTCGCTAAAGACCCAAATATGTAATAATGATTGGCAAAATATTCATGCATTTAAGGGTTAAAGATCAGACCAAATTTTATGATTAATTTATTTACAAATCCAATGCTTTTTCAAAGGTATCTATATCTCTAAGTTGACTTCTGCAGAAGCTAATTGAAGTCAGGAGTCATTTAACCTGGAGTCCAAACAATGAGACGATCAAATGAAATTTTATGGCCAATTAATGCAGAAATCCATGCCAAATCATATACTGTTGTAAACTTGCGACTGTACATGGTTTACACATCAAAACAATATGTATTGCATTAATTTATTCATAAACATGCTTTAATTAACAAATGGAAATGCAACACAATGAATAATAAACAAATATGCAAATACCAAAGTCATTAAAATTCTATCCACGTTTCACCACCATGGCCTCCACTGCTTTCTGAGTTATAAACAATTTATCTTTCAATACCGAATAACTGTCCTAAATAAATATTTAATTAGAACTGCAAATTAATTGCACTTGTAATCAAGATAAGAGCTGAGAGACAGCATAATTGATAATCTAGTTGACTGCCTGCATTCCTGTTATATTAAATGGATGGCTTAATCTAATAAATCTGGGCTCGTTCTAAGAGAAGTTGGACAGAGGTATTAATTAGCAGAATGACTGCTTGCTCTTGGCCTTTTGACACGAGGAGGCCTGGCACAATGACAGACAAATGATTTTCAATCATGTTTACCCGCGACGAGTGAAAGGTTGTGTGTGTGGTGGCTAAAAATAAACGTCTGCACTCTGAACGAAACAAAATTATCAGAATAAAGCACTTATGTGTACTCAGTATCAGACAGGCCCCTGTGAGCGGCCCTCTGGCCCTTCACCTTATGTCTGAACAGTTATCTCAAACTCACTGTTATCATGAAGTGAGGTGGAGTCAGTGTGAGGTCACTCTTAACCCTATAAAGCCTGTATTATATTTGATACACACATTTCTAAGGCTTCTAAATCATCAACATGATGCAAACTTTACTGGAAAACCTGGTGAACACAATCTTCTACATGCTACCTGTCATTTGATTGATAGTTTATACTTTTTAGCAAGGGCCTTCAGATCGTGGTACACGTGTCTTTTTGCTATGAAATCTTTACTGATTTGTATAAAGTAAACGTAACAATAACGAAGACATATTATTGGAACAAATAGACTTACAATATTTATATAAGTGAGTAGTCTGTTATACTTTTATAAAGATATAATTGATATGCATTAGATTAAATTATCTGACCTTAAAAATAACAACATCTGCACCAAATAGCATATTTTTGCTCGGTTTAGGCCTACGTTTGAATAAAAGTGGTGACTTTTGTCATTCTCAAGTATGAGCTCCATATTCTCACAATATCATACTGTCTGATGTATAAATTATATTGAACTTTTTTAGACTTCTTAAAAGTCAAAAGGTACAATAAACGTAAAAAAATATGTTCCATTTAAAAAAAAAAAAAAATGTCCAAGTATTATTTGATACATCAGGCTTTACATGGTTAACAGAAACGCATAAAAAGCACTCAAGGCACGATGTGAAGTATGAGTCTGAACTTGAGTGGCTTTTTTCTTTTGAAGTAATATGATACCAATGTTAAATAAATTGTTATTTCAGATTGTAATGCATTTTATTTCTCTGCATTTTACAATGAATTCAAACTCAATTTATGCTATTTATACACTGCAATTTATAGTCAGAACTAGAGAAGAATACTTTAATATGTTAATAAGTATCTTGTATTACAAGAGCAAACCTGAGGATCTCTATACCTTTTTCTACACCTTACACATGGTTCCTGATTTTATATCCCGAATCATGATTTGGACTTTTGCTGTTTCCAGCCAACCTTTATTATTTGCTCCTCACCTTTTTTGATTGACCTATTTTGGATAGGCCTTTAAAATAAAACAGCAACAAAAGTGCACTTGCACCACATATTAGTCTCATTACCAAGTCAAATAATAATTTACTGTATATACCAATTATTTGTCAAGTATATACTTTGTAAACCTATTTGGGTAACATTTTACAATAAGGTTTCATTTGGTAACATTAGTTAACTACATTAGTTAGCATGGACTAACAGTAAACAATAGTTAAATAGTTAAATTAGTTAAAACAAAAAGTTCATAAAGAGATCGTAAAACCAATCCATATGAATTGAGCGGTTTAGTCCAAATTTTCTGGAGACTCGATCACGTTATATTAAACAGTAGCTCGAGCATGCTTGCTTGACATACAAGAACTAACGAGGTTCATTTTCGTGTTACGCAGCACGTTTATGCTTCGGCAAGAACCAATGAGGTTCATTCTTGTGTTACGCAGCACGTTTATGCTTCGGCAAGAACCAATGAGGTTCATTCTTGTGTTACGCAGCACGTTTATGCTTCGGCAAGAACCAATGAGGTTCATTCTCGTGTTACGCAGCACGTTTGAGCTTCAGCGAAAACCAATGAGGTTCATTCTCGTGTTACTCAGCACGTTTGAGCTTCTGTTTATGTTTCCCTGATCAATGTTTATACGCGATTAAAAGCTTAAATTCAATCTGTTCATCATATAAAGCGGCCGCGTTTCTTCAGAAAATTTGGACTAAACCGCTTAATTCATACGGATTAGTTTTACGATCCTTTTATTAACCTTTTGAAGCATCAAAGTGGTAGTTTCGTAGCTGTCAATGGAGGGTCAGAAATCTATCAGATTTGTGTTTCGAAAATGAACGATAGTCTTACGGGTTTGGAACAACATGAGTGTGAGTAATAGATGACAATTTTTTTCATTTGTGGGTGAACTCACAGTTTAACTAACATCAAGTTTCAACAATCTAGTTTAATAGATGCTATAAAAATATATTGCTAATAGTTAGTTCATGTTAACTATGCATTAACATAGTAAAGTGTTACCCATATTTGCAATCCATGTGTGAAAGAGTGGAATAAACCAAAGTTTTGGGAACATTTTGGAATAATAGTATACCTTAGCATATACATTATCCAAATGTAAATTGTCCTAATTTCTCCAATTTACGCACACACACACACGCCATTATACAGCCATAATTTTGTCAATTCACACCAGGTTAAACCCGTGCTTACTCACCTTCTCTGCATCCTGTTCAAACAGTCGGAGCTGAAAACACTGATCCAGCTTTAGTTTTCTTAGGTGCCACATCTGGTGCAGGTGCTGTCTGGTGCTGTGGAGTTTATCCAGCAGACTGGCGATCTTCGGAACCACACTCTGGAAGTCGGCACTTCCAGAAATACAGTTCCTCCCTGAGAAGCCATCACTGGAGCGGATACACTGCAAGAGTCTCTGGCCTTCGTGGTCCAGCTCTTCCACTGGAGCCTTCATCACCTTCTTCTTCAGCTGAGTGTGCTCATCGATAAGTCTCCGAGATCCCTCCACGTCCACCGGGAACTCCTTCTTAGCCAACATCTCCTGCAGATCTTCCAGGCGGGAGAGGAGGTGAACGGCACTGGCCAGGAACTCCTCAAGAGCGACCCGAAGCTCAATCCATTCCTCATGATTATATTCCAGAGATCCCTCAAAATCGTCCGTTAACTGAGACGGGTCCACTAGTTTGGTCAAACCCTCCACAGACACCATGCTGGTCTGTCAGCAAGAAGGGAGAAATAGACATGTCACTTTAAGGTGAAAGTAAAGGTGGAAGTCTAGTTTGATGTGAGCCATGAACATGGAAACTCTGTGCAGACAAGCAAAGGATGATACTTTAGAGTCTAGAATATGGAAGACAGCTACTCAATACTTGCGTTTTTACCTCAAAGGTGAACTTGGCACTGCCAAAGTTGGTCTTCTGTTTCTGCCAGAAGTTGTCTGGTTTGATTATGAGAGCGACGCAGATCTCAGCTGAAAACGCTTCCTGCAGGGTCTTCAGTAACGGCTTTATCAGGTCCCACTTTGAACCGCGCATATCAATAATCACAGTGAAACCTCTCTTACACACGTCCTCACTGAAACAGACAGAGAAAGAGAGATTTCTAGAAACATACCAGAAGAAATGCAACAATTAATAAGTAAGTTTACTAGTCTACTAAATATAATAATAATATTGTTTGAAATCTTTCATTTCATCGTCATTGATCTTACTGAAGACGTTAAATTAATTTCACATATAAATAGTCAGCTACCCAACACTAGCAAAACAGTTGCAGACTGTAGTGTTATTGTTACCTAAAATTAAAACTCTTTGTAATATTTATATTTAATAAAATAAAATGGTAACACTTTATAATAAGTAAAAATACAACAATACAATAAAATACTTACAAATCATTAACAAACTATTAGTTTATAGTTAATTCATATAAATATATTGTAGCCTCTACATAATTAATATAGGCAACGGCTATTTGCACTAATTGAAAATAGCATATTTTCCTAGCTATAATTGCTATTTACACTAAGTGCAAATAGCAACTAGATTCTATTTACACTAAGTGAAAATAACATATTTTCTTAGCGATAGATGCTATTTACTAAGTGAAATAGCATACTAAGTGAAAATAGCGATATATTCTATTCACACCATGTACAAGTAGCAGTTCTTTGCAATATGTGTAAATAGTAATTACATGCAATTTATACTTTATTTTGACAGATACATACTATTTGCACCTCAGTATTGTTGTACATTTACAGGATGCAATAATAACATAGAGTATAAATTATTATATTTATTAAAATTATTAAATGGATGCTGCCTTAATGGGATAATAAAAGCCCTCCATACACCTATCCCTACCCAATAAATGCTTTTATTATTATTACACATTTCGTTAGGTACTTTATTTCCATTTTTAGGACATTTTCTTAATTTTTATTGAAAGTAAATTCCTTTCCGATGTGATGGGAAAAGGGAGAAGAGCGAGCTCTGCAAAAGGCGAATTCGAACCTGGGTCGATCGCGTCAAAATCTAGATCCATAAGCCTTACACTTTACTGACTGCACCATTGAAGATGTTGATATATGCAAGTTTTTTTTTAAATCTTGTTTGGCCCAACCAGACATTGTTAAGCGGAGCTAGTGCGAATAGCACTTGCCAACAAGGCACGCTATTTGCACTTGGTGTGAATAGACACTCCGATTAATATATTAATAGGCTATATACAAATAGTGAGTTCTTCATTCATTGTCACTGTAATTAACACAATTAATATTGTTTAATTAGCTTGTATAAAGTAATTGTTAACTGGTTATTAGGAGTAAACAGTTAGGTCTAGATTAGGTCACGGAAAATGTCATTATTAAGTGCTTTAAACCTTTATTAGACATTAATTGCATTCATATTCAGTTCCTTAAAATGTTTACAAATACATTAAGCACACACACAAACAATTTTTTAGGAATACTTAATAAAAATGCAATTAATGTCTAAAGCCCCGTTTCTACCGAAATTACCCGAACAATTTGTCCCAGGAGCTTTTTTTTCCCCAGACCGGTTGCTTTCTGCGTTTCCATCGCGGTCTAACGTACCGTGAAGATTAGGCAAATTAGTCCGGTGATGTAGGACTGCGTGCGACTTTACAGTTCCCGCTGGATTTCATTCTCCACATATAAGCTTAATAAAGCCTGAACCTCATCGTCGGCCCATCTGTCGTATTTTTTAAATTCATTGTTGATTCGAATGGCAAACAACTCCGTACTGTGGTTGAAATAAAATGCTGCGTGGAGTCAGCCAATCAAAATGCTGCATGAGCTCAACCAATCAAAATGTTCAGCGCCCAAGTCCCACCCCCGGAAGTTCCTGAACTTTGAAAAAGTACTACCTCGCGAGCAGGGCCGTTTTGAGGGGGAAATATTTACCAGGAACTTCATTTAGACCCTGGTTCCTGCGGTCGAAACACACCAAGTATCACCCCAAAGTCCCTAGTTCCTCGGGAAAGTTCCTGCGGTGGAAACGCGGCTTAATAAAGGTTGGTTTACAGCACTTAATTAATGGCATTTTTCAATTTTCCAAGACTTAATCTAAAGTGAGAACTGTTTAGAGGTAATAAGTTCAACTTATTAATAAGAAAACTTTTTTAAAACATTTTTAAATGTTAAATTTTGTCTTCTATGCATTTCTTATACAGCACAATATACTTTGAGTGTGGACCACTTTTGATGAGTATTCCTTTCTGATTCATATTAAATGAGTCACTTGACCCAGGAAAAGAACAAAGAGAGAGAGAGAGCAAGAGAGAGGGGTGAGTGTGTGTCCTTCAGACCAGAAAGTGCTGCACATTTTGCCTCATTATTGCATTTAAGCCACTTTGGTTCTTAAATTTCCATATAAATGATATCACTCAGAATCTCTTCTACCAAATATCAGCTTGGAACAGAGCCGGGTCATTTGTTTGGGTACCTTTTAAAGAGTTCCTGGATGATTGTTCTCATCAGGTTAAGCGGAAACAGCACAGCTTCTATTTCTGGCTCATGCTTTTGAGGTAGCGCTCAGAGATTGGAAGATAAAAATAACCCTCCAGTGATTCAGTGATGGCAAAATTAACAACACAGATTTCCGTGCGCCTCAAAGAGGGAAATAAAGATGACAGAAAGTCAGCACAAACGCTGTGTGATTAGGATCCACATAATGGCACATGTAAGCTTCTCTCATTTCCTGCCGTTCAAAGGTCTGAGTGGGAAACTTGTCAAAAACAACAGCCGTAAATTCTAACACTTTACTCCTGCGATGGGACGAACTACTGCCAAAGCCAGGCTGTCGACTTTGTGTTGAGTAACTCAATACCTGAACATAAACACTCGACACAGCCTTGAGTCTTCATCCCACACAATCTAAATCAAGAAAAAAAAAAAACTTGCACATTCACCAAGTGCCACCACAGACCTCATTATCATTTGTTTTACTCATCACAAAAACATTTGATAGAGATGATTTTCTGCCTATTGTTGTTGTTGTTGCTGTGACAAAAATGTGTGAAGATCTGCAGTTAGAACAATGAAAGAAGAAACCTTTGCTTTAGAGAGGGGGACAAGAAATGATACCCATGGATTAAGAATTTGTTCCCATGACTTCCCGAGTTTTATTAAATCGCAAAAAAGGAAGACGAGGCCTGGTTGAGCTGCTGCTATGTCAAAGAGATGCTGTTTTTTCCACCCCTTTTCCAAAACTCATTTGTTTGACCTTCCTAAGGCTGATGAACACTATTCCTGAACATTACGGAAAACAGCTTCTAAAAACTAAGAGAGTATAATGCAGGCTACGCACAAAAGCTTCTCCTGAAATAGAGCAGTTCCCACGTTGTTGGGACAATTCGTTGTTTGTGGATCAAAACTTGTAAGTGCCCTATTATTTCTAGTTGCATTTTATATTAACAGTTCCAATTATATGTTTTCCGACAAATATCATAACAAAAATGGTGTATATCATCGTATCTAAAATGTGTAAGAAAAAAAAACTAACTACTGTGAAACGTCCTGTGAAATCTGTGCTTGCAAAGTCTGTGCAAGAAATCCGTTCTGGATGATCCTCTTGTTTGTTAACATTCTTAAATTTGAATTAGGCTTGAATTGGTTTGAAATTGATGCCATCCTCAATATTTACGTCTGAGTAGAGCTCGCGGTTATGGTAAATAGTGTGGCATTTCCCGAACACGTGCTGAGCGGTGCGAATCACAACACACTGGGCCAGCTAACCAATCACAGCACATTTCATATTTCAGAAGGAGGGGCTTCATCGAAACAGGAACTACATGATGCGTTTGAGCCATACTGGGTGATGTAATAATGTAAAATATGTGAAAAATAATGTTTTTTGAACAATCAAGCATGAAAGCATATTCTAGTACACCCCAAAAGCTAAATCAAGACTTCGTAAAAGGGCATAATAGGACCCCTTTAATTCCATGATATCTATTTTTCTGTCTGCATGTCATGTGTGGGGCTTCGTATTTATTAGATAAATTACAGAAAATTGTCAGAAGACATGCAACAGACTGATATGGGGCCCTATCATACACCGGATGCAATGTGGCGCCAGGTGTGACGCAAGTGTTTTTTGCTAGTTTCAACCCGACACAATTATAACTTTCACGTCCAGCGCCACATTGTTTAAATAGCAAATGCACTCGCGCCCATCTGTTCGCCCATGGGCGTGCTATTTTAAGGAACTGAAAACGACTGCGTCATTGACCAACAAAAACCTGGTCCAAAGTCAATAGCGTAGTATTTTTTGTGTTATTTAAAGGGCGCGTTAGTAATATGCGCCTATAGGCGGGAGCACAACGCACGTACACTCTTATTACACACACAGGGACGCGCAGCAGCACACAAACATTTTTAAATATGAAAAATTAAAGGAAAAATGTAAAGATGTTTTAAAATGTAAAAGATTTTTATTGTGTACATAAATATAAAAATGCCTACATGTCATAATGTATAGTAATTGCATGCATCAGAATTAGCCTACCTATTTGCAGTAATGACGAGCAAGCAGGCGTCATTGGACAAACAGATCCGTTTCCTCGCTAGAGAAGCGTTCAGTCTTTCCGCTTGCAAATTCCAGCATGTAAATAGTGAATCCACCATGGTGCAAGCACAACTGGCTTTTAAAGGGAATGGGAGATGAGATTTATTGCACGTTACGCCCAAAACACACCCATGACTCATTAAGAAACTAGGTACAACCCTTTTGGACCATGTGTCTGGCGTGCCGACCGTTTTTCCCGTCGTTAAACTAGCAAAAGTGGACTCGGACACACCCTAAGTGCACCTGCACCATGCGCTTTAGACCATGTGCTTAGATCGTTAAAATAGGGCCCATTATCTTAAGCAGAACATTTAATTATTTTTTTATTTGATTCATTCATTTGATTAAAAAAAAAGAAATATTGTTATTTTTCATACTTTGCAATTTTTATCTGAAATCACATACTGTATAGTAGGTACTAGATTTGGTTTAAAACTTACTTCACGGATGTACTACATCTGGCAGTTGCGCTGCTTTACCACCATTCACAATTTTTTTCTTGTGGTCTCATAAAATAGTGTCCATTGTCCATCGAATGCACATCTCAGAATCTCGGTGGAAGTAGAAGGTCATCCGGGTACTTTTTACCTACTGTTTTTCATATACTATGCATTCAGACATACTATATTGGTGTACTATTTTTCACATACTATATAGCGGGGAAACATTTGATTGCGGATGCAGCGCATGTTTTTTTTTTCAATATTATATGTAGTCTGACTAGTAGCTCTGTCTTTTTAAAATAAAAAAGCAATTTTTACTCACATTTGGGGCCCTATTTTAACAATCTGAGCACATGGCGCAGGTGCACTTAGGGCGTGTCCTGGTCCAAAAGGGTTGTACCGAGTCTCTTAATGAGTCATGGGTGTGTTTTGAGGGTAAAGTTCAATAAACCAATCAGAGTCTCATCTCCCATTCCCTTTAAAAGCCAGTTGCACTCACGCCATGGCGGATTGTGGAAAGAGAGAACACTTCTCCAGAGAGGAATCCTTGTATTTTTAATATTTAAAAATGTTTGTGTGCTGCTGCGCATCCCTGTGTGTGTAATAAGCAGAGTCTGCGCACATTGTGCACCTGCCTATAGGTGCATATTACAAACTTTAAATAACATAAAAAAAAATACTGTGCAACTTTAGACCAGGTTTTTGTTGGTCAATGGCGCAGTCGATTTCAGTTGCGTCAAAATAGCAACGTGCCTGAACACACCTTGTTTTCAGACGAGCACGCCCACGGGCGAACAGATGGGCGCGGGTGCATTTGCCATTTAAACAACGTGGCGCTGGATGTGAAAATGATAACTGCGTCGGGCTGAAACTAGCAAAAAACATGTCACGCCTGCTGTCGCATTGCGCCGGGTGTATGATAGGGCCCTTAGTGTTAATTTTGAATCCAGTTTAGCCACCAATAAACTTGTCGTTCCAAACTTTTTTGTTTTATACAGAACTTGTACAGGACAAGATGGCATTTATAATACTTCTATGATGCTTTTTGTACTTTTTCCTATCAAAAGTATGCTTTCATTGTATGGAAAAGAGCTACATTCTTCAAAACATTTCCTTTTGTACTCCACAGAAGAAAGGTGAGTAACATGAGGGTGAGTAAATGATGATAGAATACTCATTTTAAGGCTAACATGAACGAAGACAAGAATCAAAAGAGCGTGTCACAAACACTATATCATGTGCCAGTGCGGGAGGCATAGGGCATGAATCACAGCCTAAAGGAAGGTTTGCATGCTGACTCAATAACATTGATTTTCCCTCTTCACCAAACCAGCAGCCTGCACTGCTTTACACTGATCCGACACTGATGATGCAAGCACTGCTCCCAAGTGGAAATCGAACTGGGCCGGGTTCAGTGTGATATTTATACATCCATAATGGATGTGGATGACTTGTTCTTCTTGCTAATGAGGATATCTTTTGGTTGACAAAGCACAGTTAATGCTAATTCAGACCCTCCTATACTAAACACACACGTTTCAGACACTTAACCACATCATGTCATGAAACAGGGTAACTGATACCTCTCAGTGAACCAGCATTGCACTTTTCATTTAATCTGCATGACGTTTAAAGCTGTTATGCGTTAAAGAGCAGCTGAAGGGGACAGAAGCTCAGATGCCTGTGGGCACCGACACATCAAAATACTATGAGCTCTGATGATGAATCATGGCTTGTGGGAAAAGCTTAAAGAGACGGGGGTCTCCATCCCTTTTTTTTCCTTTTCAGTTTCTGTCTCTCTTTCTCCTAATTAAACTTGTATTAAGTCCGCCTTTGTTCACAGCTTAGCTCCCAGACTTTGATGCTGACATCTGAGAGCAGTGACAGCATTGATCAGTGGCCCAGTGAGGTCAGCTGTATTCATAACACCAGCCCTGAAACAAACACACACACCCATTGGTTCACTATATTTGTGGGGGCTCTCCAGACCTAATGGTTTTTATACTGTACAAACTGTATATTCTCTCCCCTTACACTAGCCCTACACCTAAACCTACCCATCACACAAAACTTTCTGCATTTTACATGTTCAAAAAAACTATAACTGTATAATTTATAAACTTGTTTCCTCATGGGGACCTCAATTTAGGTGCCCACTGTGAAACGAGTCCCCATGAGTCTGTGTGCATTCAGGCTGAAGTCCCCACCGGGATAGAAAAACATGAACACACACACACACACACACACACACACACACACACACACACACACACAAACATGCACAATACCAGACCTGACAATTTAATGCAAAGGATCCAGTTTATCTAAATACTCTAAAAGGATATTTTAATTGATGTTAATACAACTAAAACACTTATACAACTTTTAAAATAATAAATAATACATTTGAGACTTCTTTCAAAAACATTACAAATAGTAATGTGTCAAATCTTTTGATTATTTAAAATATAATAGGCATATACAACATTTTGTTCACATGCTTTGCAATAATACATGCATGCATGAGATCACAAAAGATCATGTTTTCTGTTAAGAGTGGACATCATATTAAGGTTAATACAATAGTTATTATCCTGTTATCAGTATCATCACAGATGTTTTTTTTTCACCAAACACCTTGGAAATGCCAGGAATGTGATGTTTACTTATATCTTTGAACAGGATTTATTTCCAGGTATAACTGTGTACTCAAAATGTTTCTTTGGCTCTCACTTTATATTTTTTACTATATTCTAAATAAACTACAAAAAATATATATTTATTTTGTCCTGTTATGTTCTCATATTCTTATAGTTCCCTCTCACATGCCTGACTCAAAGGCTCATTCATTATGCGGCTCATTATGCGGTTCTTTGTCTTCTCAAGTGTGAATCACAGCATTATTCATGATTGTTCACATCTCTTTGCATATGGACTTTGTAAACAAAAAGTGTCTTACAAAATTTAAATCAATATATTGTTTTATGTGAATGAGTAGGCACAATGATTCTCACATCAGTTTGAAGCAAATTAGTCAAACGTCTTGTGGACAAGGACTAAAGACGGCAGCCTCTAGCGCGCCTCTTGAGGTTTACTCACACAGATCTTTACTAGCTGGCCTCCATTACACTCACCCCCCTAAACCTCACTCTCATCCGGGTCACGGCACCAATGTAACCAGCCATACTCGAATTCGAACCAGCGTTTCCGGCATAGGAGGCGGGCACGCTAACAAGGACGCTAAAGACCACAGCCTGTAGCGTCAGTCCCAGTGCACCTCTTAAGACCAGGGGAGTGAGATTTACCTGCACAGCTCTTATTAGCTGGCCAACATTACACTCACCCCTCTAAAGCTCACTCCCATCCAGGTCACGGCACCAATGTAACCCCTCCAGTTCTACTCGCACCGCTCGGAGCAGGATTCAAACTGGCGGTTACGGCCTGAGAGGCGGCATGCTAACAAGGACGCTAAAGACCACAGCCTCTAGCATCAGTGCGCATCTCGAGGCACAGCTCTTTACTTGCTGGTGTCCATTACACATACTCTACTATTTGAGCAACAGGGGGCAGAGCAGAGACCTGTTTATACAGGATAAAGACACATTAACATCCATAATGCTCATGCTCAGTTAGTTTATTCTGAATTAATTAAGCTCACCTGGGCACAGTGGACAGGTATGTTACAAGTCGTCTCAGGTCCTCTTGTTTTATTCGGTCATGGTTACTCCTGGCAGGAAAGGTCAGGATGGGGCCACCTCTCTTATCACGACCTCCTGCAAATGACCCAGAGAGAACATGAAGCCTTGCACACACGACACTCACAACAGAGCATGCCTAGTGAGCTTCCAAAAAAAAAACAGCATTTATGGGCATCACAGCTGTTTTAAGCTGTAGATGTAATGTACATTTATGGAGCGCCTAAAGGTACGGAGCCTGGGAAATCACCTGTAGGAGAAAAAAACAAGACCCGCAAATCTCTGGCCACAGTTTTGCAATTTGTCCGCTCAGTTTATAAACCGTACTCACAGATTCTTAAATTGTTCCCTCAGTTTAACGAATCGCACCCATGGATTAATAAATCATACCAACAAATTTTCAATCCGTGCACTTAGATTTGTAGGGCCCTATCATACACCCGGCGGAATGAAGCAGGAAGTGCTTTTTGCTAGTTTCAGCCCGACGCAGTTATCATTTTCATGTCCAACGCCACGTTGTTTAAATAGCAAATGCACCCATCTGATCGCCCATGGGCGTGCTGGTCTGAAAATGAGGTGTGTTCAGGAGCATTGTTGGCGCGTTGCTATTTTGAGGAACTGAAAAACGACTGCGCCATTGACCAACAAAAACGCTGTATTTTTTGTTATTTAAAGGGCGCGTTAGTAATATGCGCCTATAGGTGGGTGCACAACGGCCATACACTCTGCTTATTACACACACAGTTTAGCCAATATGCAGCAGCACACACGAATATGAAAAATTTTAATGTAAAAGATTATTATTGTGTACATAAAGATAAAAATGCCATAATGGATAGTCATTGCATGTATCAGAATTACCTATTTGCAGTAATGACGAATAAAATTGGCTACTTATTTAACCAATCTTGGCAATACACACGAGTATTCAAATTTACTCGTCAGGTCGAGAATGTCTAAATTCCACCATGTAAATAGCGAATCCGCCATGGTGCGAGCGCAACTGAATGGGAGATGAGACTCTGATTGGTTTATTGCACGTTACGCCTAAAACACACCCATGACTCATTAAGAGACTAGGTACAGCCATTTTAGACCATGCGTCTGGGCACGCCGACCGTTTTTCCCATTGTTAAACTAGCAAAAGTCGATTCGGACACGCCCTAAGTGCACTTTAGACCATGCGCTTAGATCGTTAAAATAGGTCCCGTAAACTGTACCTTTGGGTTTTCAATCCGTACCCACAAATTCATAAACCGTGCCCACGCTTTCGCAATCCGCTTCACCAGTTTTGCAAACTGTACTTACGGATTTGTGGCTCATTCCTCATTTTAGAAATCTGTGCCGACAGATTCGACTATGGTTCACCTATCAGTTACATTCAATGTTTTTGCAGTAGGTTTTTATGATAATGTTTTATGTTACTTTTTTTTTTGTGTGTGTTTATTGCATTATTTTAGTGTCAATGTTTGAAAGCAGCTTTTTATAAGTTGTACTGTTATAGTCTTAAGGCTTTAACATTGAGTAGGGCTGGGCGATATGATGATATAAAGTATGTTGATTATATAAATCGGTTACACTTTATTTTAAAGTGTCTTTGTTACAGTGTAATTATACTATTATACTATTTAAGTACTGCGTAATATTAAGTAACTACATGTACTTACTATAGGGATAGGATTAGGGTTTGGTTTAGAGTTAGTTGCATGTAATTATGCATAATTTATAGTTATTACTATAGTAACTGCATGTAACATATAACAATGACACTGTAAAATTTTTTTTACCAAATTATCTATTGTATTTATCAATTATGCAGCATGTAATTTAATACGCAAGTACATAACTGTTTCTGAAGATGGAAGCTTGATTGAAGTTTGATTTGTAAATTCATATAGTAAAGCATCAACAGTGCATCTAAATTGACCATTTGGCTGAGAATCAAACAAATACAAAACTCATTTTGGGGGTTTCACATCAAGATTAAACAAACAAACGTCAATTAAAAATAGAAGCTGCATGGTTGGCAGTGTCGGGAAGCTGAAACAGATGGTGTATTTTATGGTGTATTTTTTGTTATTATTTGTCATTTATTCAAAAGGAGTGTCACATCATATATAAGTGCCCATATTCTATATGATCTATTCTACATTGAACATCAATTTTGCATGCTTAAAATGTAGTTTGACCCTTTCTTTGCAAATGCACATAACTTAAACATGGGTGCTAGCTACCTTAACCAGCAAGGTCAAGAACAGCTTTAACTAAAGAACCAGTTCTTGTCAATAAGGTTAACCAGTTTTGCCTGTGGACATTTAGGTTACGCTGACCAACCAGCTAGACCAGAACCAAATCATTAAAATTCTATTGTATAGAGATGGACAGACATTGGCTGCATTAGACATTTGATAGCTGCTGTATCTCACATCTCACAAGATTAACTGGCACACAAATCACTGTGCCTCAACAATATTTTGACTTCTGAATATCAAGCTTGAAGGAAATCACTAAATTTAGCCAGCTGTTAATACGTCAAAGCATGTGAAATAGCCACAGGTCATAATTTGTAAAATTTAGAGTAAACACTTCTACAGCCAAGCTGAGATATATATATATATATATTTCATAGAATAATCCCATCACATCAGGACACATCAGGATCAGTCAATAACAGATCTTAAACTGGATGTAGTAATTCCCAGTGCATTACAGGGGTCATGACATGGAGTTTTTACAAAAAGAAAAAAAAAGTTCCTTGAGGTTCACTTAATGTTTTTTTGCACAAAAACCAACGTGGAAAAACAACTATTTTCAACCTTCATTCTGACCCTATTTCTGGAATGATTTGTTTTAAAGGGGCGGCTCCTTTAAGGCTTGTCAGTAAACGGTTACTGTTATGATTGGCTAATGTCATTGTATAAGAAACGGTATCAATGGCCACTCTCTATTGCACGTGAGTAAGTGTTTTGAAAATATTATTAACGTTCCTTTATGAGTTCATCAATCCAATTGTCTGCAAGAATCGAGCGCGTGGACTCGAGTACGTCAGAAAGTAAACAGACATCTGTAAACTGTATTCAGTGTAAACAGCATCAGTGATAATAATAGATTCTACTTGCTTTTGAGGCGATGTGACGCAGGGTAGGCAAATGTCAGCTGTTAAGCGACTGAATGCTATTGGACGGGCCCTATTGTGCTATGTAAAACTATTCGTCAATGTCTTGATCTGGAAGCAGACATGTGCAAATGTTTTGGCCCGTGGGACATCACAAATCCCACAAGTCGTTTTTGGAGCTTGATTAAATAAATGCTTTGTTTATAATGAGGAGGAGGATAGATCACCCAAAAATGAAAATTACCCCATGATTTACTCACCCTCAAGCTATCATAGGTATATATGACTTTCTTCTTTCAGACGAATACAATCAGAGTTATATTAAATAATGTCCTGGCTCTTCCAAGCTTTATAATGGCAGTGAATGGAGGATTTGAAAATATTCATATTTAAAACTTTAAAAACAACTAACTTCCGGCAGACGACCATACGCAAGCTTTGACGCCTCTTGAGGTTCAAACAAAAAAAAATTGCTGGGCAACAAACTCTTCTCTCGAAATCTTCCGACATTTCTCTTTAAAAATTCTCGTTTTAGACTTGTAATTTGTGACCAGTGTTTTGTTTTGCTCTATCCTCTTTGCTTCCGCGTTCGTCAATATGTCATGCGTCAGGTAAGGGGTTACTCTTTCGCCGTAAATCGATGAGTAGAGCCGTCTGTCGGAAGCTAGTTATTTTAGTTTATACATTTTAAATATGGATATTTTTCTCACACAAACGCATCGCTTCGCTTCAGAAGGCCTTTATTAACCCCCCGGAGCCGTGTTTTGGGCTTCAAAATCAAATCCTCTATTCACTGCCATTATAAAGCTTGGAAGAGCCAGGACATTATTTAATGGATCTCCGATTGTATTCGTCTGAAATAATAAATTCATATACACCTAGGATGACTTGAGGGTGAGTAACCCTTTAAGCTATTAAACATGAGAGTGAGTAAAAGACAACAGAATGATCACACTCAGAACATCTCACAGATCTCACACTCACCTGATACAAATGCTACTTTTTCTCTCAGCACAGGAAGGACATCAGACGCTTTAATGCCTTCACCTCTGAAAGACCCTGTGAATGAAAATTGAGAAAAGCAAGATTATTTTCATTTGCAATCTCATTATCATTTATTACATTCCAACATAATGCATAATCTTAAACAGGAAATACACATATTCAAAATTGGAAGGCTGCATTCTTCCTACACTAGTCCTCCTGAGGCTTCCATGTCCATTAACAATCTATTAATGCAATCTAGTAAATGACAGCCATCTGTGGTCTCCCACTGATTCATTTACAACAAAATTTCCATAGAGCTTCCATAGAAATTGGGCATGTTCAGTGCTGAATCATTTTCCGCAAATGTTTTCTCTCTCCATGAATTAAAATGTGTGCTAAGGACTGTGGGTGATTGAAAGACACCAAGGGTGCATTCCACTTCATTTTTAGACACAAACTTTCCTTTGCATTTCTCCTCGGAAGAATCCCGCCTTCTAAGTATCCTTCAGATTGAGATGTATAGTTATTATGTACAGTTGTGCCTGAAAGTTTGTGAGTCCCTTAAGCTGCCCAATGTTCTTCAGAAAAATTCTTCTGGTCCTGCAAATTCTTCAGTTTTCCAGCATCTTTTGCATATTTGAACCCTTTCCAGCAGTGACTGTATGATTTTGAGATCCATCTTTTCATACTGAGGACAATTGAGGGACTCAAACACAACTATTAAAAAAGGTTCAGACATTCACTGATGCTCCAGAAGGAAACAATGCATTAAGAGCCGGGGGTGAAGCTGGCATTTAAGATCAAGATATCATAAAGATAACAGAGAATTCCATTAGATCTTCTGAGCTATGAAAACGCAACCCCTAAGCAATAAAATGTTCCACTGGGTCTACAGTAAACTCCTCCACACACAAACATCTTCCTTCCTGTCCACATCTATCTCCTTATCTCTATATCTCATGACCAACCCCCCCTCTCTCTCGCTCTCTCTCAGTCTGGACTTTTTAATATGACTATCATAAAGCAGTAGAGTCCTCAGATAGAAATGATAAGAGCCATCATAAACACTCAGGATACAGGATGAAGCCATCTAAATCGAGGTGTCTCCTAAGTACTACACTCCTCACTGAGGACACTCTCTTCACAGGATTGGATCAATGCTGCTGATTCTTCACATTAAAGGCACACTGGCAACCCTGCTAATGAACGAGGTTCAGAGAGGAAGATGATAATGAAAGAGCTTCAGCAGTCCAGCTAATTATGCATCAGATTCAAGATAGAAGTAGTTCAGCAGATGATTGAAACATGGATAACATGAATACATTTGCATAACCAAAGATTTGGTACTAGGATTTGCTAGTTACATGTTGATGTTTGCTTCTATAACGAGGCCAGCTAGTAAGAGCTGTGCAAGTAAACCTCACTCCCCTAGCCTCTAGAGGCTGTGGTCTTTAAAGTGCCTCCCATGCTGGAAACGTTGATTCAAATCCCGCTTGGAGCAGGGCAAGTAGGACCAGTCACAATGGTGCCGTGACCCGGATGGGAGTGAGGTTTAGGGGGTGAGTGTAACGGAGGCCAGCTAGTAAAGAGCTGTGCATGTAAACCTCACTCCACTGGCCTTAAGAGGTGTGCTAAAAGCTGTGGTCTTTAGCGTCTTTATTAGCGTGCCCACCTTCCATGTCAGAGACGCTGGTTCGAATCCCGTTTGAAGCGGGTCGATTAGGGCTGGTTACATTGGTGCCGTGACCCGGATGTGAGTGAGGTTTAGGGGGTGAGTGTAACGAAGGCCAGATAGTAAAGAGCTTTGCATGTAAACGTCACTCCCCTGGCCTTAAGAGGTGTGCTAAAGGCTGCGGCCCTGTTAGTGTGCCCACCTGCCATGTAGGGGACGCTGGTTCGAATCCTGCTGGGAGCGGGTCGTGTAGGGCTGGTTACATTGGTGCCGTGACCCGGATGGGAATGAGGTTTAGGGGGGTGAGTGTAATGAAAGCCAGCTAGTAAGAGCTGTGCGAGTAAACCTCAAGATGCGTGCTAGATGTTGCTATCCCTTGTTAGCATGCCCACCTATGCTGGAAACACTCTGTAAAACCGGATGGGTTACTCTTCACATAACCAGATTCATATGTATGGCTTTTTATTTAATTTCCTTTTTTTTATCTGCTGCGATATGTACAGCAACCAACATAATAATATGTTGCTGCATTCATATTCATTCATTATTTGTCTTATAATTTAGTAATAGGGTTACCAGACATTTACTAAAAGCCACAAAACTCCCATTCTCTTCCATAGGCTCTTCACTGTCTCTTTCTCGGCTCATTATTTGACCAAATGACTACATTTAAAACATTTTCAGAAGAAGCTATGCGACAGCGATATACAGTAGATGCTACCATTTGAAACATTTACCTTGCTGCATACTTCTTTATTTACTATCTTAACACTACTTTAGTACATGGAACCTAACTAAATCTGCTTTGGTTTCACTGCTTTCTAAATCGGGTGGGAGTCAATAGGAAAAAAAATCAGTACTCTATGTATCTCTAAAAACAGTGTAAGTGGTGTTAGAGAGGTGGAATAAAAGAATAAATGAGAAAACAAGGAGAAACACAGGAGGCACAGAGTGAGGAATGGATATGGAGCAGTAATGGGGAAGAAATGAGGGATTGGATTACAGAAAGACTAAAGCTCAGACAGAGAGCTCAAGCCCCATTAATATGAGAGACAGCATCAGATCAAAGAGCGGCCTGTCCGTCTGTGCTCAGCTCACTTAAACACCTGCATTAGTGCTCAAACAGAGAATTTATACAGGGAAGAGGGGAAGTGCACTGTACCCCCTGTACCCATCCCCCCCCCCCTCTCTCTCTCTAGATATACAGAGCAAAACATTGATATTTCATCCATCGTGCCTTGTTTTAGCAGCACCTCATTAGTATATTGTGAAGAACATCATTAACCTCTTGTTTCTGCATGTTTCTTCCCACTTGCTCTTTCACATTTCTCACCTCATTATAATAAAGCTGTATTCATTTACTATTCTATACAATGCTGCAGATCCAACAAAAGTTAAGCGATATCGACAACATTTCGGTGGCAAAATGTCCATTATCTTAAAAAGAAAATTATTTGATTAGTCTTTCAGGTTTTTAGACAAATATCATCTTTACAGTAAAGCACGTACAATGGATGTCTATGGGCTCAGCGCAACAGGGGATTTTTTTAAGCAGAAACACGCAGATTTTAAAAGCAGAAACACGCATTGTGCATCATGCGTTTGGATAAATTATTTTGTAAAAATATGTTATTTAAGCTTTAACTTTGGCTATACTTTTCAAATACTTTTACCTTTCAAATAGCAAGCCTTTATCTTTATGTGCTGATTGACATTATACCACAAATGCAGTCAATTAAGCTTACTGTAACATAAAGCCCTTTTAAAGGCTTTAATTATACCATTGGGGGGTCTGATTCATTTTAGTGAATCGTTTTCCATTATGTACCTGCATGACACTTTAAGTGTTCTTTAGTACTTAACCACTATTTGCATATGTTTTCAAGATCATGTCAAAAGAAAGGCTAAAAAACAACAATCTTTTTGTAAAATCAGCACTGTGATCAGCATTAGAATTAGATGATGGATGGATGGATAGATGGATAGACAGACAGACAGACAGACAGACAGACGGATAGATAGATAGATAGATAGATAGATAGATAGATAGATAGATAGATAGATAGACAAATGGATAGATGGATAGATAGATAGATAGATAGATAGATAGACAGACAGACAGACAGACAGGCAGACAGACAGACAGACAGACAGACGGATAGATAGACAGACAGACAGACAGACAGACAGACAGACAGACGGATAGACAGACAGACAGACAGACAGGCAAACAGACAGGCAGACAGACAGACAGACAGACAGGCAGACAGACAGACAGATAGATAGACAGACAGGCAGACAGACAGACAGACGGATAGATGGATAGATAGACAGACAGAGAGACAGACAGACAGGCAGGCAGACAGACAGACAGACAGAGAGATAGATAGATAGATAGATAGATAGATAGATAGCTAGATAGATAGATAGATAGATAGATAGATAGATAGATAGATAGATAGATAGATAGATAGATAGATAGATAGAGTTTGGTCATGAAACTCTAAAGTGCGCTGGCTGATTGGTCCTATGCAATCTGCAAGCAATCACATAATTACCACATGGCACAAGCTGATTGGCCTATGCGGATCCTGCAGCCAATGAGATTGCTTGCTCAACATTTAAATAGTCTGGTTCAGTGTTTGCTGTAAGCTAGTCCTGCAGCACACTGTGCAGGAGTTCGCCCCCCTCCGCCTCCCCCAGCTCCACCTGCCTAGATCTGCTATGGGATTTATATTTATGCAGCAGTAGCATATCTTACATGTTCACAACAGTGTGTTTGTGTATGTATTAGCAGTAGCAAGTCAATACTTGCTCTGCAGCAGCAACAATAATCAACAGCAGCAGCGTAGCAGATCTAGTCCACCAAGACCAAATACATGAACATTGCCATATTCAAAACAAGTTTGTCAATGCATTTCTCATGCCATTCACTTTACTTGATAATTTAACAAAAAGTCTTTTCACTAATTCTTCACAGGCATTTAATGCCTCTTCATTTCCTTTTCTCTCTAGTCTTCTGTACACTGATGAGTGAACTCACAGAAGTTTAATGGAGAATCCTACTGCGTGTAATAGCTTAGACCCTGTGTAAAGAAGGTCAAAGATAAAAAGTGAAGGAAGGAAAGGCTACATAGCGGTGAATGTGACATCACCAGGCTTTGTGTCTTGAATAGGACCTCATTTTCATCTATTTACAGGCAGCATAGTTTTATCCTTTGTTAAGAGACAGCTGGTAAGTGCTGAATGAATGTTAGTAGGTTGCAGCAAGCATTTACTGTCATTAGTGTTTTCAGCATCTTGAATGTGTATTTGGAGAAGAAAAATATCAGACAAAAACCTAGTTCCTCTAGTTTCATCATGGCTGTCTACAGAACTGAAGGCCTCGTAATCATTCAAATGAGCGCTCTTTGTGTCAAAATAAACAACAATTTGCAGAGGACATGCTCAACATTAACTTAGTGAGAATAATACACAAAAATTGGCAGGAAGATATGGGATGTTGGATACTTGTGCATTTTGTGAACACAGTTTGTCTGCTTTGGATCTTGTCTATGTATATTTGTGCATCAGCCATATATGAATTATTTTCTTGCCGTAGAAAATCTCAAACAGCAGGGTAAGCAGATATAGTCCGCCATGACCAAACCAACTCTGAGAGTTGTCCTCACTGGAATCTAGTTATCTGTTACTATAACGAGACACAAATTGACAGCAAACTTCTCATTAACACAAAAATGCATTAACACCCCTCCCCCCCTGCTGTCAAGGACCAGTGGAATGTAACGAAGTACAAATACTTTGTTACTTTACTTAAGTAGAATCAAGAGTGCATACTTTTGACTTTTACTTCATTACATTTTGCAGCAATTATTATACTTTTTACTCCACTACATTTCTACAACGTTCCGTTACATTTTATCATCAGTTTCAGGGCTCGACATTAATGCTTGTCCGGACAAGTGGATTTTTTTGAAGGGGCAAGTGAAAGTGAATTTTACTTGCCCAACCGGACAAGCTGATTAAAACGTCAATAACAAAAATAACTAGGGAATCACCAAAATGCAAGAATGATTCTACATTCATTTAGTTCGATAGTGGATAATAATATATAATGTAATGAACTGACGGTAACAAGGTTGCACTGTTGAGGCTCGCGCAGCATCTCGAGGAGAAATGGAAACAAATCAGCGCCGCTCAGCGCCGCTTGTGTAAATTATTTAATTTGATTGGTAACAGCCCTATAGTGTCTTATTCTAATTTAATTTATTGATCAAATTTAAGAATATAAAATTAAAGCTGAAGCATAGCCTATATTTAATAAGATTAGGGAAAAAATGCCCTTTATAAAAGGTAAAAATATAATAAATATGCAGATTTAAATACATCAAAGCTGATTAAACACTGGTGAGAATATTGCTTCAGAATAATGCTATTTAACTCTGCAGATCACTCTGATAGATAACCAGAATTGTAAGTCAGAATGTATACTGGGCCACAGATGGTAAGCACAATTACATTAACCCAAAACTAACTTAATTAAAATGCCACAGCCCATACTGTTTTTTATGCAAGTACTTTTACTTTTTACTTAAGTAGGGTTGTTATTGTGGTACTTCTACTTTTACTAAAGTAAATACACTCACCTAAAGGATTATTAGGAACACCATACTAATACTGTGTTTGACCCCCTTTCGCCTTCAGAACTGCCTTAATTCTACATGGCATTGATTCAACAAGGTGCTGAAAGCATTCTTTAGAAATGTTGGCCCATATTGATAGGATAGCATCTTGCAGTTGATGGAGATTTGTGGGATGCACATCCAGGGCACGAAGCTCCCGTTCCACCACATCCCAAAGATGCTCTATTGGGTTGAGATCTGGTGACTGTGGGGGCCATTTTAGTACAGTGAACTCATTGTCATGTTCAAGAAACCAATTTGAAATGATTCGAGCTTTGTGACATGGTGCATTATCCTGCTGGAAGTAGCCATCAGAGGATGGGTACATGGTGGTCATAAAGGGATGGACATGGTCAGAAACAATGCTCAGGTAGGCCGTGGCATTTAAACGATGCCCAATTGGCACTTAGGGGCCTAAAGTGTGCCAAGAAAACATCCCCCACACCATTACACCACCACCACCAGCCTGCACAGTGGTAACAAGGCATGATGGATCCATGTTCTCATTCTGTTTACGCCAAATTCTGACTCTACCATCTGAATGTCTCAACAGAAATCGAGACTCATCAGACCAGGCAACATTTTTCCAGTCTTCAACTGCCCAATTTTGGTGAGCTCGTGCAAATTGTAGCCTCTTTTTCCTATTTGTAGTGGAGATGAGTGGTACCCGGTGGGGTCTTCTGCTGTTGTAGCCCATCCGCCTCAAGGTTGTGCGTGTTGTGGCTTCACAAATGCTTTGCTGCATACCTCGGTTGTAACGAGTGGTTATTTCAGTCAAAGTTGCTCTTCTATCAGCTTGAATCAGCGGGCCCATTCTCCTCTGACCTCTAGCATCAACAAGGCATTTTTGCCCACAGGACTGCCGCATACTGGATGTTTTTCCTTTTTCACAACATTCTTTGTAAACTCTAGAAATGGTTGTGCGTGAAAATCCCAGTAACTGAGCAGATTGTGAAATACTCAGACCGGCCCGTCTGGCACCAACAACCATGCCACGCTAAAAATTGCTTAAATCACCTTTCTTTCCCATTCTGACATTCAGTTTGGAGCTCAGGAGATTGTCTTGACCAGGACCACACCCCTAAATGCATTTAAGCAACTGCCATGTGATTGGTTGATTAGATAATTGCATTAATGAGAAATTGAACAGGTGTTCCTAATAATCCTTTAGGTGAGTGTATGTCTCTGGTTATTTGTAATTTTACTTAAGTACTGAGATTCAGTACTTCCTCCACCACTGTCAAGGACACCATAACCCCCAGCAACACATCCACAAAGGAAACCAGGTCAAGCCCATCCCACTGAAAGAAGCTCTGGCCTGCTTTCTCTAGCATGACTCTGGTACAGCTGAAACATTTATTACACCACAGACCAGAATTACAACACACACTCAAACACAAACATATCTTCAAAGCAATCTCAGCACATTGCCTATAGTAATGTAGTACAGCAACCATATGCTGATTGGATGCTTTGTTTCTGTCCTCGGAAAGAAAAGGAAAACGGAGATTCAGGTAATCCACAACACAGAATCCAGAGGCTGGATTAACCAAAACACATTCCCATTTAGATGGATCTCCATATTGGCTCAGTAAATCCAGCTGTTGTGGACACACAGGGTTCCTGTACTGTACTTGATGTCTGAAATATGCCTGCATGGCTCAGTACACATCTGTTAGGTCAATGACACACAGCTTGCTAATGCTCTGTAATGGATCATCAGTACAAACAAATAGAGAGTCTACCACTGACATGACAATATTTCCCAAAAGCACTTTTCTGGGGTCCCAAACATTTCACTTGACAAAACAAATCAGTGTGTACTTCATTTGTAGTGTGCTTAGCCTTAAAAGTTTTTTTTTTAAATAAACTGTACTTGCAGAAAAAAAAGACTCCTTAAGCGTACTTAATACAATACTTTTTAAGTGCACTTGTAATCACATCAATTATAAAGTTTTACTTTAAAGTACATTTTAAATCTTAATGAAGTACACTTATTTTGATGCGTTGACTATAAACTTAGTTTACATTAACTGTATTGTGTCATTCGATATTACATTTATAGTTAATATATTTTAAATGTACTAACTTCATCATTACAAATGTGTAAATACAAATATATTTTGTAACTATGCAGGGCTTGACATTAACTGGCCACTGTGGCTAGTGGTTTTCCAAAGTTACTAACCACTCAGCATTTTCACTGCCCTCAATTTTGACTGATTCCATGGGGAAAAACTGATATTTTTTCATATTTAGATATTTGTGATATTATATCATAATTTGGCAGCAGGTATATTAGGCTGCTGTCATTTTAAGACCTGACACACTGTTCCATTATACTGTTACACATGCATTTTCTTTCTCAACTGTTTACATTCACTTAAAACATAACTGACTGTTTACGTGAATACTCAACAAAGACCGGCATTTTGAAAAATTTTAAACGCAATAAGCAGCAAAAAATAACTTAGTACTGAGAGGCGGCTTTATGTGCACGTATGTTATTATGCGCAATATGCACTATCCCACTGTGAAATTCAAGCCCTGTAACACCAACATAATCATCAGGAGCAAATGAAACGAGTAAGTGCGGGGAGGCAGGTTTGTGTGTAACTCGCTGTCTCAGAGATGAGAGAGCGAGAAAGCGCAGCTCATGTATCCTGTGGAAAATGAGTATTGGAAGCGTTTCAGATATTTCAGTATCGATATTTATCGAAAAATCTATATTTTTGACAACACTACATTGCACTTAGTTTATTATTTCAGATACCTTTTTAAAAGACCACAATTGAAAAATGTACATATTATATAGGCCTATAAAATTCAACCTGCCAAAGTGGCTAGTAGGAGTGACTGCGTTACACGCCACTGCTGAAATCCACCCACATTTGGTGGGTTGGCGGGTGTTCATGTCAAGCCCTGATCATATACATATATAAGATGTACATAAGTCCTACTTAAGTGGGTTAAAAAAAACACTCTCAAGTTTAGCATTGCATTTATTATAAATTTACACTATAATACATCCACATTTAATTGCAATTAACATGCAGTTAAGTGTTTGAAAAATGTCATGTAAGTCTATTAAGTATTAAGTCTACTTAAGTATATTTCAAAGTAAATTTTTACATAGTAAGTGTTTTTTAAAAGATTTATGCTAAAGTGTACTTCTTTTAACAGGGGTGAAATGAGAGTTCCTTACTCTTATACTGAAGGAAATTTTTAGTGGTTTGGTATTTGTCAATGCATTGTAGTGTTGTTGCTATAATGTGTGATCATTGTTAGTGCGTTGCTGTCCAGTTGTTAGCGTGTTCTGGGTTGTTCTGGGTACTGTTCATTTAGTCTGATAATTTGGAGAAGTAACAGTATACCTCTTCTCAATAAGCCGCATGATCTGAGGTATCATTCATGACATACCGTAGATTTAATGCTTAGCGATTAGCTTAAATCCCCAACCCTGAGCAATAGCAATCATTACGCTTGCCTTAGCAAACACCACTAATTAAAAGCATGATTACACTCAAAAGGAATCAGGCAAAGATTACCCTCAGGCCTGCACACACACACACACACACCATGGACTGAGAGCTTGGCACTTCAACATTGACTCCTGCTATCTAACAATCCACCAGGCAATGAAAATAAACACACACAAACACACACAAAGCTGCACCACATGTATGTCACCAACAGTTATCACACCATCTCACATTCAACATTCATCCTTTCATTACAAACATTGCTTTGTGTTTCTCTCTCTACAGTTTTCTAACCAAAACCTCATGACATTCCCTTGCCCGTCACATGCAAAAACACTGAAAAATCTATGAAGTATTGATGTAGAATGCATGTCACCCTGCTAATTAGAAGTTGAGAGGGGAATCAATGTGTCACCAGGACCGTCAATATGACCAGCAGCAAACAAACCTAAATAATGTCACAGAAAAAGAACTAACAAAAAAAACATCAAACGCAATGCACATGCATTACACATACAAAAATCATATCACCCACATGAATGAATAACTAAGTAACTAAACCAGCCAAGTAACATTATGCAGTTAACGTCTACAAAGTTTGCAGTTTTTCCACTATTTTTCTTAGTTAAGATACTATTTTAATAAAAGTAAATTTGCGATGTTGTCATCATAAACCACACACAATAGAAAAAATGTCTTCATAAAGCTGTAAAAAAAAGAAGAAGAAGGATGTTTTGATAGTTTTAATAGAGACCAAGACATCTTTTTGAAGTATAACTTTTATGTTACACTGATTGAAAGACTCTTCACATCCTGATAACAATCAATAATAGAAGTGATCTAAAAAATAATATATTCTGTTGAAGTCTCAGGACCAAGAAATGTTCGTCCAATCATTGCATACAGTATTCAGAATCTGCAGCAATCAGGTGGTACAAGTCAGAGCTCTCAGAAAATTCTGAGTTAAAAAAATTCCAAGTTGTAATTCCAAGTTTGATGAGGACGTGCACACTTTTTTAAAGTCAGAATCTTGTAATTACAGTAAGTTTGACATGGTGGGAATGCCACTTTACAAAACCTCTTTGAGTTTTAGCAATAACTGCAAATAAGTTGTTTAAATTCTTTATTATTGTAATGTTATGTGCTTTGAGACATGAGGTAATTTAATGCTGTCTCTTGTGGCGCTTTGCAGACTCTGCTGTGTGCGTTCATGTGTTTTGAAGGAGGCATGGCTTTGGAGACTCTGAAGGGATCTTATGCTTTCAATGCTAGCTTGCTATTGCTAGCCTCTACTAAACTGCACACCACAGGCCCTATCATACACCCAGCGCAATACGACGCAGTGTTTTTTTGCTAGTTTCAGCCCGACGCAGTTATCATTTTCACATCCAGCACCATGTTGTTTAAATAGCAAATGCACTCGCACCCATCTGTTCACCCATGGGCGTGCTGGTCTGGAAACAAGGTGTGTTCAGGCGCATTGTTGACACATTGCTATTTTGAGGAATTGAAAACGACTGCACATTATTTTTTGTGTTATTTAAAGGGCGCGTTAGTAATATGCGTCTATAGGTGGGTGCATAACGTGCGTACACTCTGCTTATTACACACACACAGGGACGCGCAGCAGCACACAAACATGTTTAAATATGAAAAATAAAAGACCAGTCTTTCTGCTTGGAAATTCCGCCATTAAACTAGCAAAAGTGGATTCGGACACGCCCTAAGTGCACCTGCGCCATGCGCTTCAGACCATGCGCTCAGATCGTTAAAATAGGGCCCCTAAGCTTTAAGTGTCCAAATGCATTTTGAGGGCCACTGTATATTCTGAGACATAAAAAAACTCCTTATTTTTCAACTTACATTACCCCCAGTTAATTATTTGGAATATTATTAGCCATGGTATGAACCCATTTCACATTTCTGGGGTTCTCAGAAGCAAAAGTCGTCATGTCATGGTTGGTTAAACTTGAATGGAAACTTCAACAAATAGTTTTTTTGCATTCCCATTTAGCATTTCTATGACTTTCGCAATAGCATTTCTAAAAGAGGACAATTATATTGAGAGATTGCCGAGCAGCATCAACCAGTTTTTTGTAAATATAGTGTTAAAAATTATTCACTTAAAAAAAATACAATATCAAAAACTGTGTTAATAAGTGTGGAAACGCATCTGTGAAAAGGGTCCATTGTACATAAGTTCAACGTACATATTAATAGTATTAGTGTCAATCAATCAATCAAAACATAAAACATCTTAAATCTGTCCTCTATACTGTACCCCCTCTTCAACTACTGTAGATTTTCATTCTGAACAGGCAATTTCTACAGCCAGCACCAACTCAACACAATCTCAAAATGAATGATAAACCAACACAGACAGGTCATACACGTTCAAACACAGAGAAGAGAGCATACAGACAAGCAGAGGAGTGTGTGACCTGTTTAAATACCTGTCTTTCTGCTGATGTCAGAGGTAGACAGCATGCCACGTCTGTATCTCTATATGTGGTGACCTCACCTGACACCATCAGCTGAACATACACACTCATATATGCATAAACTCTCTGTCTCTCTCTTACATCATCAGTCATTATCTTTCTCTCTGATTGGTGAGTAATTAAAACTGACCAATCAGGAGCTCAAAACATATTGACATGAGTGTTTAAAGATTATGGCTGGAAGGAGGCCATGAGATGCACATGTGCGTATGAGAGTTGGGTGAAATCTCTCTTGTATGACATAACAGCAGATGGAGAGAAATTGATAATCAATCAGTGACTCGGATTACAGAAGAGCATGCATCTATAAAACAAACACAAACAACCACTCTAACCAGTCCCGTTGCTGGCCATCTTAGTGCCCTAAGCGTAATTGCGCCCGGGCCACAATAAAGGATCTTCGTGACTCTCTTTGTGACTGCATGATTTTCAAACTCATCGGATCACTGCTCTTTTCACACTGCATGACTATCTGGGGTAGCATTCATTTGCTGCTGTTTTCACACTGCACGATGGATCGGCGACAGGGGGTTTCACATTGCAGGACTACAAGACGAAGAATCGCCGACAGCTCTGTCCCGTCCCGCAAACTACGTTTCACAACCAAACACACGTAAGAAGTGACAAGGAAACAACGCGAGATCACGCGTGAGACTGGAATTGTTATTAAAAATATAGACTGCAGAAAGCTTGTGATCCAAATTGTCTGTGTGCTGATTTGCAGCGAAAAGGAGAAAAAAAAAGAATTTTGAAATGGTGTTTCATAAAGAAATGGTGAAATGGTGTTCTCCCCAATGGAGGAAATGGTTGGGGAGACACAAGGAGCAAGGATAGTGTTCTGCAAAGAGAATTGGAGGTAAATAAGTAATTTTGCAATGTGCTGCTGTTGCGGCTGGTCAAGCAAATGTTTGTGTTTTGTTTCTGTTTGATATAATTGTAAATATATCTATTAAAATACTGATATTCTGGTCTATAACTCTTCCCCGAACTTCCCGCTGCCCTGTATCTTGCTCTCTCATTGGCTGTAGGTCATCGCCGATGTAATTTTCAGTCAGAACACATTTCACACAGCAGGATTTTGAGCCAGTCAAGTTCATCCACACCAAACTCCATCCATGTCTTTATGGACCTTGCTTTGTGCACTGGTGTGCAGTCATGTTGGAACAGGAAGGGGCCATCCCCAAATGTTCCCACAAAGTTGGGAGCATGTAATTGTCCAAAATGTCTTGGTATACTGACGCATTAAGAGTTCCTTTCACTGGAACTAAGGGGCCAAGCCCAACCCCTGAAAAACAGCCCCACACCATAATATCCCCTCCACCAAACTTTACACTTGGCACAATGCAGTCAGACAAGTACCGTTCTCCTGGCAACCACCAAACCCAGACTCGTCCATCGCATTGCTAGACAGAGAAGCATGATTTGTCACTCCAGAGAACACGTCTCCACTGCTCTAGAGTCCAGTGGTGACGTGCTTTACACCACTGCATCCAACGCTTTGCATTGCACTTGGTGATGTAAGGCTTGGATGCAGCTGCTCAGCCATGGAAACCCATTCCATGAAGCTCTCTACACACTATCTAAACACAGGGCTTAGATTAAGCCAGGATTAGGCCTTAGTTCAATTAGGGCACTTAAGTAGCGTTTGTAAACGTACCTTACAAAAAACTTAAGACAAAACAATGGCACTGACAAATTTTAAGATATGTCAGTGCAAGTTGCTTTCAGTTAAAACAGCTCAAACATGCATTTTAGTCTGGGACTAGTTTAAGCCTTGTCTGTGAAACCGGGTAATAGTCATGAAAGTGTACTCTCTTTAAGTGAACTTTTATTTAACTAATAATATATTATCTGGAAGTACAATTTTTAAAAAATATATACTTTTAAGATTTAAAGTACACTGCAAAGTGCACATTCAGTAAAATTAAGAGTGTACTCAGGTTGAAGCTGTACATAAATTGATATTGTACATATCAGTGTCTGTCCAAGCATAAAAACATGTATGTGCATGGAAGCCTATAAATATTAATGAGACCATTGGAATGCTAATAAGAACGCAAAGGATAATTTAATACAATTGAATAATTTATGCACACCATGTTGAGTTCGTCATTAAAAGCACAGTAAATTAGAGTTAAACAAAGCTACAATGACTTCTGAATGTCACCTAAGAGCACTAATGGGTGTGTGTTTGTGTGCACTCATAATAATGTAGATCACACTAATGTACCTCTAGACCTGAACAGACATCCAAACAAAGTTTTTGACAAAGTCACACTTGTGGCTATCCTATAATTCCCACCAGACAGAGCACTACAGGTCAGTGTCATGGGCCAATTCACTTGGACTGAATAAGGACAAAAACACAACAGTTACAGCTTCACTTTATGCCAGAACACACACACATACACACACAAAGTACATCCACTACTCTCCCTCCAGCACGTAAACAGCAGTTAATTACTAATTAATGAGGGAAAAGACATACAGCTGTTCACTTGCTTTGATATGATGATTTAATTTCATCTTGATTTGCAGTGAAAAGGCTTTCATGACCGTGAGAGACACCATTCAGACCAACAGGAGACAATTTATAAATGACTTAAGTAACCACATATTGTATGTGAACTTCAAAACAAATGGATGCTCGAATGTCTGCAAGCTATTACATGAATGACATTGAGATCCATATGTTTTTCATTAATAATCAGTCGATTCTCTGATTGTCATGTCAACTTCTCTAGCTGGATCTCTTTATGTTTTGTCTACAGCCGTGTTTCCTCTCTACATGAAATACAGTTAGCCAGCAGTTATGGGCTCACTGTTGCTGAGGTACTTTTAAAAGGATTGACGATTTATGGCTAAAGAATGGAGCTTGTTTGCTTTTTTTCCTTTACAGATTTGCGAAGACAATTGTAACAAAAGAAAATGCCTATTAAAAAATGTCTAAATCAACAGGGTGAGCGTGATTGCAGAACCTGATTTCACCAAGTGCAACATGTTCCTGGATCAACATCTTTGTTGATCCTGGAACAACGTTCCAATCAACCAATCAGATTTGAGGGACAAGTTTAGACTTACAACCAGGGTTAGGTGCTTCTACATCAATGTTATACACCTATCATTTCCCTATGCTTTTAGGGATAACTTATGGGTAGGGTTAGGTTTAGGGGTAGGGATATGGTTAGCATAAACATTTTGTAAACAGGAATGTTGCTCCAGGATCAACAAAATATGTGACCTGTGCTGGCAAAATGAGTCGCAATGAACTAATTTTCAAAAATGCGTTATTGTTTTTTTTCACATTCTCTATTAAAAAAATAATATATGATTTGTAGGAATCAGACTAAAAATGACTGAGCTACACCTGTTTCAAAGTCACAAAGTCAGCAAAGTTAATCGAGTTAAAGTTTCAAAACAAAATCTCCTAGCAACCATACTTTAAAATCTCTGGTAATAACACCTAATTTGGCACACACCAAGTCAAAACTAAATATCTATAGGAAAAATATATATTCAACTTGTTTTCCCCATGATACCACATTTGCTTGATTAACATTAATGAAACATATATTATATATTAAAAATATTAAAATCTACTGTACCGCACTGATCTAATATAATGTTACACATCAGATGTTTTTCCCCAACAGTTAACCAAATGTTCATTTAAAAACATAACAGGTTAGGGGCCCTATTTTGACGATCTGAGCGCATGGTCTGAAGCGCATGGTGCAGGTGCATTAAGGGCGTGTCCGAATCCACTTTTGCTAGTTTAACGACGGAAAAAACGGTCGGCACGCCAGGCACATGGTCCAAAAGGGTTGTACCTAGTCTCTTAATGAGTCATGGGTGTGTTTTGGGCGTAACGTGCAATAAACCAATCAGAGTTCCATTCCCTTTAAAAGCCAGTTGCGCTCGCACCATGGCGGATTCGCTATTTACATGGCGGAATTTGCAAGTGGAAAGACTGAACGCTTCTCCAGAGAGGAATCCTTTTATTTTTAATATTTAAAATGATTGTGTGCTGCTGCACATCCCTGTGTGTGTAATACGCAGAGTGTACGCGCATTGTGCTCCCACCTATAGGTGCATATTACTAATGCGCCCTTTAAATAACACAAAAAATACTGCGCTATTGACTTTAGACCAGGTTTTTGTTTGTCAATGGTGCAGTCGTTTTCCAACAATTCGCCTGAACACACCTCGTTTTCAGACCAGCCATGGGTGAACAGATGGGCGCAAGTGCATTTGCTAATTAAACAACATGGTGCTGGATGTGAAAATGATAACTGCGTCGGGATGAAACTAGCAAAAAACATTTGTGTCGCGCATGGCGTCGCATTGCGCCGGGTGTATGGGTGTATGCGTGAATACTAGCCAAGACAGATATTTTGAAATACTGTTATTCTGTGTACTGTATATGTGTATATCGGGATCGCTCGCTTTCTGAGGCGTCTTTGTGTGCACACTTTGGATCTGTCAGTCAGCGCATGTAAAAATAGTTTTGTTTACATCAGCATGAGTTTGAAAATCACATTTCATTGGTTCAGACTCATGCCATCGAAAATTCTCTGTGAATATTCACAAAGTTGGAATGCTGCGCTTTAAAACGATACCAAACTTGTGCTGAGGGGAAGTGCAGCGCCAGTCGTGGGAAAGCGAGCAGAGAAAAACAGCACTTTTCATGGACAAAGGAAAGGTACTCCTCTCAGAAAACGTACAAATAAAGATACTTTAAGATGTTTGCTATTTGGAGCATTGGGATCGCTAGACGAGGGCTTAATGAACACATTTTTGTGAAAACCTCACATTCCGACTCATTTTGCAAGCACGGGTCACATATGTTGACCCAGGAATCTCTGCAAAATCAGAATGTGAGAAAGTGATTTCACCAATGTTCCTAGATCAACATTGTTGATTCTGGAACAACATTCCAATCAACCAATCAGATTTGAGTTGACAGTTTATGTCAAGTTTAGGCTTACAACCAGGGTTAGGTGCTATTACATCAGTGTTATTCACCTATCATTTCCCTCTGATTTTAGGGATACATTATGGGTAGGGTTAGGTTTAGTTGCATGTAATTATGCATAATTTATAATTATTATTATAGTAACTATGTAACGTGTGTAACAAGGACACTGTAAAATAAAGTTACCAAACATAGTCATGAAAGTTTGCTCTCTTTAAGTACACTTAAGTGTCCCTTTACTTCATTAATATTATATTATCTGGAAGTCTGTTTTTTTTTTTTTTTTAAATATATAGGCCTATTTTTAAGATTTTAAGTACACTGCAAAGTGCACATTCAGTAGAATTACAACAGAACACAACAGATCTTTAGTATGCTTTTCTACATAGAGACTCTACATAGAGAAAATTGATCACAAGTTGTCAAAGGAGATGCATCTGAGATGTGTGTTAATACCAGGTGCAAACTGCAGTCTGTCTCTGCTGACCACTTGAGATCGGTCCACCTGGGATGTTACTACCAGGTGTAAACAGTATGTCAATGAACTAGCCAGGCATGTGTATTCTCCTGGGTTTTAGGGAATCGTTCTAGCTCAAGAGGAAACACAGGAACAAATAAATTAGTTCACTGCAGCTGTTGCACCAAACACTCCCAAAACAAGACATCTTAAATTTCTCCTCAGATCTTCAGATGGAATAATGGGTATGATGACCTCATGCAAAAATACATTCACATATCGTCTGCTACATCCTCCTTACAAAAGTACAGTGGCAGTATCATATGACAATACTTTGATATATACCATGGTAATGAATGATTACCATTTTGAAGTACTATGCTATTTACAAGGTACTCCAAGGTATTTCAAACAATAAATGTAAAAAAATGGACATCTTTGTTAGTAACAGTAGTATCCAGACCTGAACTTCACCAACCATAGAGCTACTACACAACAGAAACGCAATATTCCAGGAATAATTTGAGGGAACATCCACAGTTTTTTCTAACCTGCCATGAACAGCTCCAGTCTGTCCTGGCGGTCTCAGTAACACTCTGAATAAATTGGGATTCCCCAGCGGATGCTGTAGCTACATGAACAGGACTGTCAACAGTAGATGGAATGCTATGCTAATGCCGGATCACCCCTCATTAGTTTTTCCTGCTGGTGAAGAGCGGATGCGAAGCTACCTGCGGGAACCTGATATCCCAAGTGGGAATCAGTCTCTCAGGGAGCGCTCGTTATTCACAGAGCCACTGTCACGACTCATTAGTGGTACCATATTTCTGAGGTTTGATACACTCTAAAACTACTAAAAAAAACGACCTATGCTATCTGTTTACCAGGTGTCAAGTATTTATTAAGAAATGTTGACTGATGTTAATTGAGATAAATCTCAGGATAGATATACTAGAACTTCATTCTTTTCTTCTCCTCCTCCAACACTATGCATAAGCTTTGAGGATATGTTAATATACCAGAGAGTGAGGGAATGTCAGGTCTTGTCCAGTGTTGGCTGTTTCATTGATGTGCTCTGTTTTGTTCCTCGTTGCGCTTCAATTCTGCTTCTGATGTTCTGTGATTCTCTGATATTTGGAGTTAGTTTGTGCCTTCATTTTTGTAAATAAATAACACACTGCATTTGGATCCAGCTCTCCCCTGTTTCTGAGTCTGCTCAGTGTTACAAGTACAATGGAATAAATATATAAAGTTATGAAAATTAACTATCCCCCTAGCCAAAACGATATGGCCTGGAACAAATAATGGATTCATAAGACCAAAGATTGCCCACTAGGTATAAACATGACAAATTATATCTCATATTTAACCATTATAGAGACACCAGAGCCCGCGGCAAATGTCAGAAGGACTAGCCGAGGTAAGGCTGTTCTTGGCGGGGTACATGCGCGCTGAGTGCCCGGTGATCGCCTGGATCTCTGAGAAACTAATTTTCAAATATATCTTTCTTAATAAACTGCAGATTTGAGCTTTAAATGAATACATTCTCGCCTGAAAACTCCTAAAACTACATTTTGTGATATAATAGCAGTAGTATTTTTTTTTTATTATGTGGCTTTCTCCACCATTGACGCTTGCTGGTTGGTGCGAGATGTAATCTGGGATACCTGGCTGTCTCAAGTTCACGCAAGTCACCTCCTGATGCATTCTCGATAAAAGAGGCGGAGCAAGAACACATCCAGGGATTTGAACTGTACTTGAACGTTGATGACGTTTCACAAGTCTACAAGGACAGACAAGAACGCATAATGAGAAAGGGCTTAAAACTCTCCGGCCTGCAAGACGGGTAAATGTGCAAAGCAAACAAGAAAAGAATCTGCACAACTCATCTTCCAAAAACTAAGTTGTGTGTTTATTTTCTTTTCTTCATCACCTGATTTGCATAAATCATTTAGTAAACAAAACACAACAGCCGGGTTCCAGTAAAAATCCCATTCATTTTCTCCATAGAGTAATTGATTTTTAATGGTTTCATCGCAGCCTTTCAAGACAGACCTACTGTGAGTTCTGAGGTTATTAATCAATGATACATGCCTTGTTACATGATATATGCTGAAGCGATCAGTCAAATTCCAGATGCAGAACTGCACACCAATGAATCCTAAAGACGAAGATCCACTAATCGGAGACTAGTGGCAAACAAATCAAGAAAGACAAGAAAGATACTGAAAAATGTGGAAGTTAAAAAGTCATTTTTAGTAACTCCCCCCTCAAAGTTGACAGAAACACTAATTTGAAATCAACGTACATTTTATTTAATACTGACAAAATGGATAAAAACAGCTTAATATAAAGTTTAATATAATTTCACTCATCTAAAATCATTGAGCGCTGAGCTGTCAAGAATTTATACATATGTAATATGCAGGTGATCTTCCTGGAAGTCAAAGAGATAAAAGGGGCGATTTTTCTGGAATTCTGCCAAGTAGCTCACACGGCCACTATCACTAAAGCGCTTTCAGTGATTCTGTTGCCATGGTAATATGAGCTGATGCCCATTGGAGAGACAGGAAAATCTGACTACTGGAATTACACATGCAAAATTTCACTGTCTTCATGAAAACTAATCAAACACTAATCAGATTCACCACCTCTCACAGGACATTAGACCATAGGCATAGTGAAACGTGTGACGGCAGCAGTCCTGGGTGAAACCTCCCAAGAGTGGAGAAGAAGTCATTTGTCAATTGGCGGTAACACTGTACAGCAAAGAACACAACACCTCTGACACAAAACAGACTGCTGAAGCAATAAGCCATGAGAGGTCATGCCTTACATAGATTTTACCTCGATTGTTGAGTGTTGGTAGCTCTAAAAAACTTAGAAGTAGTCAAATAAAGGAAAGGATGGTCTAATTTTTTCCCAAGTATTCAGATTTACAAATTTACCATGAGAAATGATAAAAAAGAAGAAAAAATCTAATAAGTTTACATTGAAAGAGCCATATCTACCTGATATGACTACCTAACAACCACCAAATACACTCTAACATCTAACTTATGCTCTAGAAACAACCCAGACCACTCTAGAAACCACAAAGAAACACACTACAAACCACTCAGAACCAACATATGATATGATTTGGTGGCAGTATCTCATTAGTACATTTTTATATGATGTCCTTATGCTACACAGAGATTTTTTTTTTTAAATCGTACATTTTCATGTTAAAATGGTAATAATCTGTACAAAATCACAATCTCATCAAATAATTGTTTTCTCATGAGATCAGCTTGCTATGGAAGCTTGTTTCTGCCATGGAATAAAAAAAATATGTAGAAGATAATTGTGACTTTTTATCTCATAATTCTGACTTTTTTAGAATTGCATGATATAAACTTGCAATTTGCGAGAAATAAAGTCAAATTTGCAAGTTATAAACTCACAATTCTGACGTCTTTTCTCTCTTATATTGTGAGATATAAATTCGCAATTGTGAGTTATAAAGTCCATTTCTGAGGGATTTTTTCAGAAAATTGCGACTATATCTCGCAATTCTGACTTTAGAATTCGCAATTGCGACTTTATATCACACAATTCTGAGAAAAAAAGTCAGAATTGCTAGATGTAAAACTCAGTCTTTTAAAAAATATATTATTCAGTGATGGAAACTAGCTTCCATAGGTTGCCACTCTTCTGAAAATCTAGTTACATAAAAATCGAATTAATAATTAGCATAAACAATAAACAGACAATTAATTTATTTAACTGTAGGCTTTTTACAATGTGTTTTTATTGGTTATGTCATGGCGTAGCTCATCCATTTAGATTTTACAGCTGGAACTATCCATTTATAAACACACCTTGAAACAGCCAAGAATGGAAGCCTGTGAGAGGTTGAAGGCGGCTCTCTAAATATAGCTGACATTGAGGCATGGGCTGAAATGCTATTGTTATTCAGGCGATGTCATAGTGAAGCCTCTTTGCTGTGTGGAGTTAATGGGCCTTGACCAAACGCAGAGGGAGAGGACACATGCAGAACATTTTATAAAGGAGAGAGAGCATGTATTTACCCACACTGACACTTAACTCTACTGCCCTAGAGGATAAATCTCAGATGGGAAATGGGGCAAGGTTAAATTGAGAGAGAGAGAGTGTGTGTGTGTGTGTGTGTGTGTGTGTGTGTGTGAATCAAAAATGTCAGACACACCTCACAAAATCCATTTTACCCTCTACGCCTTTCGCCATTGGTGTCAATCATCCGGCAAAGGAGCGTTCAGAACCTGTCAATCATCTTCCAATTCCTCCCACTTTATGGAATACTGGAAGTCTCCACGGATACAGCAGCAGTCTTCCCCATTAAGACCTTGAGGGGATTGTCAAAGTCTGTTGTGTCAGAAACTGCCAGTCCAGACCATCTTGAATAATTTATGTTACGAGTTGAGTCTTTCCGTAAAATCGCTTTTGATGTTAGGATGTGATGATTCGTTTTATATCTGTGAAAATACTCCATCATCTGGATCACTGTCTTGTAGAATTTGCTCTTGAGCATCTGTAACATGTTTTTCCAATTTAGTTGAAGATGTTGGAACTGTCTGACTGAGAATATAAGGGAGAGTCTACAGGAAATACATAGGTTACAACCTTGAATACAGACTGCAGGCCTTCATCCCTAACAGAAGACACCTGCCATCCACTGTGAGAAAAGTCAAAGCTCAGAAGCAATTCTTGAACAAGTCTGACAAGTCTACTTCACATCAACAACATTTAACAAAGTAGTGTTCCTGTAGCTCAAACAGTAGAGCGTGGCACTAACAATGCCAAAGTCGATGGGTTTGAATGTTGGTGAATATCCACCTCATGCACTGCACTTTTTGTTTTCTGTCTTAAAGAATGAACACTAAATTGAAAACAGTCCTTTTTTAAACCTGTACACAAAAGTGATTCGCTAATTTGACATCAGTAGTTCTGATTCTAAACAGCTGATTGAAAACATATATGGATATGGGGCCCTATCATACACCCGGCGCAATGTGACGCCAGGCACGACGCAAGTGTTTTTTGATAGTTTCAGCCTGACGTAGTTATCTTTTTCACATCCAGCGCCACCATGTTTAAATAGCAAATGCACACGCGCGCCCATCTGTTAACCCATGGCTGGTCTGAAAACGACGTGTGTTCAGGCACATTGTTGGTGCGTTGCTATTTTGAGGCACTGAAAACGACTGCACCATTGACCAACAAAAACCTGGTCTAAAGTCAATAGCGCAGTATTTTTTGTGTTATTTAAAGGGCACGTTAGTAATATGTGCCTATAGGTGGGTGCACAATACGCGTACGATCTGCTTATTACACACACAGTGACGCGCAGCAGCACACAAACATTTTTAAATATTAAAAATAAAAGGATTCCTCTCTGGAGAAGCGTTCAGTATTTCCGCTCACAAATTCCACCATGTAAAAGTGAATCCGCCATGGTGCGAGCGCAACTGGCTTTTAAAGGGAATGGGAGTTGACACTCTGATTGGTTTGTTGCACGTTATGGCCAAAACACACCCATGACTCATTAAGAGACTAGGTACACCCTTTTTGGACCATGCGCCTGGCGTGCCGACCGTTTTTTCCGTTGTTAAAATAGCAAAAGTGATTCGGACATGCCCTAAGTGCACCTGCGCCATGTGTTTCAGACCATGCGCTCAGATCATTAAAATAGGGTCCATGATTGCTGATTTTTTTTTTTATCAAGGAACACAATTCTCAGGTCAGTGTACAGTAATCTCCAACATCAGTCAAGAATTTATCAGTAATATTTTACTGGGGCACACCAGAGCACACCATCCACAACACCTTACCATTGTGGCAGCAGGTTTTGCAAAACATTTTCTTCAGAAACTGTAAAAATCATTGACTAGGATTGGTCGAACATGACAAAATGTGGCAATATTACATTCACCAAACAGTGTGGTAAGTGGTTTGTTCATCTAAGCACCTCTGTAATGCTAGCATCCAAAATATTGCAAGACTGTTGTGCTTTAATAAAATAAAGTTTGTTATGTGTGTGTGTGACATCATTGTCAGGGCATTGGTTTGCATAATCACAGTCCTCTCCTCCATTACTGAAGATCAAACCCTGTTGTGACAGTCCTGCTCTGAGATCAGGAACTGGCTCCATCGCACCACTCTCCCTCCAGCACACACGTGTTCTCTGTGAAACTCAGTCTGCCGCCCATCTGTTGGCAGAGCGGCTGCCAGACAACCAGGCACTGATCTGAGAGCAGCTTGACTCTGAGGCTGAGATCATATAACAGTGAACAGAGAGAGCTGGCCACTGATGTAAGAGTGTGTGTGTGTGTTCAGGCATAATGTTACTGCCTAAAGGCTTTAAAGATAATATTCTATTACTTTAGCTACATAAAGTAACAATAATCTTTTAAAGAAACAATTTGGATTCAAAACAGTCCCTCATTGACTAGTCCCTCAAGTCTGTGAGACAAGGTTTCTGTTCAAAAGCAGAAATATGAAGTTTTCATAGCACTTATTAATTCTTGAGAACAAAAAAGCTGTTGAAAGAGCTCAAGATTTGAATTGAACCTGAAACATTAAGCAGAGATTTTTTGCTTACATTTTTTGTCAGCTGAACCTTTTTGACGTGGAATATTTTCTTGAAGTAAATTTTGAGATGTTAAGTTAATCTTTCTAAAATTTAATAACACATTTGCATGCTCATGGTTCTTTGATGTTGATTAATGGTCATTTATTTATGTTAAATTTGAATGATTTAATTAATTATATGCTTATTTTAGCTCCTCATTAACTCCCAAACCCCCTGCAGTTCCCTTATGAAACCCCAGGTGCTGGTGAATTATTATTTATTATTTTTTTGATTGATGTTGTCTTATTTATGTGCGACTGACAAATATGCATCACATTAGTTTGTTTACGTTAAAACTGTGGATGCAAAAATGGATGGATGAAAAAATGCAAATGGATGGAAATTTTATATGTAATTAAAATATTCAATGTATATGTACAAGTAAATTTAGGCTTACATATTTTGTTGAATGCAAATCAGGTTTGGAACAACATGTTGAGTAAATGATGACAGAATTTTTCTCTTTGGGTGAACGATTCAATTAAGTGACTATAAAACCATAAAGAGGGTAAAAGTAGAAATCATTCATTACATTTGAAACAGAGTTATGTAGTGGTTGTAGACAACATATGAAAACATCAAATGCAACATCCTGGCCTCATCCCAGCTGAAGCATTGAAACTGTTATAGTAATTACTGAGAGTGGCCAGGTGGTTAAACGCTTGTTCGCAGCTTCCCTACAACAGAAGAGACTCGCTTGATCTCTCCAGCAGCCCTAGCCATCCCCAGAGACAAACGTGGGAGTTAAATGACTGCAACAAGACAGCAGGTGTTGCTTTATTTAACACAGACATGGAGCTCAAAAATTATCAGAGGGAATCCTGGGCTGTTTCACATATAGTGAGGCATCACACATACATATCAAAGTGAAAGCCTGGTGCCAACTCGCCACTGCGCTTGTAGCATTTGGTTGTATGGTTCTTTGCCAGTGCTGTGTTGCACAGGTGGGTCTCTGAGACGGTAAGATGGATTTATTGAGAAACATCTGTTTAGTATATCCTCCACTGCATTCGCAAGGTGTTCATACTGAGATTTGAGGCAAATTTTGTGTCTCACAGGGTGACCCACTCTCAAGAGAGATGCAAACATAGAACAGAGAAAGAAAAATACTAGCATATTCCCTAAACGAGACCTGGGTATTCATTTAACGTTTAAACTGTTCAGCTTCCACAGTACCATCACAAGAAGGAAATGACCAAGGCTCATTAAAAAAAAGTTCCTCTAGCAACAATTCTGCCAAATGATATCACGTTGCTTCTTGCAATTTTCGTGACACTTTCCAAGTGAAATATCCAGTGAGTGCTAAAAGCACGAATCTGAAAAAAAGTTGGTGTAGGTACAGTACGTATTATTGCAGTTCTGAAATTAAACATCCTTTGAGTGGAGATAAAAATCTCAGGTAACGAATGTAACAATTGTTCCCTAGAAGGAAACAAGACGCTGCGTTGATTGGGGAACGTCTCCAGTGTAACAGAGTCTGAAACCTGTCTGGGCATACCTTAGGATGAGAGAAACGATCTTGAAGGAACTCCAGCACTGAAGCCACTGGGCAGTTAACTGGATCCAACTGAGGCTCTCTACACCATAAAGTGAATACTCTCCACTTTAAGGTGTATATAGTTTCCTTGTGGCGGGAGCTCTAGAATTTAGGATGGTTTCAGCAACCTCGGTTGTGAAACCAAAACCCTAGGAGCTAGTCCCCCTCAGGGGCCAGACCCATAGTTTCCACAGCTCTGGACCAGGGATGACATATTAAGCCCCCGGCTTGTGACAGAAGGTCCCTCCTGACTGGAATCTTCCATGGAGGGCCTGCTAGGAGCGCTATGAGGTCTGAAAACCATACTTTGGCCAGCCTGAACAGGCTACCAAGAGTAGACTGACCCCGTCTCGGTGGACCCTCTCTAAAACTCCAGCAGAGCAATCGGGGGAAAAGCATACAGGCGCCGCCTCGGCCATGCCTGTACCATAGCATCTAGCCCCAGTGGAGCTGGATGTGTGAGTGAGAACCACAGCGGACAGTGGGTTGTCTCTCGAGATGCAAACAGATCCACTTCCACTTGGCCAAACTTCCTCCAGATTAACTTCACCATGTCTAGGTGGAGTCTCCATTCCCCGGGCTTCAGCCCCTGCCTCGACAGGATGTATGCCCCCACATTCTGGTCTCCAAGGATATACATAGCTCTGAGCAACAGCAGTTTGCCCTGGGACTAGAGGAGGACCTGATGTGCCAGTCTGTACAGAGGGCACAACCTCAGACTCCCCTGGTGATTTATGTAAGCGTAATTCTCTGTTTGAATAAGAACATGATGGCCTCTGAGGTCTGGGAGGAAGTATCTCAGAGCATGAAATACAGCCAGCATCTCCAGGCAATTTATGTGCCACGAAAGATGATGGCCTCTCCACAGACCCAATGCTGAGCGGCCTTCCATGACGCATCCTTCGGAGAGGAACCACAGTTTCTTCCATCTAGCCAGGGAACAAAGGCATCTGCGTATAACCCTGATCATACTCATGTATAGCAGGCCAAAAGGTATTACGTTGGACGCAGCTGCCATGAGCCCCAGTAATCTTTGAAAATGTTTTACAGTGATGGCCTGGCCTGGCCTAGCTTGATCCTGGGTACTGTCATCAGGATAAACTCGATACGAGCGGGAGACAAACATGCCTGCATTGTAGTCAAATCCCAAACTACCCCAAGAAACATAGTTTTCTGAAGGGCGGGTTGGCATTGAGCCTCAGCTCCAAGCCCCAAGTGCCTTATGTGAGCAAGAACGGCATCTCGATGTCGAACCACCATCTCTTGTGACTGGGCTAAAATCAACCAGTCATCTGTATAATTTAGCACACGAGTCTCTGAGGAGCCAGTGTTGAATCCATGCACTTCATGAAGGTGCAGGGGGATTGAGCTAGGCCAAATGGAAGAATCCGATACTGGAACGCTTTACCCCCGAAAGCAAACCTTCCCATGTTGAGGAAGGATGGACATATGGAAGTATGCGTCCTTTAGTAAGATCTATCATGACAAACCAGTCCTCTGACTTGATTTGACTCACGATCAACGGGATTGTTAATAGGCCCTATCATACACCTGGCGCAATGCGAAGGCAGATGTTTTTTGCTAGTTTCAGCCCGACGCAGTTATTATTTTCACATCCAGCGCCACGTTGTTTAAATAGCAAATGCACTCGCGCCCATCTGTTCGCCCATGGGCGTGCTGATCTGAAAACGTGGTGTGTTCAGGCACGTTGTTGGCGTGTTGCTATTTTGAGGCAACTGAAAACAACAGCATTTTTTGTCAATTAAAGGGCACGTTAGTAATATGCACCTATAGTGCTTATTACACACACAGGGATGCGCAGCAGCACACAAACATTTTTAAATATTAAAAATAAAAGGATTCCTCTCTGGAGAAGTGTTCAGTCTTTCCACTCGCAAATCCGTCAATCTGCGAATCCACCATGGTGCGAGCGCAACTGACTTTTAAAGGGAATGGGAGATGAGACTCTGATTGGTTTATTGCACGTTACACCCAAAACACACCCATGACTCATTAAGAGACTAGGTACAACCCTTTTGGACCACCGACCGTTTTTTCCATCATTTACCTAGCAAAAGTGGATTCGGACACACCCTAAGTGCACCTGTGCCATGCGCTTCAGACCATGCGCTCAGATTGTTAAAATAGGGCCTTATGTCTTGAACCTGAATCTCCTCAGAGACCAGTTTCAACATGTTCTCTCAGATCGACTGTATCTACTGGATATAGTTAATCTTATCTTTTAATATTTATATCAAAAGTGCACTCGATTGATCTAGTCTGTGTAATATTCGATTCCTTCAGCAGAATATCCCTCAAATCCCTGTTCCAAAAAACAATTCTAGAGCCGCCAATGAAAAATGCTGATGATGAACACATGGACTTTATGACAATCATTTCACTTTGCTTTCAACTGATGTCTTGAAATTAGAAATCATGATGCAGCTTTCATACTATTGTAAATTAAAAAACAAAGGTCAAAGGTCTGTCTGTCAGCTCATGGGAAACATCTGTCTTTAAGTCTCTGCAAAGACCATCAGTTGCAAATTCATTGTACTGTGGGGTAAGATCACAAACAATGTTCAAAGTCAACATTCTGCTTGCTTGTTGTCTGCTTTGTAATTATCTGTGAAGAATGGAGGCCTTTTCTGTCTGTTGCCCCTCGTTGTCTTTCAGCTCTGTGTTAATTACAGCCTTTTGACACTGAGGCCACAGTCGATCAGATCAGACTCAGTATATCTTAGGGTCACGACACAGAGCTTTCTCATTATTACAGCATGAGAGAAATTACAGACAAACACACACATACTTTCTGAATCAGAGTAGCATCTTTGAAGTCATGTACACAAGAAGCCAAGGAGGTATTAAACTCATTTCTGCTGTTGACTGAAAAAGATACTCTGACAAACCCTATATGATTGTAAACAATTCAAAACAGACATTCTTTCATATATATTTTTTTTCGGTAACACTTTGCAATAAGGTTTCATTAGTTAACATTAGTTAATGTATTAACTAACATGAACTAACCATGAGCAATACATTTGTTACAGTATTTGTTAATCTTTGTTAAAGTTAAGCCGGGTGCACACTGTGCGATTTATAATAGTCCTTTCCGATTGTTCCTTGTCAGACTGTACGAACATGATCCTCGCTGTAAGCCATGTCACACTGTAAGATCGAAGTTGTCATTAATGTCAGACTGTACGATATTCAAGGCGCGCTAAAAACGGACGCACGCAAGAAAACTCGTCCGGAGTTTTATATCATCAATGAATGACACGTTCGGTGACGGTGAGCTGCATTACAGGCGGGACTGAAATGATGGCTACAAAGAAATCTCTAGCGCTCATTTTGGTCATAGTTTGTCTTGAAAAACGAAGATAATTTGACGGTCGTCGGAGGAAAAGTCACACTGCAGGACTGTGCGCCAAATCTTCTGACACTGCCAGAATTTCGTCTGAGGTAAAATTTGATCACAGGGGTCATTAATCGGCTGCCGGTGAACATGTCAAACTAACGATCAAAGACTTCAGATTTTAGCCTAGGATCAGAGGAATCTTTTAGGATTTGCACAATTTGTCCCAGACGGCCAAATCGTGGCCAAAATCGCACAGTGTGCACCCGGCTTTAGTTAATAAAAATACAGCTTGTTCATGTTTTTTTTCATGTTAGTTCACGGTGCATTAACTAATGTTAACAAGATTTTAATAAAGTATTAGTAAATGTTTAAATTAACATTAACAAAGATTAATAAATGCTTTATAAGTGCAGTTGATTATTAGTTCATGTTTACTAATGTAGTTAACTAATGAGTCTTATTGTAAAGAGTTATATTGTTTATAATGAATAGGTTGAGGAATACTAAGAAGGTTGATGTCTAAAAAATGAATTAGGGGGAGGGGAGTGAATGCCGTCCCGGGTCGATAAGGGTTAATATTTAGAAATAGTATACTGCCACAATAGTATTTCTGTTACTGTCTTTTTAGTATTATTGTTATTGACAGTTATTACTGTGAATCATATTAAATCATCTACTTCAAACAGTTTTATTTATTTATTGTTGGTGATTAAAATTTTTTTTTTAATGTATGACAGTGATGATTACTGATGTTTACCACAGTTTTATCACAACAATAACTGTAGTAATTATAGTATTCTGGTAAAAACTGTGATTACTATATGAAAACATGGTGAAAAGCCATACAGTACATGTAGATGCAGCGTATATTCAGAAGCAGGTGAGACATCATTTGATTTAGATAAACAATCTCACTCACCATTTACAGTTTGTATGGTCGGCTCTACATAAAAAATTTAACAGACAATTTAAATGTATACAGTCCTATGAGTGAGTTCAGCTTGGTCAAGCTGCATTTTCCGCAGTAAAAAACTCATTTAAATAGTAATGAACCTTGGCTACAGAAGCAGTGTGGGTGAGCTGACCCACTGAGCATCATTTAAAACATTCATACTCATATATTCAACACATATAGAACCACAGAATGTACATTAACCCTCTAATAGGCACTTTTCAAAGTCTCATACTCTGTTTGGAATGACAGAGAGGAGGTGGAGGGGAACCATGTTGATGTGAGTCAGTGTGGGAGTAATATCACCAACTGTCATCTTTACTGAAGTGAGATTATAAATGACTCTTAAATAGAGGAATGTTGTGAAAGCTGTGAGTGACTGAAGTCCACGTGACGAGCAAAACCCCCCAAACGCCAATCTAATGACAGCACTGACAGATTTGCTTAGAGAGCCTTAACACCAGAACATTCCACCTCAGCCAAGACCTGAAAAGAGACACTTAGAGAGAGAGAGAGAGAGAGAGAGAGAGAGAGAGAGGCAAGTGAGGACACAGATTGGTGTCTACCACCGTTTCAACTTTCCAAATTGAGTTAAACGTATGCCAGCGGACATGTAAACCCAGCTTATGAAAAACCACTGGGGAAAAGGGGAAGGTGTCAACAGCATATAAGGAGGTGTTGCTGGGAAATTAACACATTGCTGATTTTGGTGTTAAATGTGTTAAATGCTGACATATTCTTTCACACATTGGCCCATTTCTTTAAGAAATGAGCATGTGTGTGATTGTGTTTCTAACCTAGCCATACATTGGGCAATAATGTTGGAAAATGTCCCAAGAGGTTAACTAAATCCTTAATTAAAACCTCACATTTTAAAACAATAAATGTCATTGCTCACAGTATGTGTCCAGTAACTGTCTGATGCAAATCACACAAAAATGCCAACAACAAAAAAAAATCCCAGCAGTCTTTCCAGCTTCTCAAAGTAATGTAAACACAAAACAAACTCTTTGGTCACTTTACATGTTAGTCAGGCAACCTTTCCGGTTGGAATGACCTGTTCTTGGCCAGAATAAACTGTGGACCAGACTTTATCCTAATTGTTAAAAATCAGACTCTGAAATACTTTGTTATTTGAAGCTTTTGGTGGCTTCATTTAAAACGTCTACTCTGAGTCATCAGCTCTTATTAGATAATGAAAAAGAAGTGTGCTTAACTGTACTGACTGTGCACTTGTAGTGTACTTCGAATCTTAAAAGTATATTAAAAAAACTGTACTTGCAGATAATATTAATGAAATAAAAGGCCACTTTCAAGATTGTTTGGTATCACCTTATTTTACAGTGTCATTGTCATGTATGTTACATGTAGTTACCATAGTAATAACTATAAATTAGGCATAATTACATGCAACTAACCCTAAACCAGGGCTGTAACCACCATAGACACTGAGGGGGACAAGTCCCCCTGAATAATTAGAAATGTTTGGATAACGTAAGTAAAATGTAAAATTTTTAGGTTGGTCTGCCTTGGTCTAACAGCGCTCGTCACTGTCAGAATGAGTAAGATGGCCAATCAAATTAAAGAAAGCGGGGCTTATAGCAGTGAAAGAGTGCGTCATAAGATGTAAGTAGCTAAACTTTTAATATTTGACAACTGGTTTACGATAAAAACGTTTAGCGACCAACAGTAATATCAAGTGATGCAAACTACTTGACATTTGTTATGAAATTTCACCATTTTGAATTGAAAATATGACATTATTTATGTAAATCATAACTGAGTTTGATGTGACAAGAAACGTTTAGCATTTTTACATATTAGGCAGACGGAAATAAGTGTATGTGTGAGTGAATGTGTGCATATTTAAATATATATATATATATTATTTGCAAATAGTTTATAACTACAATAGAACTGGAACCTTTTCTGTTCTTATTTATTTTTCTTAATTCCCATAAATCCCTTTTAATCTAATTTAATTCCTTTAAATAAACCAATAAGACCAAACCCATCTCCACCCCCCCCCACCCCACGCTTAAGTACACATCTAAAAAGTTTATTATAATAAAAGAAGTACACTTATTTTGATGTGTTAACTAACATACAGTTACCAAAGCACATGTAGGTAATACTGTTTCGTCATTAATGAATAACTACACAGAAACAAATAAGTAAGTAATATTAACATTCTATTAACTACTATTAACCAACAAGAAACTCTTATTAATGAATTTGTAAGTAATAACAATCAGTTGAATGAGGTAGTTCAGTTCACTATTAGCTAATCAATAACTACTATTTTTTGTTTTCATATCTCAGTGGACTACTAAGAACTATTATATACATGTTAATAATGCATAATGTCTAATTAATTCTAAAGTGAAGATAACGGTAACCCACTAGTAATGACTCAAGTATTACCAAATCCATCAGATTACAATTTAAAACCTACAAAAACCTCAAAAGCTTACAATGATTTCAGGCATTACTAGACAGTAATCTTCACTTTAGAATTAATTATACATTATGCATTATTCATTTTCGGGGGGAAACATCTTATAAATCGTAAACAACTAAAAAATACAACAACTTTGAAATAATACAGCAACACCCTGGAAACCTCCCACTAGCATCATATCAGTGAGTTTTACATAGGAAAGCACAACTGACATTTTATTCAGAATCTTGTTACTTTTAATAATCTCAATTACACATTTCACACTATTCCTGGAGCAAGTTTTCACAGTTGTCACGGTCAAGAACTTGCCAGCCTGTTAGCCTGATTTAAAAATGTGTTGAATGTGTACTTCTTGTGGATGTGTATTGCCTTGTCATCACTAAGAAGGGAATGCATCCTGGATAATGAATTAATTCGACCCAACATTTCCCTCCTCTTTCTCCCTCTCTGTCTCTGTCTGTCTCTCCCTCTGGACGGTAGTGTTTGTTTTCTTTCACTCTGTGCTCCAGGAGTCTGGGAGTAGACAAAAATCTTTGATAGTGAGTTCAGTTTTCTGTTTGTGTTTTTATCCCAGTTATAAATCCTGGTGGAATATTTCACATCGGTCTGGGCAGATGCAGAGTGGCATTTTTATAATATTTAGAGCATGAAAATCACACTAATCATAAAAAAGTTTATTATTTTTATTGTGTTAGTAATGATGACACAAATTCCTAAGTGTGAAATACACAAACACACATAAATAATATTTTATCCTACATCGGCTCAGGGTGCACTTTATGACCCAAACTGCATTCAGTACAGATAATACAGACTCAGACACCGAACATTCTTTCATTTGTTTTCTCAGCAGTCACTTCTTTTCTCTAAGTAAACTACTTTAGTGAAGCTGTTCTTAAGAATGAGCTTTAGAATATTTCCGGCTGCATGCTCATTCCAGACACTGAAATCAATACCTCATCTGTCATCATCCCTCCATCACTGAGAGAGTAGAGAGAGATGGAGAGAGAAGGAGAGAGTGTCACTCATATAAAGACGTCTCTGACCAGCAGTCATCCAGGAAACGTTTAATTTAACCCTCACACTTACTCAAACGGACGCTGGCTCTGTTCCAAGCAATAGTGAGCTGGCTGCTGTCTACTGTCTACTATGACAGAATGCTAAGCGTCATGAAACCTCATACAAGACTGGTTTGAAACATAGACAGCAACTCCACATGCCGAGCAAATGAGTTTGACGTCAGCGTGTTGCAGAAAGCATAAATATACAGCACAAATAATTATTGAAAAGTTAGATTGAATTTTTTTATAATTGTTCAGTGTTTTCCACAGATTAGAAAGCAATTTGTGGTGGTGGCGGGGGCGAGGGGGGGGGTGTTGTTCCATGTCAGACCGGGGTGGGGTGATTTGATTGGCACAAATATCTATTTCGATCTTGATTAAGTATCAATTCATATGTATATAGCCTACTGTACATATAAGGAAAAATAAGTTTGCCATTTTAGCACTATTTTAAACTTTTCTTGGGTTAAATTATATTTGCTCACATTAATTAATATTCACTTGTGTGTGCTTATATAAGTATCAAATGTTAAAATTTCACATTTAAAGAAATCTAGTGTTTGATCATGTCTAAATATGTATTCAAATGCAAAACCTAAAAATAAGTAAGCAGTTATGATCTGCAATACTTTTTGAGCAACTAGACTAGATACATGTATATTTATTAAATATAAAATATTATTATTTTACTCTAATTTGCCTCTTTGTATTGGAATTCTCTATTTTAACCTTAATTACTACACTACTAATTGTAATATAAATAATACAAATATTAGAAGAAAAATATTTTAAGTGGTCATTAATGGACCATAATTATTGCACAAATAGTATTTAGTACCAAAATATTTCCTCAAAATATTCAAAAAATATTATTAAACTAAAATATAGAACATTCATTTAATTGAAAAATAGTTAAGGTGTATGGTCACATTTGACCACCAATGACTATGAGTGTGACCAATTAGTAAGGAATACCTGAGGACTAAATACAAGAAAAACATTAACATTAATGTTAACAATGTTGCATCTCCATCACTCTCAGTAATAAAATGATACTGTAAATTAACTGACGTAATAAATGCACACTATGCTGTACTGTTTACCAAAAATTGCTGCAAATACCTTTATAGTGAAGCTGTTATCTATTCAAATGTATTGACAGCACTGGTTTGTTTAGAACTATTGAGAGATCCATGAACCACGTGACCGCGCGCACCGCCGCGAGATGAAAGCATGTCGCGACCTGTTTTTCAACAGCTCTGGCTTTAGAGCCGAATGGAACGCACCTTGTGTGTGTGTGTGTGAGAGAGAGAGAGAGAGACGCTGAGACGGAGGGAGAGCAGGGAATTAAAGGAAATGCAGCTGAACGAATACACTGCGTGTTTCAATAGCGTAAAAAAAATAAAATAAATAACGAAACGCAATATGTGGAGGCCGGTGTTGATTCTGTGGCGCACCACCACGAATTAGTCTATGTGTGGGAAACACTGATTGTTTATCGTTCAAAAGTAACATAAAGTCTTTAAAATCAAACATTGAAATGTATTATTACCATGAACTGATACAGTAATACATATTTGAAGTCAGTATTTCCTTTCTAGGATTTTTGTGTTACGATCCACTGCCTGTATCATGCTGTCTAGGCCCTTGTGAAAAAGATTTATACTTTAGGATACGTAAAAAAAAAAGTACTTATTGTGGGGAAAAAAATATTTTTAAAGACCTCATATGACATCATATGCCAGCATCCAGAGCGAGACATTGACAAATAATTTTACATCATCACACCATAGGCCCCGCAAACTGGCGTTCAGTCGCTTAACGGCTGACATTTCCCTACACCGGATTTGAGCGTTGTGTCAAAAGCAAATAGAACCCATTACAATCACTGACGCTGTCTACACTGGATACAGTATACAGATGCCGTTCACTTTCTGACGTATCCACACGGTTGAGTCTGCCGACAAGAGGACAAATGGAAAAGTAAATGGAAGCATAAAGGAATTTTTGCTTTGACCCTGTTTAATTTGATCCTATTTAATTTTCTCATTTTTGTACAGATTCCAGAAGAATCCCAGCATCAGGAACAAGTGCATGTGTAACCGGTCCTACTCTACCTGCTACCTGTGGGATTCGAACCGGGGTCTTGGGCGTGGGAGGTGGGCGTGCTAACAAGGACGCTAAAGACAGCAGCATCTAGCGTCAGTCACCAGTGCGCCTCTTGAGGCCAGGGGAGTGAGGTTTTACACGCACAGCTCTTACTGGCCTATGTCCGTTATACATAGTTTATTTTTAATGGCGTACCGAATCACAGTCAGAGGATCATATGTTTGTTCAGAGCATTTGACTGCAGATTGTTTTGTAAATGAGGCACAGTGTAATGGAGAGTTTGCAAAGAAACTTTTGTTGACAGATGAAGCAGTCAGTTGTATTGGACCTGACAGCAGCTGCATCACAAACAAAAGTAAATTATTTCATAATGCTTTGACTGTAAATGACAGTTCTTTGAGTAATGTTTTCAAAACACTAACTCATGAGCAATAGCGAGTGGCCATTGATACTGTTTCCTATGCAATGACATTAGCCAATCAAAACAGTGGCCATTTACAGACAAGCCTTGAAGGAGCCGCCCCTTAAAAGTGAATCATTGCAGAATGAGGGTCAGAATGAAGGTTGAAAATAATCGTTTTTCTGCATATATATTTTGATGTGTTGACTAACATACTAAAGCAAATGCATACAGGTTTGGAACAACATTAGGTTCAGTAAATGATGAGGTCATGAGGATCATTGAGGAGGGGGTCTTTTAGACTTGCTGGTCAATGAAAAAAAAAATCCTTAGACTTTGAGGAGGGACCTGGGCCGTATTTAGATAGATCATAAAGATTTAGGGGTGGGCTCATTGACTTTGGCCAGTAAGCAACCACCTAGAACATCCTAGCAACCATGCTATTTTTGTGCAAAAATCTTTAGTAACATCATAAGTGAACCTCAAGGAACATATTATTTTCCATGTAAAACTTTTTTACATAACTTTTACATACATTTTTACAAAGTGCACTTTTTAAAAGTACTTGAAACCATCATGAAAGTGTATCTCTTTAGGTACATTTAATTGGCTTTTTATTTCATTAAAGTATCAAGTACAGTTTTTTAAATATACTTTTAAGATTCAAAATACACTACAAGTTCACATTAAATACAACTAATTGCACTACTTTGTCAGAAGGTACATCACTAGGTTTTGGAACAGAGCTATCAAGCACTGTGCTTTGAAACTAGGATTTGATTAACACTGTGGAAGAGGTTATAACTTCACACAATCCACAGCCCTACATTCTACACACAGCATCTGCGAACACAATGAACAAATAGAAGAACAAAGGAGCCCTTCCACTAATTAGGCCCATGAATAATAGCAGAAAGGGAAATGCATGACACATCCTAAAATCAGTTACAGGAAATGTGCAGTGATAAACGGCATACAGTGGCCGTGAAATATCTAACTCAAGGTCTCTGGGTTTTTCTCAGCACAAATATTAGAACACATCACCACAGCATCCTCCTGCTGATGAACACTACCAGAAAAGGAGTAAGGTAGAAGGCTCTTGTACTGGATTAGACTGTATTAAACACCAGAGTGACAGAAACAATGACACAATGCTAAACATTGTAAGCAGAATAAACACTTCATTTCAATGGTCCACTTAAGACATTCTACTAACTGTAAGTAACTTTGCAACTGCATGTCAACTACCAGTCATTAGAGTATTAGTAGAGTATTAGACTGTCTGCTTAATATCAGCCAACACTTTATTTTAATGATCCCCCTACAAAATGTAATTAACTTTTCAACTACATGTCAACTGTCTACTACAGTGTACTAACACTCTAATGAGAGTTAGTTGACATGTAGTTGCAAAGTTACTCCTAATAAGTGGACCATCAAAATAAAGTGACATGACTAAGAACAATGCTTTATTTTCATGGGAATTATGTAACCATGTCATGGTTTATGGTGCCGATATTGTCTGACAGACACAACTCAAAAACAGAATGACATTCTAGAAAAAAATTTATTCTGGCACTAATAGTAAGGCTTTTAGGTTTGTTTTAAAACTTTTTCTAGTATGAAAATGTGGAATAACCAACAAGTTGTTTAGATGTCATAATATGACAGGAAAACCATAGAGAGGATCTCTTTTGATCTGCATGACTGTGTCAAGGCCATTCAATTTTCTACAAAAATATCAGATATGTTGAGCATTGTAGTTTTATTCAGATCAAATTGAGCAACCCGAGGGGGGGAAAAAACAATCGTGACGAACAAGAATTCTTCATATTTGTGTATTTTGACCTTGATAATACGTTTTAAAACTTTGTATATGAAATAATGATTAAGCTTTATACACTTATACACATAACACTCATGTACAAGGTGTACATATTTAAGAAAATTATTTTAGTACCTTTTACTTGATGGTTTCACTACATTTATAATAAAATCAACATGTTTGTAGAAAATTGCTTTAAGGTTTTTTAATTTGCTTGCTTGCTATTCCAAAATACATACTTTTGTGCACTGAAATCATCTTTTCCAAATAGTAGCAAAGACCAACGAAATGCAATGATCACAATTTTGATGTAGTTCACTGACCTAGTAGGTTGATCCGTTTTCCAGAAACTCTGTTTTGAATGCCCAATGAATTTGACCTCTTTAAATCCATTTTAACAGTGAATGGCCAGCTAGAGCATTGCATAACAAACCCCGCCCACTCTGCTCATTTACATTCAGACCGCAACCCTGCCATTCACTGTCACTCATTACCAAGGTAACAGCTCATTTGCATAACAGCATGCTAGTACTAAAGAGCCAAACCTCAGAAAACACAACAAAACATCATTTTCAACACACAAGAGAGAACAAACGGACATTTCTGACTTGTTTAGTAATCTCATTTGTGGAAATAATAAGACTTTGATATAATCTTCACAGAACAGTATATTAAGTAAGGGAATAATATTGTTGTTGCTGTCAGCAAATCTATGTCACATATGTGTGTTATTTCTACATTTTGCTATGTAGCATTGTTGAGGAAGAAAGCTCCGTCTGTGTGTATGTGAGTAGACCACAGCTGTGACCAGTGTTTCCTGGATAGTTTGACCCCACATTAGCCAAACAAAACCAGACTGCACCAGGTGAGGCCACACACACACACAGACTGCTTTACACACATATAAAGTTACTGTGTCATCAAATATGCATATTTATACTCTAAACAGTGTTGTATTCATTAATAATAATGTTACATGCAGAGTATTTTAGAGATTTATTCTAGAAGTGAAATTTAATTCTATAGAGAATTAATGATAATTAAACATAAATATGACTGTGCTGGTAAGTTTAGTCATCACAAATGCCATATGTACAATATTTCAAAGGAAGATAAACTGATCCTAGAATGCACTCGGGCCAAAAGCAAGCAATGAGACGGGTGTCAGCATATACTACAACAATATTATTCCACCCTTCACAACCCTGTCGAGCTGCATTCATTTAGCGCACATCACGCTGTGTAAAGACAGACTCTGAGAAACCCCGGAGAGATGTTTGCGTTAGCTCAGCTAGAAGATCCATACTGAACTCTCTAACCTCCAGAGCTGACTGAAGATGCCTGGATAAAATCCTCATACATCACTTTCATTAAGAGCTCTCATAGAGCCTGACTGAACTACATATTATTTCTGTAAGTTGAGAGAAATGAAACAGATTACTGCTGAGATACACAATACATTGTTGGCATAAACAATAAAAGATGAGTATATTTAGATGATGTCACTCACACACACACACACACACACACACACATATTGTTTTTGATGTTAGAAGCAGGAAAAATGGGCAAGTGTAAGGATTTGAGCGGGTTTGACAAGGGGCAAATTGTGATGGCTAGACGACTGGGTCAGAGCATCTCCAAAACTGCAGCTCTTGTGGGGTGTTCCCGGTCTGCAGTGGTCAGTATCTATCAAAAGTGGTCCAAGGAAGGAACAGTGGTGAACCGGCGACAGGGTCATGGGCGGCCAAGGCTCATTGATGCACGTGGGGAGTGACGGCTGGCCCGTGTGGTCCGATCAAACAGACAAGCTACTGTAGCTCAAACTGCTCAAGAAGTTAATGCTGGTTCTGATAGAAACGTGTCAGAATACAGTCCACAATCCACAAAGCAATAATTGTTCTGGAATGGTTTGAGGAGCACAACAACTTGACTTGGTTGACTTGGCCTCCGAATTCCCCAGATCTCAATCCAATCGAGCATCTGTGGGATGTGCTGAACAAACAAGTCCGATCCATGGAGGCCCAACTTCGCAACTTACAGGACTTAAAGGATCTGCTGCTAACATATTGGTGCCAGATACCACAGCACACCTTCAGGGGTCTAGTGGAGTCCATGCCTCGACGGGTCAGGGCTGTTTTGGCAGCAAAAAGGGGACCAACACAATATTAGGTCATAATGTTATGCCTGATCGGTGTATTTTATAGAAAATTCATATTGATTTGGGTATGAAATATGATCTGGACAAGTTCTTATGTGGTGACATATTACTAAAAACAATACAGGTTTATAACAAAATGAGGGAATGCAAATGGTGAATTTCTAATTTTTCATGTTGGGTTTTCATATTTAATGGGGACATTCCATAGACATAATGATTTTTATACTGTACAAACTGTATATTATATCCCCGTACACTAACCCTACCCATCACACTTTATTGGTTCCTCATGGGGACCAAAAAAGTATTTTGGATGTTGCCATCTTTGTGGGGACATTTTGTCCCCATAATGTAGGGTTTACCAGGAAACAAACACACACACACACCACAGAGAAGTCCATCACACACCATACACAAACACACAGACATTCATGGTGAAAATGAGAGTTAACAAGAGTGCTGCTGCTTAAGTGCTGCTCGCTCCCTGCATCTGATTGAAACATAAATGATGGAGCTCTGTTGCTAAGAGACATAATCAAGATGAAATAGGCCTATTTATTCCCTTACCGAAGCGCAGAGGAGAAGGGAGAGCGAGCGAGAGACAGGGAGCACAAAATGGACAGAATACAGATGAACAGAGAGAAATACAGATGGAGCAAAAGAGATTAACAGACAGAACATTGTAAAGTGTATAGTTCACAAGCTCAGCAGCGATAAGAAGAGCATGCTGGGATACGTGCAGCTACACATTAGCCTTTGTGTACTACAGAGGACTGTGACAGTGATAAATGCTGGGTAAAGAACAGCAATGGAGGGGCATTTAGCCATTCACCAAAGAACAAGATCAATGTGGAAACAAAAGGATGGACAGATCGTGAGTCTCTCCTCCAAACCCTCAGGACACACACACACAAACTCAGAAGGGCTCTCAGACTGAGTTTAAGCGGGAACTGCCTGTAATGATAGATTGGATTATTTCCTGTTCTGGCAGTTAAATTAGCCTAATGCATCTGTGAGTGTCCCAGACCAATAGAAGCCCAGAACACATTAACACAATGAGGGAGGAGAGAAAGGAAGTAGCTATTGGATTATACAGCTGCAGATTAAACTAGAGTTTCACATTTTCTCAAGAAAATGTGAGTGGTGTTTGCCAATGTAAAAACTCATCACTATGCTAGGGTGTTCTGGGTGGTTGCTATGAGGCTGCTAAAGTGCTCTTTTGGTTGCTAGGATGTTCTAGGAGGTTGCCTACTGGCCAAAGTCAAATGAGCCCACCCCTAAATCTTTATGATCTATCTAAATACGGCCCAGGGGCCTCATTTATAAAACTGTGCGTAGGATCCCTACTAAAAGTTTACGTGCGCCCAAAAGCCAAAAATGGCGTACGCCAAAAAATATTCCGATTTATAAAACCGTGCGTACGCACACCTGTAAGCAATGTTCCCTTTATAAATCACAGATCACCCGCAGATGTGCGTACGTGAACCAGCCTCATATCCCGCCCTGTACACGCCCATTTTTAACCATAAATAGTCAATGCAAATCACTGCACTGATTGCTGATCGGCATGTAAATGAGAGTGGAATCCCATATGAAGCATTACATACCCGGGTCACCGGAGGATTTATATGTTTCTAGCAAATAGACTGATCGTTAACACCTTGACAAAATCACATAATTAATTTGTGGGCGAAAATTTAAGACAAAAAAATGTTATAGTGAACACATGCTTCTTGACGGTTTTGTAATGAACACCGTAATAGTTGACATTTTATGATATATGTACATTAAGGAAAATATTTCCTTTTTACACTGTGTTCTGCAGTTCTCTAATAAAAGGGTATTTCATGCTATTCTGTATCACATGTAGTCGCACCATCTCCTCCTGCGCTCCCGTTGTGGACAATGTGACTGTAAGGCAGCGCTGATTATTATTATTTATTTATTTTTAATACATTTTGAATTACGTTTGGATTTTACTAGATGTATATAGCCTAAAACAATCGGCACAAATAACACTGTTGGATTTAATCTTCATGACAATGTGGACATAACATATGGAATAATCATTCTTCTCACATTTATTTTCTACAATCTAACTTCAGTTCACGACCTCACCATCTGTGTCGCTTCCCTTTGTCTCCAGAATGTGCGTACGCACGGCTCAAAGTTTGCTTAAAGGTGCGCACATTCTCCCGTCAAGTTTGCTTTTTATAGATCACAACCTTTGCGTGGGAACTGGCGTACGTACGTTTCCAGCCCCGTTTTGTGCGTACGCACGCTTTATAAATGAGACCCCAGAGGTCCCTCCTCAAAGTCTAAGGATTTTTTTTTCATTGACCAGCAAGTCTAAAAGACCCCCTCCTCAATGATCCTCATGACTTCAAAAATTTTAATTCTGTCATCATTTACTCAACCTCACGTTGTTCCAAACCTGTATGCATTTGCTTTAGTATGTTAGTCAACATATCAAAATAAGTGTATTTCTTTAAAGCACAACAACAGATTATTAAAACAAAGATGTAAAGTGAAATTATTTATTGGACACTATTGTTAAAGTGTATTTTTTAAAAGTCTACTTAAGTGTGTTAAGAAACATAGTCATGAAAGTGTGCTTTAAGTACATGTCAGTGGCCCTTTATTCCATTAATATTGTATATATACACCACAACATAACATTATGACTTGTGAACATTATTCCTAATACTGTGTTGGTCCCCCTTTTGCTGCCAAAACAGCCCTGGCCCTTCGAGGAATGGACTCCACTAAACCCCTGAAGGTGTGCTGTGGTATCTGGTACCAAGATGTTAGCAGCAGATCCTTTAAGTCCTGTAAGTTGCGAGATGGGGCCTCCGTGAACCAGCATTAACTTCTTGGGCAACTTCTCGTCTGTTTGATCGGACCACACGGGCCAGCCTTCACTCCCCACGTGCATCAATGAGCCTTGGCCACCCATGACCCTGTCGCCGGTTCACCACTGTTCCTTCCTTGGACCACTTTTGATAGATACTGACCACTGCAGACCGGGAACACCCCACAAGAGCTGCAGTTTTGGAGATGCTCTGACCCAGTCGTCTAGCCATCACAATTTGGCCCTTATCAAACTCGCTCAAATCCTTACGCTTGCCTATTTTTTCTGCTATTAACACATCAACTTTGAGGACAAAATGTTCACTTGCTGCCTAATATATCCCACCCACTAACAGATGCCGTGATGAAGAGATAATCAGTGTTACTGACTTCACCGGTCATAATGTTATGCCTGATCTGTGTATACTTTTAGAATTTTAGGCACACTACAAGTGCACATTCAATACAATTTAAGCACACTTTTTCGCAAGGGATTACCAAGGTTGTACACTACAAACTTTAGAGGCCCAAAAAACTATATTTCACTTGCATAGTCTGCAGTGCAAACACACATAAATGAGAGCAAAATTACATAAATGACAGCAAATCAGGACAACCGGATACACAGACAGCAGCAGGGCCACACCACACTGTCTGGCTGGGAAAACACAGTCATGAAGCCAGGTTCAGATTCTATAAAAAGAGCAGGAAGCAACTGATAAGATGTGTTCACTCGACACCCTGCTGCTAAAGACAGTGTGTGTGTGTGTGTGTGCAGGGAGGAACTAAGTGCTCGTTCCCCAGTGCAAATGAATGCAGTCAACATCTCTATCAGAGACCTGAAACTTTCAGCACTGTCTGCCCAACAGCCACGTGTGTGTGTATAAATCACTGCTGTCGTCTGAAAGAGATGCACGCTTTGAGCATCAATAATCCATCTGGGAAATACATGCATGCGCCTACACTGAAAGTGACTGGGCAAAAGTTCTCATTATAGTAAATGAAGCTGTCTACACTGCAAAAGTGTGTGGCTAGTTTTGTCTTATGATCATTCATTTGCACGTGTCACACTCCCTCACACACCATATCATCACATACATTCACATGGTTCTGAATGAATCCGTTTCAGTTGATAACAACCACAAAATACCACACTAGCAGCACATTAATAAGACTTCAGGCTGAGACAGTATAACAGCCATAAGCTATTTCATACCATAATAAATACAGTAAAAACATTCATAAAAGTTAAAATATCTATCATATCAGAAACAAAACATCATACTGACTCTTAAAAAATACAAGCAAAGACACCATCACATGAAAAATAAACATGAATGAACAAATTAAGACAATAAGCGAATACATAGACCCATTGACATATTTTATCTTCAGACTTACCTGTCAAAAGTTTGGAATAATTAAGATTAAAAATTTAAAATGAGATTTAAAATGAAAGTCTTTTATGCTCACCAAGGCTGCATTTGTTTAATCAAAAATACTGTACAAACTGCCATATTCTGAAATATTATTAAAATTTAAAATATTATTAAGTGGGGGTCGTTTTTTAGGACTCTTTACCCAACTTAAGTCTCTGAGATCCTGACACCTTGCACTTCTGGAGACTCCAGGTAGGTTCAGTTCTGGAAATTGGTGGCGCTGGAGACTAAAGGGTTCCTGATGGTTTCACACTTAATTCTTCACCTTAATTCTTCATTTAAGGTTTACGTGTCTTTTCTTCATCACCTGTTTTTGTCTGACCCAATGAGCATTTCACTGTCCAGTGGTCATGCCTTAACTGCAATTTCTAGTATTGCATTAGTATTGCATCCTTCTCATGGGCATTTAATAAGGGCAGTTAAATCTCTTTTTTGGCTCATTTTATCTGTAAAAGAAAACGTGCCTAATAATTCTGCACACCTGAATATAAGGCGTTTTTCATTTCCAGCCTTGCCATGAACAATTATATATCACTTATAAATTATTAAATACAAAATGAATAGTAGTTATTAAGATGAATGTGGTTTGGAAATGGTAAAATGTACCTGGAAAAAAAATATGATCATGATATGAACGTGCCTAATAATTCTGCACACAGTGTAGAGAAGCTCCGGTGGCCTACACAGGACAAAAATGTTGTCGTCGGAGAGAGCAGAGAGTGACTAGCGCTCTGTAGAGAAGTTTGTCCAATTAGGGCTACTGTAGAAACATGACTGCGTAAAATGGCGATTTCACTGTAAGGGGACCTGTGGTGTATGCAGATAGAAATGGCTCATTCTAAGGTAATAAAAATATAACGGTTCATTATGTAAAGTCTTTTTACTTTACTGAAAACATAGTTATGTATATTATATTGCATTTCTGTCAATAGATCCTCATAAATACTACACACTGCACCTTTAATTACTCAGAATAGTACAGATACAGATAGAAGATATCATTAAATAGATGGCAGAATTCACATCTTTCTCTGTAATTGATCATATATATATATATATATATATATATATATATATATATATATATATATATATATGTCCAGAATACTGCTGTATCCTCAAACTGGAATTATGTGTCATGATAACACAGTATTATATATGACAGAATGCTCACTGATATGACAATGATATGGTGTAATTACAGTTATTAGAGGTACTAGTGTCACTAAAAGCCCCAACTGAGACAAGCAACCAGTTTTTCCTTTCTCTTTAGCTGGGCACAAGTTTATCTGTCATAGCGAGGTCATAAATTGGGATCAGTTCTGGTGGAAGACAGCACACTAATCTAAAACCTTAAGATGACTTATCCCTCTCTCTGTAAGTTACCGGAACCCTATATGAAGAAAAAAATGCAACACACACAAGACAAGCGTCGAGTGGCGAATATAACCAAATTTAGCACTCGATAACAAGGCTGACAACCGTTTTCTCATGCTGTGTGAATGTAGCCTCTGTCTGTCTGGACTGTCTATTGCGGAGAGTGCGGTTGAACCCTCATCCAGTTTGTACATGGCCAGTCTTATAAATGCCACAGCTGCCCAACCATATAATCACAGCCATGAAATATGCAGATATGTCACATTGAGCGTGAAAAATTCCCTAAAAATGTCAGTTTACTTAGAGAAATATGAGCAACTCAGACTCAAAGGTTTCTGGTTCTTCGAAACCAGACACATTCATCACAGCCCAGACACATCTCATCTTAAAGGGCTACATACACATATACTTCCACACACTGAATCATGTGTACTGTCCTTCCTGTTTTCCTGATGAAATGTAGATCAGACAACTACGCCTCACTCTTTGAAGCCATATTTATTAAAGGGTTTGTTCACCCAAAAATGAAAATGTCATCCTAAAGTCATCCTAGGTGTATATGACATTCTTCTTTCAGACGAATACAATCGGAGTTATATTAAAAAATGTCCTGGTTCTTCCAAGCTTTATAATGGCAGTGAATGGCTTATTGGTTTTAGAAGTCCATAAAAGTGAATCTATCCATCATATAACTGACCCACACCGCTACGGGGGGTTAAAAAAGGCCTTCTAAAGCGAAGCAATGCGTTTGTGTGAGAAAAATATCCATATTTAAAATAACTAGCTTCCGACAGACGGCTGTACGCATCGATTTACAAAAGAGTAACCCCTGACCTGACGCATGACGTATTGACGCACGTGGAAGCGCAGAGGATAGAGCAAAACAAAACACAGTCTAAAACGAGAATTTTTAAAGAGCCGGAGGATTTCGATATAAGAGAAGAGGGGCTTGAGTTTGTTGCCCAGCCCTATTTGTTTGAACCGCAAGAGGCGTCAAAGCTTACGCTACTCCTACATCCTACGTCATACATCGCGTCAGGGGTTATTCTTTTGCCGTAAGTTGACTTGTGTAGGCCATCTGCCGGAAGCTAGTTATTTTAGTTTGTAAAGTTTTGAATATGAATATTTTTCTTACACAACTGCATGGCTTCGCTTCAGAAAGCCTTCATTAGCCCCCCGTAGCCGTGTGGATATCTTTTATGATGGATAGATGAACTTTTATGGACTTCAAAACAGAACTACCCATTCACTGCCATTATAAAGCTTCGAAGAGCCAGGACATTTTTTAATATAACTCTGATTGTAGTCGTCTGAAAGAAGAAAGTCATATACACCTAGGATGGCTTGGGGGTGAGTAAATCATGGGCTAATTTTCATTTTTGGGTGAACTAACCCTTTAAAGAGCTCTGCCAGAGACAGGAAGGTAAATGCATATATGTACAGATGTATTCTGGACAACAGCATTCACCTGTCAATCACCCATTGCTCAAAGGGGTTTTAACTTTGACCATTATATAGAAAATACACAACATGTCCTCCAACCAATACACCTATATAGGTCATTTGTCACTTCCCTGAAATACGACCCATAGGAGCATTTACTAAAGTTGCGCCCCTATCGACAACAGGACACGTTCATTTTAATTCATGAAATACGACCCATAGGAGCGTTTACTAAAGTTGTGCCCCTATCGACAACAGGACACTTTCATTTTAATGCTTTGTTTCCTTTTATTTGCGTCATGTTTCGGGTTTTGTGTATTGTGTAGCTCAATTAATAGAGCATTGCAAAATACAACATCATGTAATCATGTGATCATGCAATCATGGGTTCGATCCCAGGGAACGCATGTGCTCATAAAGTGTATATGCACTATAAATCACTGGGTAGGTTTAGGGGTGGCATTTACTAAAGTTGCGCCCCTATCGACAACAGGACACTTTCATTTTAATGGGGTTTAGGGGTGGTTTAGGAGTGGAGTGGAGTGGGGTGGGGTGGGTGTAGTTGTTAATAAAAAAATATTTTTGTTAAATGGAAATATGACACATTGTGGTAAAAAGTCCACACATTGCATTGAAATGAACACGCATTTTGATTGGTAACGACAGCTATATGTCATTTCAGACAGACGTAACACGACACTGTCATTATTTTTACGCCAGCTAGAGGGCGCATGACTTTAAAACGTAAATAAAGATCGTAATAAGGTGCTTGAAAAACGACCTTTTTTTTGGAGGACAGTCTGAAAATACAGGCTTCACAGAACATCTACAGTGTGCTGTAGACATTTCTGCAGAATGATATCATGTTGCGTCTTGCAAATGTTGCAACAATTGCAACACTTTAGTGCCGGAGTGGTTGTCTGGTAAATAGCGCAAAAAAGTTAATGCTCTATCATGCTTGAAAATAACCAATAAACTTAACCAAAAGAGTTAACAAAAGCAAACATGGTGTAAAAACTAATTTGCTGAATCAACCATGCATTTTAGCTTGCTTCTACAAGTCTTTAAGCTCTTTTATCGTGACTCATACCCAAGCACTCCACAATCACATCACAAGTGCAATGCTGTACCCAGTGAGCTACCAAGCAAGTTTACTAAGTTAGAAGAGCCATACATATGCAGAATTTTGCAAAAATATAGGTAGAGGCATGTTTTTACATTGAGCCTAGAGGTAGGTTGTTAGACCATGTGACACATTTGAGACCCATGTCTCAAATTAAATTGTGAAATGAAGTATTATCTAAAGAAAGAAAGTCATATACATCTGGGACAGCATGAGGGTGAGTAAATGAGGAGAGAATTTTTAGGTTGAGCATCCTTTTAACAAGTGATCTTATTTGATGGCATATTCATGAAAATGAATATATGAATATGAATCAGCCAGACAGAGTAGCGTGAAGAGCTCTGACAGATCAGACAACTCCATATAAAAGTCTATGAGAGAATGAAACAGAGACATCCTGCTGACTGATCAGACACCCAACCAAAAAACAGAAGATCACACTAGAGCCGGGATTGCTATTGCGACAGAAGACAGAGAATAAAAAGACTTCCATTAATTGCTGATCACAGAAACAAACAAGAGCTGGTGTGTGATTAACAATTGATTTATAACAGCAACATAGTAATATAACATTAAATTCATGCTTTTAAGTCATGCTGTTATTAAAAGTACATCATCATCTCATTAAAACTGTTTTTCTCACTGCGCCACAACCTCATTAGTGATGTTAATACTCTCTTTCTTCCAAAATCCCTTTAGAAAGATAAGAAATCAAACCAGAAAATACCCAATGGTGTGACTTTCTTCTTTTAGCCATACACAATCCAAGTTATATTACAAAATATCCTGGCTCTTCCCAGATTTGTAATGGCATTAAATAGTGTCAGAGTTTTTGAAGCTTCAAAAAGCGCATCATAAAAGTAATCCATACAACTCCAGTAGGTTAAATGCCTTCTAAAGCGATGGGTTTATGTAAGAAAAGTATCCATATTTAAAACTACAAAATATAATCACTGGCTTCCGGCAACGGCTGTACGTGTGTTCACGGGAGTCGAGTTCCGCCGGAAGGGTGACCTCTGACCCGTCGTATGAAGTTGACGAACGTGGAAGCGCAGAGGATAGAGTGAAACAAAATTCCGGTCATGAATAAAACGAGAAGTTTAAAGAAAAATGTCGGAGGATTTCGAGATAAGAGAAGAAATCTACATGTTAGGTCATCAAATGACCGTTGCCAGAAGCCAGTGAGATGCTGCGTCACCTTGCCATACTTGCTGCATGGCAGCCAATCAGAAGCTAACGCTGCTTTGTTCCGGTTAACCTTTATAGCTTCCACTGTATGCCATCACACATCACGGGGTGACGCAGCACCAATCAAGATTGGAGTAGTTGCACACGTGCTTCAGACACAGTCACTCAAATGTGGTCCCCATAGCATCATCTCTGGACGCAGCGCCTCGTTTCCTTCTCAGGGAACCATGGATACAGTCGTAAACTGAGATGTTTTTTTCCCCTGAAAAAAGTGCATTAATCTCATAGGTGTGGCCTCATAAGCTTCAGAAGTCTCAATAATGTCTCAAACTATGCTCAGATAGGCAATGAAACCAAAGTCTGTAATTCGACCCTGTTTACACCTGGTTTTCAATGACCCTCAATGACCCTGTTTCCATTTTTGGTGATCCATTCACAAGTGATCAACAAGGAGGCATTACCATTTCCACCTGCTATTAGCATGCATTTTAAATGTGTCTCCAGTGACCACTTATGTTTGGATTTCATTAAGACATTCCCAACGCCAATCAGGTTTCTCCAAAATCAAATTATCTATGAGATGTGCTATCCACATTAATTTCACTGAAACATCTGAGGCCCTGTTTACACCTGGTATTAACATGCGTTTTGGTTGATCGGATCACAAGTGGACGACACTAAATACAGGTGTAAACAGGGTCTAAAACGTTTTTTGAGTTTGTCCACCTTTTACCACTTCCAGAGGTAGTCAAAAACACATTCGACTGGATTGCTTTCGTAGTGTAAACACTCATGTGTTTGAACAGCCATAAAAGACGCCTACTCTCTGCCTACTGACTTAATACAGAAACATTATGGGAAGCGCACTAGCCAGACGGGATTTAAACTTTGTCGGCTGAAAACCCAAGTTTGGTTTGAAGATGAAAAACCCAAGCACAATGTTCTCTCATCATTCCTCATTTCTAAAACACACTCACCACGTTCGGTCTTGCCTGGCTCCGAGCTTATTTCGTCCATTAGATCGAAAGATCTGAAAAGCCCATACACAGACCCTCCCCTCGAAGAAATCAGGACAGAAGTGGTTGAAAGTGGACAAAATAGGTGGATTAAAATACCAGGTGTTAAAATAACAGGAATGTGTCTCCCCCATCTACTTGTGATCCCATCGACCAAAACGCTTTTTAATACCAGGTGTAAACAGGGCCTAAGACAAAGTTGATTCCTACATGAAATATAACTAAAACCTCCATTAACTCTCCTGAGATATGACAAAGCCACTGCTGAGCAAAACAACTGACCTATGAGTTTTACTCTGAAATATATGAAAATGAATATAGTGAATTCAGGTTGATTGGGACACTTTTTGCCATTGAGATGACTGGTGTCCCAATCAACCTGAATTCACCCCTATTTGAACCTCCACAGATAAGCACCATCCCTGTCTTGCATGCTTTGTCTCTTGGAGTCATGGAGGTGGCTATTTCCATCCCCTGGTCACTGAGAGATATCATACACCACGCCCTGTATGGTTTGTCAGTTGTCACATTTGGCTTTATTAATGATAGGAGGAAAGGCAGGTGGGGCTTGTGGCTCAGGAGTCATGCCTCAGTGACAGCTGCTACAGGCAACCTTTGACCCTCCTTATATCCACCAGGGTCTAGTTTCTCTGTGTTAGATGAACAGAAGTCTCCACATGAGCACATACCTCACTATAACTAATGAAAGGTCACTTGATTTCTCGAAGGTTTCTAAAACACCACTACACTCCAAAAAAATTCTGTCCAGTAATCTAAAAGTGCTTCATGAGGTACCATAAAAATTAATTGGTTTTAATTAATGATAAAGCAAGTATTCACTAGTCAAGTAGCCAATGTGGTTATCTAGTAGTTATCTAGGTTATTGGTTACCAATAACCAATACGTAGTAGGTTAATGACAGAAAAGCATTTCAAGTAGAAAATATAAAAACATTTATAAAAAGGGAAAGTAACACTTCTTAATCGTCCAAGCAGGCATGTTTATCAGCCAACTTTCCATGTTAACAATTGTAAATGTTCACTTTACAGGGTAAAGATGGAGCTAAATGAGTCTTTCAGAGATTTAAACATTTTCAAAAGAGTTTATGGGCTTTTGAAAATAAAATATTTGTAAGACAACCATGGCCTGAGGCATATGGAGTTTGAAAGCTCATAATAAAACAGCATATTTTGCCCACATCTGAATTACCTCAGATATACCTTGCGCGGTCTTACATTTCTTTTTGTCCTTTTTTAATGTACCCATATAACTGTTTTAAATCACTGTTTTAGCTCAGCTATGCTAACAGCCTCAAAATGAATGGGCAAAAACACAAAACACTCAAAATATCTCAAATTCAAAACACACTCAGACCATTAAACCTTGAGCAGTGTAAATGTGTGCCTACCATGAGACGGGACAGCCTTGAGCACAACCAATACTCAACAAGAAAATGAAAAATAAACATTTTACATATCTCCCCAAGGCAGACACTTAAAGCAGTTAGAGTTACTGATCTGTTTATTTAAAATGTAATATCTCCTGTTCAACCAAGACATTAACTCAAAACATTTCAAAAGGTACAGCACAATATGAAGAAAACTAAAACCATGTGTGGCGTGTGTTGGCTGCTTATTCAGCTGTAGTTGCTATTTCGGCCTCCCTGTCACAACACACACACACACATTCATTTTACCAAGCTCTGGATTAAGGGAGCAATCTGAATTAAAGTTGAGAGTGTATTTTGACACGAGTCTTGTTGGCTTGTGTGTGTTTCTAACCTAGAGATATTTTAAGGAAAAAATTGCTGATATATGTTCCCGGGAGTTACTTTTGTGGATGTCCTTAAAGTGAAAATTGGTTCTTTATTCAAATTTGACCATGTTTGATGTGTATTTTTTTAATTTATGCCATGTCTTTATCAACACATGTTTGTGTAAGTGCTCCTTTCCATGGTGTGCACAATATGGCCAAAATCACCCTCTTCTAAATAGCAGGTTTGGTTATTCCAGTACAATGACATTCTAGAAAGTTGTGCACTTTTTACTTTTTTCCCCCAATGATTTGGCTTTTATATTCCAGCATGACAACAACCCTGTCCAAAATGTCCATTTAGAAATGATTTACAGTGTATGGCATTGAAAACATGATTGGTCTGCATAAAGCCCACATTTGGGATGCATTGAAACCGTGAGCCAGACCCCATCCCCCAACATCACTGCCTAACCTCACTAATGCTCTTGAATGGCAGCAAATCCCAACAGCCAAGTTTCAACATCTAGTGGAAGCTGTTAGAGAGAAGCAACCTCCCATTAATTCCCATGGTTTTGAAATTAAACAAATAAAAAATAAATAAATTCATAGTAATACCCTCTATAATTGCAGTGTGTGCACTCGCTCACTGTTGATAGAAACATGCAAAAGCCTAAGCAGCGGATAAGTGAATTTACTCGATCTCTTCCAAGCCAGATAAAAACATATAACAGTTTCAGCTGTTAACTTCCTCCCACGCTTGAACTTGACAGTGGCACATGTGAATGGTCCTGTGTCAGACGTGGACTCTTAAAAAGGGTCTGGCGTCCTGCAGTGTGACAGAGGACCTTCTCGTTGAGAGGCGTTGAGAGACTTCCTCTGTGTGTTGGTTATCAGCTGCTGAGAACAGCAGACAGAAACCCACTCATATAACAGCCTTTCAGCTGCCACTGAGACACACAGAGAGACACTTGCACCACAGTGCTTTAGCCGTCCTTTCTATCAGAGCCTCCCCCAGCATCAGCTAGGAAGAATAATTCAGAGACTTCAACACAGAGATCCACAGATGTAGTTCATTCCACTTGAATCAAACATCCTCCTTTAGTCATATACAATTTTGTAATGATATATATAGGTATACATCACTTCTGTATTTTTAAAGGTGTCATGAATTGAGAGATCAAAATGTCTTGATCCTTTGACATATAAGATGTCTTTGTACTATAAAAAATATCCTGCAAGTTTTAGAGCTCAAAACTTCCGCATTAGTTTAAAAACAGTTTTAGTTTAATAGTTGCGATTTGCTGTTCTTTCCTTTGCTTTTGCATTTATAGGGTTAATGCAGGCAATATCTAAGCCTTTGCGGCAAGATATTTATTATATTTATTTTATATGAATTATAATTATGTACAATTCAGTTAATATATTCGTATAATTTTTATATTAATTAACAATCAATATTAAACTTTGTGTAACATATATACAGTGCATCCAGAAAGTATTCACAGCGCTTTACTTTTTCCACATTTTGTTACAGCCTTATTCCAAAATGGATTAAATTCATTATTTTCCTCAAAATTCTACAAACAATACCCCATAATGACAACGTGAAAGGAGTTTGTTGGAAATAAAAAAATAAAAAACAAAAAAAATCACATGTACATAAGTATTCACAGCCTTTGCCATGACACTCAAAATTGAGCTCAGGTGCATCCTGTTGAAATCCTGCACCCATGATTTGGAAAGGCACACACCTGTCTATATAAGGTCCCAACAGTTGCATATCAGAGTACAAACCAAGCCATAAAGTCCAAGGAATTGTCTATAGACCTCCGAGGCACATATCTGGGGAAGGGTACAGGAAAAATTCTGAAGCATTGAAGGTCCCAATGAGCACTGTGGCCTCCATCATCTGTAAATAGAAGAAGTTTGGAACCACCAGGACTCTTCCTAGAGCTGGCCGCCCGGCCAAACTGAGCGATTGGGGGAGAAGGGCCTTAGGGAGGTGACCAAGAACCCAATGGTCACTCTGACAGAGCTCCAGTGATTCTCTGTGGAGAAAGGAAAACCTTCCAGAAGAACAACCATCTCTGCAGCACTCCACCAATCAGGCCTGTATGGTAGAGTGGCCAAGTTTGTCAAAAGGCACCTAAAGGACTCTCAGACCACTGGAAACAAAATTCTCTGGTCTGATGAAACAAAGATTGAACTCTTTGGCCTGAATGGCAAGCGTCATGTCTGGAGGAAACCAGGCACCACTCATCACCTGGCCAATACCATCCCTACAGTGAAGCATGGTGGTGGCAGCATCATGCTGTGGGGATGTTTTTCAGCGGCAGGAACTGGGAGACTAGCCAGGATCGAGGGAAAGATGAATGCAGCAATGTACAGAGACATCCTTGATAAAAACCTGCTCCAGAGTGCTCTGGACCTCAGACTGGGGCTAAGGTTAATCTTCAAACAGGACAACAACCCTAAGCACTAGGGGTTAAACGACTTCCGTTTTTTTAAAATCGACATTTATGTGATGAAAGTCGAGTCGACGTCGACTAGTCGCTGACATTAATAAACAAATAACTCTGAACCTTGAGCTGAGACGCGAACACAGGTTTTCTTGTGCACAGGACAGCAATTACATATAACACAGCGCTGCCCATAAGGTATAGCTCATACATAACAGCTTTTGTATCAGTTCTTTTGTCTTTGGGTCTTTGGCTCACAGATTTCTGCTCGTTCTGAATCAGATACAGATAAAGTAGCACAATAAAGATTACATTTACATGAATGCATTAGTGAGAGAGCGATTGCGTGTGAATTAATTCTACCTGCCAGCGTTTCTCTACTAATAGTGAAGCTGTGAGTTTTAGTTACTAAGAAATATATGCTATAACTTTTCAATTTCTAAGCTATTTTATTGATAAATCACAGAACAGTGTTCACGATACACTTTTTTGAACATTTTGTGTGAGGTGCGCACAATCTCCACGTGATGTGCGAGTGTTACAAAGCAGCACGCATTAGTTTAGAATGGTGATTAACTTACGTGTACAATAAGTGTGCATTCTCCCGATCAATTTTGTGCATCCAGATGGTATAATCAAACATGTCTTGTGGAGAGCTCTCTGAGTATGTATTTATTTGTCATTTTTAACTGTTGGAAACAGCCTGCGTGTCAGGAAATGGCTTATCCTATTGCGCCTTCTATAGGCCAGCGACTAGTCGACGTCAAGCTTAAAGCGTCATGGCAGTGCATTAAAGTCGACTAGTCGATTAATCGGTGCAACCCCTACTAAGCACACAGCCAAGATAACAAAGGAGTGGCTACGGGACAACTCTGTGAGTGCCCCAACCAGAGCCCAGACTTAAACCCGATTGAACATTTCTGGAGAGATCTGAAAGTGGCTGTGCACCGACGCTCCCCATCCAACCTGATGGAGCTTAAGAGGTCCTGCAAAGAAGAATGGGAAAAACTGCCCAAAAATAGGTGTGCCAAGCTTGTAGCATCATATTCAAAAAGACTTGAGGCTGTAATTAGTGCCAAAGGTGCTTCAACAAAGTATTGAGCAAAGGCTGTGAATACTTATGTACATGTGAATTTTTTTTCCGTTTTTTATTTTTAATAAATTTGCAAAGATTTCAAACAAACTTCTTTCATGTTTTCATTATGGGATATTGTTTGTAGAATTGAGGAAAAAATTTAATAAATTTTGGAATAAGGCTGTAACATAACAAAATGTGGAAAAAGTGGAGCGCTGTGAATACTTTCCGGATGCACTGTATATATATTTTAGGACTGTCAAAATGAATGCAGCATACTTTTGTTTTTTTGTCATCTTTTGGCTGCGCTACAGTATATGATCATGCTATCATTCATTCAAGTGCTATTAAACCATTCAAGCACGATAAGACGCAAAAATAAGAACTTAAACCTGTACGGGGGTGCTGTCTGTAAAAATCTCCTCTCTGTGTGACACATATGACTCATTCGCACAGAATGCCGCCTCAGACAGCGCTCGGCCACATTAAGTTCCCTATTAGTCAGTCACGTTCGACGTTAACATCAGTGACTGACATTAACATCTCCATTACCTCCGTCAGGGAACGGGGGTTACATTAGTAACCTAGATGTTCTCTTTCATGCTTGAATGTTCAAAAACACAGAAACGTATGCCAAAATGTCTGCTTTGTAGAGTATCCTCGTAAGCACAGTCTTAAATGAGTTAAAAAGTGTTAAATGAACGCAAAGAGTTGGAAGGACATCGAATGCGTGTCAGATCCAGGTCATGTGCTTCAGATCTTAAAGTGACAGCAGCCTAAAACACGCAGCTCTGATGTCTGTCATTAATGTAAATCAAAGAACAAAAGACAAAGAGAAAATCCCTCACTGCTCTTGACTGAACTTTTGTAGCTTTAATAAGGATTAATCTATATTTAATTCATAATTTATGCAGTGAAGACTGTGAAGTGTTTGATAAATGTATTCAAATTCAGTTTTTCCTACCTGTTAGATCAAATATTTAAAATATACTGTCTTTATGTTGTTTCTACATTAATTTGGAGATTAAATCTATTAAAAATATATAAAAAACTTTAATGTTAGTTGTGATTAATTGCGATTAGTTACAGAAATAAAATGTAACCATGCTCCTGGAGAGCTTAAACTACAGCTAAAACTACAAGTTTTGCACATTTTTAGGTGTCTAGCCACCCATACTTATCCTCCAAGCACTCAAAGATTGAGTTGAAGCCTCTTCCTCGGGCCCCTCCACTATGGACAGCAAGCCAAATATATTTAACCTCAATAGCATAAATATTACATGGGCAAACAAGCCACAGTAGAGAATAGTTGGACCTGGTCTCAGGAGAGGAGACAGACAGCCCCTCAGCAGTAGCTCAAGTCTTTATGATTAATGAACTCGGGTACTAATTATTTTTGTTTTAAAAGAGAGTAAGACTGGATCCATCATTTAGCCCGTGGCTAATTCACAGTTTACATCTGTCTTACATAGTATGTGGGTTCATTAATTAGAATTAGTGAGTGTGCTGGAAACACTACACTAAAGTTCTTGAATAGTATACTATTTCCAGTGGATTTTGGAAGTTGGCATCCGTGCATGCTTTTGGACTAATATTGCCCACAACATCTTGGAAAAGTTTTTTGTGATGGGAACTTTTTCGGTTGTTGAAAAATATTGAGAATGCCAAAGCTGCCACAGCAGTTTTTTTAATTTATGAACCTAACAGTTATTTAATAATACATTGCGAAGTAATAAATGTTAGCTTTATTAATGCTAGCTAGATGCTAAGGTTTTATACAAGCACAAACAGTTTGTGACAAAGGCGTCTGTGGTATCAAGATGCAAGTTTTGTACTGTGTCACCAGTGAAGTACACACTTAATGTAGAATACTGGGATCAACCAATGACTAATTAACATTTAAACAAGTTTAAAAGCAAGCCATTAGATTTCTGATACTGAGTCAGACTGAAATTGCATTGTTGAGAACTTCTGAACAACAGTGAATATGTTATGTTTTATGTTTTTAGTACAGATGTTGGAAGCATTTAAAATATAATTTAAGTGTGCTATGTGTAATTTTTATGATGTTGAAATTTTTTTATATTCATATGCAGCTTAAGTCAATAAGTCAATTCATAGGTTAATTTCCTGAAGAGTGTGAACACTGTGACTCTGTGGCATTTTCATTCTCTCAGCTTGCCAACCAAGTAGCGTTGTCACAATACTGGAATTTCTAACTTCAAAACAATACCTTGAAATATATCGATATTCGTTACCAGTTTCAATACCACGGGAAAAACTGCCATATACACTCACCTAAAGGATTATTAGGAACACCTGTTCAATTTCTCATTAATGCAATTATCTAATCAACCAATCACATGGCATTTGCTTCAATGCATTTAGGGGTGTGGTCCTGGTCAAGACAATCTCCTGAACTCCAAACTGAATGTCAGAATGGGAAAGAAAGGTGATTTAAGCAATTTTTAGCGTGGCATGGTTGTTGGTGCCAGACGGGCCGGTCTGAGTATTTCACAATCTGCTCAGTTACTGGGATTTTCACGCACAACCATTTCTAGAATTTACAAAGAATGGTGTGAAAAAGGAAAAACATCCAGTATGCGGCAGTCCTGTGGGCGAAAATGCCTTGTTGATGCTAGAGGTCAGAGAAGAATGGGCCGACTGATTCAAGCTGATAGAAGAGCAACTTTGACTGAAATAACCACTCGTTACAACCGAGGTATGCAGCAAAGCATTTGTGAAGCCACAACACGCACAACCTTGAGGCGGATGGGCTACAACAGCAGAAGACCCCACCGGGTACCACTCATCTCCACTACAAATAGGAAAAAGAGGCTACAATTTGCACGAGCTCACCAAAATTGGACAGTTGAAGACTGGAAAAATGTTGCCTGGTCTGATGAGTTTCGATTTCTGTTGAGACATTCAGATGGTAGAGTCAGAATTTGGCGTAAACAGAATGAGAACATGGATCCATCATGCCTTGTTACCACTGTGCAGGCTGGTGGTGGTGGTGTAATGGTGTGGGGATGTTTTCTTGGCACACTTTAGGCCCCTTAGGGCCAATTGGGCATCGTTTAAATGCCACGGCCTACCTGAGCATTGTTTCTGACCATGTCCATCCCTTTATGACCACCATGTACCCATCCTCTGATGGCTACTTCCAGCAGGATAATGCACCATGTCACAAAGCTCGAATCATTTCAAATTGGTTTCTTGAACATGACAATGAGTTCACTGTACTAAAATGGCCCCCACAGTCACCAGATCTCAACCCAATAGAGCATCTTTGGGATGTGGTGGAACGGGAGCTTCGTGCCCTGGATGTGCATCCCACAAATCTCCATCAACTGCAAGATGCTATCCTATCAATATGGGCCAACATTTCTAAAGAATGCTTTCAGCACCTTGTTGAATCAATGCCACGTAGAATTAAGGCAGTTCTGAAGGCGAAAGGGGGTCAAACACAGTATTAGTATGGTGTTCCTAATAATCCTTTAGGTGAGTGTATACTGCCATATAGATAGTTTTATTATTAATTTTAATAAGAGTATTTTTAATTTAATTTTTATAGTAATTTTGTTGCCACATGGGGCTTTATTTGAAACCTTGAACTAAATTTACAAAAAAAACAATTAAACAGCCAGTAAAGAAATAAGAAAACGATTGGACAAATAATTTTTTTTTTTTTAGTAGTATTCAGGTAAGATATACTACAGAAAATTAAATAAAGTAATCAAATGTAATAATACTGGATTTACTTCATTGTAAAAATTACATACAGATTAAAGCTTACAATTAAAGTTACAAAAGTTATTCAGTCAAGAGCAGTGAGTGATTTTCTCTTAGTTTTTTGTTCTTTGATTGACATGACAGACAGCAGAAGGTTTATTAGGCTGTTTATGCACGGATCCAATATACTGTTACACAACATGCATTTTCTTTCTCAACTATTTATGTTCCAAAGCTGACTGTGTTTACCTAAATACTCGCCAAGATGGGCATTTTGACATAACTGACATAAGGCGCAATAAGCTATGAAAAAAACAACATTCGGTATTTGCAAGGCGGCTTTATGCGAGTGCCAAACCTGCGGGAATGTGTAAAATGCGCAATACCCGCAACCCTGCACCTAAATTCAAGACCTGTAACACCAACTCTATTCAACCAGAGCGAATGAGACGAGTGAGTGAGAGGAGGCGGGTGTGAATATGTGTGAATATGTGTCACAAACTCTCTCTGCTCAAAACACAAGATCTTTCTCTCTCTAGAGAAAGTGATGACATGCTTTTTAAAGTATTTTGGACCAATCTGGACATAGCATCAATCAGCCTGCAGGAACCAATCAGATGGCGTTCCTAGACAGACACACACAGACACTCGCAAAACAACAGAGATATCACAAAACACAAACCATAGGGTTGTAAAAAATATCAATATTTTTGACAACACTACAACCAGGTATGAGTTTCCTAACTATGGCTGCAAGTTCCATTGTTACCCAAATAGTTAAACAATTCAGCGTTTCTCGAAACATAGTTCCAACAATCATTTCAATGCAAAACTTGTGTGCTGATTGCATTGAAATGATTGTGGTTAGTAGTGGTTAGTAGCATAGTTTCTTGTTAGTATGGCACATGGACATGCTTTGAGCAAAACAAGCATGTTTACATGCAGTACAATCTATATCTTTCATTCCATATACTTGCTTGTAAGTTCTTAAACGATGCATCATACTATGGTAGATAAGCAGCATGTTACAGTTTGTTGTTGTACGGCAGGCGCACCCCAGCTTGACATAATAACATTGGCTCAATCAATGGTGTGAGCTTGGGGCGAGGCTATCTGTTTTTGGCCAATGGCAGACTGGGGTTGTGTTCAAGAAAAAATTTTACACACTAAACAACAAGAAAATGCTGTATTAAAACGTCTGAGCTAAACACTGATTGTATTTTTACTACAGGCGTAGACAACTCTCAAAGGTCTCTAAGCATCAGCGATAAGATTTTATAGTTATTGCAGCACAGAGGAAACTGTTATAGGTAATGCAGCCTGTCTAAATGAATTTGGTATTACTTTTGCTAATTAGATTTCAATGCTTTTACTGAACCATCTGCAGGTAAAAGAGTTTATGACAGACAGAATAAGTTAGTGTTAAACGAGTGGGGTTCAGTGTTGTTGACGTGCTCATTCACATCAGTCTTCATTAATTTTCTCCATTTCCAGATGTCCTTATCCCTGAAGCTGAGGCACATTTTCTGTAAATGAGAAAACAAATCTAATGCAGATGTCTGCCAGGCAGGTGAAGGCATTCCACTCCGTTTGAGGTCTTCAGGCTCTCTGGAGCTCAAAATGAGAATTCCATCTTTTCACCAGGAGCTAATTCAGAAACACGGCTACATTATTACTTTTATTACTCCCTTGTCCAGCCCCTCTCTCTCTCTGTCTCTCATGTTCAAGGCTTGAGAGAAGGCCAGGTCTAAAATATGTGCCAAATAGGCTAATTTCATCATCAGAACCACTTGAAAGAGGAAAATGGTATTAGCAGAGTTCAGGGCCGAAGCGTAAATGAGAACATGCTCACTGAAGCTTATCCAGAGCCTTAATCGCACACACATATAAAACACCTAAGAATATCAGCGACAAAGGCCCATCAGGGGGTTCATGCATAATGCAGAACACAACCCGTCCACAGTCTTTCTATAGACACATCACATAAGTTCCTTCGCAGAATTTGCCTTTCTAATATCGAGTCCTGAGGAAGAGCCTTCAGGATTGTTTTCATGATTGTTTTCCAAACCCTGTCTTTCTGTCTTCTGCTTGCATAGACGGTTGCCTTCTAAAGGCCGCAGTGTACTCAAAGCAAAATCAAAGAACGAATTGGTGCAATGTCATTTTGAAAAATATCTGGGCAAAACAAAGTTTGTTCAAAGTTTGTTTTGGAAGCCTGCCAAAACGAACATTCAGGAAAAGTTTGCTCCAGTTTGTAAACACCTTCAAACTACCACTGGATAGTGGCGATTACGTAACAGGAGTGCTCTGGGGCTCCGCCTTCTTTGACATGGACATCAAGCAATCTATTGCATTAAGTACTATATGAATAATTGCGACTGGAGAGCCAAATAGTAGATATGGTGCAAACATATCCACATTGCTATGATCAGATGCTTTTTAAACAGCTGTTTCCTCATCACTGACATTTTTGTTGTGTGTTTATTTGGTTATTGAGAGGAAAGCACGCAGCACATATTACACATTCATCTAAACATTGCTTCCAGCAGCTAAAATTAAGTTTGCTTGGAGTTTGTTTTGGGAGTTCAAAACACCTTGCAAATCTACCATTGGTCTGTGGCGATTATGTAATAGGTAGGTGTGTGCGGAGGCACCACCTTCTTTCACGTGGAAATCTTTTCCGGTTCATTTCTCCTGTTCAGTCGGTCAAGGTCTGACGTCTGCGAGTGAAAACCTGAACACACTGGAGAGAGTGAATGAAGTTGCACTTCCGATGGAATGAGACACTGACACTGTTTTTCATGTTTAATAAGGTAAAGCTGCTTGATTTTAAGCAAACTATTGTATAAAGTGTTGTATAAATAAATGTGATGTGACTGTAAACATCATCAAACATGTCATGCAATCATGCAAACATATCCACGTTGCTATGATCAGGTTGCTATGACTCTATTTTGTTAGATTGCTGTGCGTTTATTTTGTTACTGAGAGGAAAGTGTGCAACACATATTTACATATTCATCTACTCTTCTCTCTGAAGCTGCATCGGATGTTCGCTAGATCAGTGGTCACGTATATTTCGAACTGGTTCGTTTTACCACTAACCGAAGAACAAAAAAGAACTTTCGCAGTGAGTATAATGGGGCCATTAAGCCTAAATAAAATGCTACCACTTAAGTGACTGATATGGAACAATCTACATAGGTAGCAATTCTGTATGTCAAACTAATAGGACTCCTCTCATGAAGTACATCAGAGACTCGACTCAAATGAGAGAGGGGAAAGTTTAGGAGAGTGTTTGATTATTGCCTCAGTTTTCTCAATTGTAAAGGTGCTTGCACATTAACATAAACACAAAACATAATGTAGTGTTTTGTTAAGCTACACCATTACTTGTTGTAATCTATACTGCTACCTTTCCAGTAAAAAGCTACTTAGAGGTAGCCTGACGTCGTCATACTCAATTCTAGTCAGAATATGAGTCTGATACTGCTCCATTGGGCTGTGATTATGGGGCGTGTTTCAACCGAACCAGGAAAGAAAATGCCTCTGCACTCAATTGGATAGACCTACAACCAATCAGAGCAACGGAGTAAGTGACGTATGTTGAGCAACGCATAGTAGTAGTGGGGATCATTTTACGGACTCGGATCTTTGAACCTCATTCAGCAAAATGAACAAATCGTTCAGCAAAATGACAAAAGTCATTTCGTTCATTTCAGCAGAATATAATTAAAATGTCACATGTTAAATTCCCCAACACATCTAGTACTTATGCAAACGTTGATCACATTTGAAATAAAAAATAAATTATGCAGCCAAGGCCAAACTTAAGAAAGAAACTATTCATTAATTGCTTAGCTGGGTCTTCAGGCTATGCAGTCTGTTAGTTAACCTCATCTCCGAATCCGAGTCATTCTTTCTTTTGTCAGTTCACATTTAATCACGTCTATTCCCTGGAAAGAGTACACCTCTCCTGTCTTCAGGTTCGAGTCGTTAGTTCCGTCATCAGTGTCTGATCCGGGCCGGGACAGCCCCATATGCAATGCATGCAGTCCCGAAAACAGAATTGATTAGTTCACCTCTCGAGTCTTCGGGTTCGAGTCATTCGTTCACAAACTCACAGCCCTATAGGCTGAATGCAGAAGATCCTGTACAGAACCGATGGCATGAAGCGCATGCACGGTCAACACAAAATGAACGAATCGCTTTCTGTAGCTGTCAACAGAACTCAGCGGCACGCACGCTGGAAGAAGATGAGTGTAAACGATCTTTGCCGGTGTTGTAAAAATAATTTAAGGATACACGGAGTACTTATCAACACGATCATCATTTTTAAGAGAAATAGTAAAGGTGAATGCATATACGAACAAGTTCTCTATTTAGGATTAGAACGAATTCAACCCAAGCGCTCTTTAATGACGTGGCTGATTACGTTAGTGTTGATCATCTGTCAATCATTGTATAAAGCCCGCCCTGACAATTTGATTGGTCCAAACAGCCCCTGTTCGGGCATAGTTACTCCACAATGGATCAAGTCCAGACCGAACTTCCCGACCTCAAATGTTCAGGTGGCATCCAGGCTAACTGGCATAACACAGAAATAGTGATTTTTTTTTTTTCCTCTTGTGACGCATATCTGAGTGAAGTGGCTTTTTAAACAAGAAATGTTGATGTTTGCTGGAGGGGAGGGATTATTGCCCAGCCCTTGGCTGATGCACACGTCATAAGAAAAGAGATGTTGTTTCGAGGGGGAGGGGGAGTTGTTGTTGTTTTTTAAGATTATGGGGGCACATGAAGTTGATATGCATGAATAAATCATTCATAATAAACACTTAAACAATAAAAGGGTTAAAGGGTTAGTTCACCCAAAAATGAAAACTCTGTCATTATGTCATTCCACCCTCATGTCGTTAATCTTTGGAACACAAATGAAGATATTTTTGATGAAATCCGAGAGCTCTCTGACCTCTCCATAGACAGCTATTTAATTACCACTTTCAAGGCCCAGAAAGGTAGTAAAGACATTCTTCCATGTGACTGCAGTGGTCCAATCTTCCAATGCGCAAAAAACAAACAAAAATAACGACTTTATTCTACAATTTCTTCTCGTTTGTGTCAGTCGCATGCGTTGTGGTGCTCACATGAACAGCATCGGCCAATGGTAAGCTGCCGTTCTGGCGTAGCTCTGACGTAACTTGGAAGTGCTGCACTGTATTTAATACGTAAACTTCGTAGGAGACTGACACAAATGAGAAGAAATTGTTGAAAAAGTTTGTTATTTTTGTTTGTTTTTTGCGCACAAAACGTATTCTCGTCGCTTCATAAAATTAAGGTTGAACCACTGTAGTCACATGGACGATTTTAACGATGTCTTTACTACCTTTCTGGACCTTGAAAGTGTTAATTAAATTGCTGTCTACGGAGAGGTCAGAAAGCTCTCGGATTTCATCAAAAATATCTTAATTTTTTATCACAGAATTAATGACCCTGAATTATTTTTGGGTGAACTAACCCTTTATGTTGCTACCTTAGAATTTGACCAAATGAGGGAATCTTAAAAGGCAGCATACTTATTCTGCCAAACTTTTGGACCAATCTTTGTGTTGGGAGGGCTATGATACCTTAAAATGCTGTCTTGGTAGAAAGCTCATAGGTTTTGAAACAGAATGCAGCACTAGCATTTGGAGGCTGTATGTTTGTGGGGCCTGTGGTAAGAGATTGGATGATTGTTTTACCTCCATGAGCTGGAGCAGGGGCTATTTTTGGTAGCGTACACCCAGGCTTCACATAGCGTACATTTTTGGATAATTGCTTTAAAGTGAGAGACTTAATCCATTGTTTCCATGGCATTAACAGAGCTCTCTTTCCTATCATTACACTAAATGATACACAGCTGAGGAAAATAAATCAAATAAATCACAGCTATTTCCAATGACCAACCCTCCTCCATTACCACCGGATGACGACACGTTGCACTCCATGTGCTGTGGCCCATATGTACACACACAAAGAAATGGTCTTGCACAAGCACGACCAATACAAAACATACAGGTCTTTTTGTCTCTAGAGTCCCCGGGGGACGTCAAATCTCATTGGTAAGTATGTGTCATAAGTAAAGGCAAGCCATCAATATCTAGCTCCTTTCTGTGGCAGGGGATATAATTCCATTATCCCATTCCACCCCCACTCACTCAGCTAATGCCGCGGCTGGAGTGATTACCTCAGTGCCTGCCGATGATGTCACAGAGAGCAGCCTGAGTCAGCGGCCAATCCCTTACTGGGGTTCTAGATTTCTAAAACACAAAAAGCCAACAAAAAAACGCACCCAGAGCACTTAAAGCACACTAGGCTAGAGACAATAAATGAAACAGGACGACCTCAAACTATGCTATTAATAACATCTCTAGTGTACTGCAGAGTGCAAGAGAGAGCTCCAATAGTAATATAATCAGGAAGTAAAGGTGGTTCTTTAGAGAGAATGGCTTTCGCAGACATGATTAATGGAAAAAGGCTTCTGATTGCTGTTTTTCTTTAATAGATGACAATGTATCTCACTAAATGTCATGAGTCATGGTTACAAACATTAGAGTAATTCAGTTAAATAGACTTCTGAAAATGAGCATATTAAAAAAAAATAGATTTTTTGTGAGTGCTCCTTAAAGGGACAGTTCACCCAAAAATGAAAATGTCCACATGATTTACTCACCCTCAAGTCATCCTAGGTGTGACATTCTTCTTTCAGATGAATACAATCGGAGTTATATATAAAAAAAAATGTCCTGGCTCTTCTAAGCTTTATAATGGCATCCCAAAATTTGAAGCCCAAAAAGTGCATCCATCCATAATAAACATACTCCACATGGCTCCGGGGGGCCTTCTGAAGCCAATCGATGCGTTTGTATAAGAGAAATCCTAAAGTTCTAAACTAAAATATCTAGCTTCCGGCAGACCGCCTTCCGTATTCAACTTATGAAAAAAAACGTAACTTGCGACACATGAACGTAAGCGTTTTGAACTGCGAGAGGTGTTACACTTTCTTCTTAAGTTTATTTAACACTATAACGTGTTAAATATGGATATATTTCTTACACAAATGCATCAGTTCGCTTCAGAAGCCCTTTATTAACCCCCCGGAGCCGTGTGGAGTACGTTTATAATGGATGAATACACTTTTTTGGGATTCAAATTTTGGGCTGCCATTCACTGCCATTATAATGCTTGGATTAGCCAGGACATTTTTTAATATAACTCTGATTGTATTCGTCTGAAAGAAGAATGTCATATACACTTAGGATGGCTTGAAGGTGAGTAAATTATGGGGTAATTTTCATTTTTGGGTGAACTATCCCTTTAACAGCATAGATATCTATACATACAGTAAAGATTGCATTAGTGGCTTTCCTTATGGGCTCCATAAGCTATTGTGAAGTATCGAATACTTTTTTCGTGTCCAGGCCTCTACTTTCCAGTACAATCTTAACAGCCATTTATGAGCACTATTCATGAACAGCATCATGAATTTAAGCTTTTTAGAACTCACTTTGTACAGTCTACGGGCTCACAGCATCACGGACACAAACAATTTAACGATTCAGAAAAAGATGAATCACTGTCTGGCCAACTATGGATTCAGTAAGAAGATAAAGGTTAGATTGTAATTATTCGGTAGTACTACAGCACATTGTGAGTGTACATAAGGACCATTGGTTGTTTACGTTTGGGATCTAAAAGACTAGAGTGCTTGGACCCGGAAAGGGTGAGGCGTGACATCAGAACAACCATCTGGCTGTGAACACTAGAGAGCAAGTGGATTGTGTCTGCAACCTATTTATTCACATGTATCATCAGTAACTATATCTGCAATAGTCTTTAGCAGCTGATTTAGTTTATCATTAATGTTAGATTATTTTGCATATGGTAAGTAAAAAAGGATATTGGTCGAAGTGATAGTTCACCCAAAAATTCTGTCATCTTTTACTTGCCCTCAAGTTGTTCCAAACCTGTATGAGTTTCTTTCCTCTGCTGAACACAAAAGAAGATATTTTGAAGAATATGAGTAACCAAACAGTTGATGTGCATAACTGACTTCCATAGTATGGAGAAAAAAATACTATGCAAGTCAATGGGGTGCATCAACTGTTTAAAATATCTCTATTGTGTTCAGCAGAAGAAAGAAATTCATACAGGTTTGGAACAATTTGACGGGGAGCGAATGATGACAGAATTTTCATTTTTGGGTGAACTATCCCTTTAAAGCTTTTATAAATATTACTGATCACCAGAGAACCCTACAGCCAAATTTAAATTAAAGCAGTGAACTGATTAAATAAATTAATAATAAAAACAAATATGTTTATTGAAATAAAAAGATAGATAAATAGTGTAATTACTGTATCATTTTGTGTTGTCAGCAAACAAATAAATCATGGTATTATAATTAACACATAGTTTAGAATAGTAGTTACAGTACTTTTCGTCACCAATGGCACATTCTCACCTGTGAAAGGTATCCCATTTCACTTGAAATTTATATCTTGGTGGTAAGCTACACATGCTGTGGAATTTTCTAAATATTTCAATGGTTTACTTTCAGACAGTGTCGGAAATATTTTTTTCCCAAAATGGTGGATGCATTGATATATTTATGCCTACCACTACAAAACTCACTTCTGTTATACTACGGTGTTTTGGTTGACAACCAGGGCATTGCTATGTGGTTATTATAGTATTCCAATGGGTTTTTAAGCCTGTTTAAATTTCAGTTGCTTAAGTGTCCCCCCAAGCCACTGCCAGTTTGTCTACAAAATTATTTTGTGTTTTTTTCGTCATGTGAAACTCAAGTGTTTAATCTCTTAGAAGAGTAATAGCACACCTCTCCTCAACAAGCCTCAGGATTCATGCACATCTGTAGCACAAACATAGTGGGATGAGTTACACTCCAAAGTATAATACTTGAAAAACCCCTAACTATAGGGTAAACATACCTATTAAGCTCACCAAAAAAATGTTAGTGCACAGGGTATTGGTTTCAGTACAAGAAGTAAAAGATATAATCTCTCACACAATAATATTTTATTTTATTTTAAATGACAAAGGCATTTCAATTAAGAAATTTGTACATCATTAAATGCAAAAAGTCTGGCTGTGCTTAATGGGTACGTTTATACCCTTTAAGCACACCCCTGTTCCCATTAAGCTCACAACATGTTTTTTATTTTTTTATTTTTAAAGAATAATTTTATAAAGATTAACTTGAAGTGACAGCCATCAGTTAATATTTAAAGTCTGTTTATGAAGTATTTACATAGATATTCAATGTGGGTGAGCTTAAAGGGAGCACACTGAGCTTAATTGGAACAGCAAACTTTTATTAATAAATATTATTAAATTAAATTTAAAAGGACAATTTAGCTAAATAAATAATCTAGGTCATGTATTAAGATCTTACATATTTTAATATGGACCGCTATTATTGAAAATATCTATGAAATTATACTTTTTCTTATTGATGTCACACTGAAGCTGTGATTTTCATAGTAGTGCAGCCTTTAAGCTCACCTTAAAATAATAAGAATTCTTTAAAAATTACAGCAGTGTAAAAGCACAGAACATCAATAAACTGTACATTTATAATATAATGGATTTAAAAGTACAAGCCAGTAATGCCTGTGAAGTAATATATTAGTGTAGCACAGTCTTATACAGCTAGTGAGCGAACTATGTTCTGTGGCACCTGCGCTATGTTGCTAAAACTATCTTTTGGATCTAACTGTAATTATTTCCCACATCCAGGTTCCAGGTTATAATATGCAAAAGTCTAAACATTAATCTCTTAATTTTGCAATAAGAATCCAAAATAAAGGCTTAAACATCTAAAAAATGCACATTTAAGGGGTTACTCTTCTGGTGAAAGTTTTCAGAGAGCTTTCAAAGACAGTGTGAACACATGAATACCCATAACTCAGTGTGCAATGAAATTACAGGAGGTATATAGTAACAAACACATCAATTGGTTAAGACATCAAGTAGGATGATACATTTTTTTTTTTCTTTTTATAATCTGAGCTCAAAGATAGTAGTGTGCTTAATGGGTACTTGAGCTTAATAGGTACGTTTACCCTAATAGCTATAATAGTAATGGTTGCTTTAGCAACTCCACTAATGAGATTTTCAAAAACAAAGATTAACCACACAATATGTGCTTATATCCTGATTTACAGTGAAGTCTTGACAACATTTTGTCTTGATGTCTCAAAAAGCACATTAGTGTAGAGAGTTTTTTTTTCTTCTCAGTACTGCAAATGCAGTATCCAGCCAAGAAAGTAATAATTTTAGAAGAGTTTAGCGCTGGAGGGAAACTCAGCTAGGTTGCAGAAGTTTTACTGAGATAATGCATTAGGTTCTGTTGAAGAAAACTTCTGTGAGCAAACATCTAAAAATACATTATCTTGTTCCCCTGACAAAATAAATCTAATAACATTTTCTGTGCTGTAAATGCACCATGCAGACTGAAGAAGAGAACCACCACAGCAATTCTTGTGTTCCAGCATATTTCAACATCCCATAGTGTATGTAGCTAGCAGAAAGAGCTATAGCGATTGTTACAGTGCATCAAATGGTCACCTAAAATGAATGTTCTGAGAAATCACAACTGTCTCTGTGAGCATCTCTGTAAAGAGCGAAAAATAATCTGACTTTGAGATACTATTGTTTAGCGAGTTAGACGCTCTCTACCTGTCAATAATTTTGCATGGCAAGGCTCAGTCGAGTTCAGTGCAGCATGTCAGGCATCAAATCAAAAATAAAATCACGCGCCACTCACATACTCTTCACCCAATTAGTGCTGACACATTGCCAATATACAGTAGTAAAGTTTTAGCATTAGAGGTTCATGATTATATAATTTACACACAATATATACATGAGACAAAACATTATGACCAGTTGCAGATGAAGCGGATATCGTTGATCATCTCCTTTACAAGGCCACATATTAAGGTCTGGGAAGATTAGATGGTAAGCAAACAACCAATTCTCTTAAGCAAACAATCAGTTCTCGTAAGCAAACAATCAGTTCTCGTAATCAACGTCTTGGATACAGGAGAAATGGGCAGGAATAAAGATCTGAACAGCCAAATTGTTATGGTAATGCGACTGGGTCAGAGTATCTCTGAAACAACAAGGTTTGTGGGTTGTTTCCGGTCAGCAGTGGTGAGAATTTCCCAACAGTGGTCAGTGGAGGGACAAACCACAAACCAGTAAAAGGGTGTTAGGCGCCTAAGGCTCATTGATGCACGAGGACAACGAAGGCTATCCCGTCTGGTCCGAGCCAACTGAAGTCGCAAAATTTTAATGATGGTGATGGGAGGAATATGTTACAAACAGGGATGTCATTCACAAAGTTCACACTTACATATAATCAGATGCGGGGGGAGGGCTCTGAGCTCGGAATTTGGAACCCAGAGTACTTCCCCCATCCCAGGTTGGGATAGGAATAGTTAGAAGTGAGGAGATGGAGTGGTGGAGGGATGCTGGAAAATGTATGTCAAGGACCAGAGTTAAGTAATTTTAGACAAGTCAAGTTGCGATACCGAACAGGACCACACAAAGATGCCAAAAAAAACTAAAGCAACTGCCTTGACCTGACTGCATATACCTACTACAGTACACGGATCCATTCAGAATTACTAAACACATGACAAATCAAAACATTATCCTGAATGTGTGTGGAAACAATGTACTGAATGTACTGAATGTGTCTGTGCATAAATAAAATGTGCGAAACTGTGTATCCCCCTAGGACAGGACAATACTGTACAAATCTGAAAAATAACAAAGGTACACAATCCAAGTTGTCATAAACATGAGACATGCTTTATATAAAGCGCTTCAAACTCACTCATAAGCGGCTTGCCCTCCTGTCAGATGCATGTGTTGTTTGATGCAAGGAAGACAGGTTTTCCTCAGCGCATAACTTACATCTTACGGTTGAAAAATAAATAGAAACGTGAGTATTTTCATTTTGCATAAAAACTCAACCTGACAGTAAGTTCTCATTAAACTTTACAGACTTCACCGAAGGAGCGTCAAACAGATGGAGCGCAGTAGACTCTAGGACAGAAACTAGGATCTGGGCTTGTTGCCAAAAAGGTTGTAGGATCAAAGCTCTCAAGGGTTGACTCAAGAACAGAATTGTACTTTTGAGCAAGAAACATAACCTTAGATTACCTCATGATTTGCAAATATATGTAAAATCCATATTCCTTATGTTGTATCTGTTTCTCCCAGTCAGGTCAAGGTTATGCTGGTTAGCATGGCCCCATTAGCCCCTGCTAGTAGATGCTGTAACTACACCATCTGGCCACAAAGAACATATTTCTCCATTGGTGGCCATTCAAAAGCTGTGAAATAAAAGTATTGCTCATTGTTAGTTAACAAATTGAACTTATGGTAAAATGTTACTAGATAATTTAACTGGTAAACTCCCCTGTGTCTGATGTTTTGTGCTTTTCTGAACTATTGTGAAATTCTAATTCGTTTACATCTTGATTTGCCACTGACGCATATGTGCCAGCTTTGCACATCAGACATCCTGCTTGAAACAGATCCCTTCTGGGACAAAAGCACAGGAATTTATTGTGTAATTCTTTCACAGATTTGCATTTTCGTTAGGGGCACTATTACAGCATCATGCAAGAAAATAAGTAAATTAAATAAAGTTTCATGTATTGAATTAATACTGAATTCCAAACTGCATAAACGATGCCTTCATAGAGCATTTGGAAGGGAAAACACTGAAATACCATAATCCATAGAGAAACCATAGAGGAACTGTAAGCAAAGATAAACAATCAGTAAGTAAACAAACTTCATGCATCCACACCAATAGGTGTCACTATAAAGTCCAAGACCTCTGAGACAAAGAAGAGCCTGTGGAATATAAAACTTATTAAGTGCACCTTTAAAATCAATTAGCCAACTTTTCCTTTCTTCTGCTAATAAAACATACAGTGGTGCTGTGTGCACAATCTGTTTAGTCAATTGTGGTTCAATAGTCTTTCTCATTCCATGCACTCAGATCCACAGTGAGCATGCGGTGCGGTTGCCCTGGAGACGGCCACATATGAGAAAATGAGCTTTAATTGCTGGTGACATCTGTTTTTAAATACACTTTTAGAATCCAGACATATATTTCATGTATGCTAAAAACACTCAAATGCTAAAGGGCACTGGGTCGCTTGTTAAAACAAAATGGAGTTGAGAAATCCATCATTTCCCTTTAGTTAAGAAAGAGGAAAAATTCAATTGGCCGAGTGCTTGCCAACACAATGTAGGGCAACAGCAGTCAAATGCCACAGACCACCACAATAAGACATGACTAGACTTGATTTGTTGTCAAAAATAGACTTTTTTCCATGTCATCTTAATACAAGTCAGCATGTCAGTTCTTTTAGATCCAAGTTGAATGTCAAATGTCCGTTCTTTCCAAACTAGGACACACACATGCATGTCTGCCATCCCAACCACAGCATGAAACAACCAACCCAACATACCCCAGACCTCATCATTATTTCCTTAAAGAAAAAGTGTACCTAAAAATGAAAAGTCTGTCATTATTTACTCACCTTGATATAACCTTAATTATTCAAAGAAAATATTCTCACTAAATTTTGAATTTTGATAAAGAGCCACATTAATTACTTTCATGTTTTTTTGTCCTTTTTGCTGCTTTACAGTCATAGTCCCTACAAACTGCCTTTGCATGGAAAAGTTGAGTTCCAAAGAAAAACAGCAGATGGGTTTAGAAAGTCACAGGGAAATAATGACAATAGGGCTGTGTGTGTGTGTGGTTCAGGTAAACCCTAAGTTATCCACACAAAGATGGCAATATCCAAAATCCTTGTCCGTGTGGGGACAATTTTTGGAAAACAGCTTATAAATCATACTAAGTGATGTTTTTTGAAAATTTAGAAATGCAGAAAGTTTTGGGTGATGGGTAGGTTTAGGGGTAGGGTTAGTGTAAGGGGATAGAATATACAGCTTGTACAGTATAAAAAAATCATTATGTCTATGGAATGTCCCATGGACATGGAAATCCAATGTGTGTGTGTGTGTGTGTGTGTGCAATATGAAATCAGTCCTGATATGTCCTGGAGTGCAGCTCTATCCAAAGCTCTCATTTCCCTCGCCACATCCTTTTAGGATGCAAATTCCAACATGTCAGACACTGGAGGTTGTTAAATGCATCTGAGAAGCCAGTCTGAATGTTTGTATGTGTGTATATGCATTTCCACATAGTTGAATCACTTTTCAAACATCATCCCACATACGTAATTGAACCTCTGTTCATGTTACTATCGGATTTCTAGGTTTTGTGAGTTGCAATTATTGGTTTTATAGATTTATATCCCTTGCCCAAGGCACTGCACGTGTGCCGTGTTAAGAATCTCAAATAAGTCATATTAATAGTTTTCCAAGAACAATGTGAATGCGATCAAACACTAAATTCCAAAGTCTGCAGTTTCTTGTGGTTTTAAGGACTGTCATGGATCACGGTAACCATTTTGTCCTCCGAAATACCGTAGTTACTACAGTTATTGTTACTATAATAAATATCTCATCAATTGAAATCTGTTAGCTACCATGTGTGGTCAAAAAGAAACAGTTAAGACTATAATCTTATATTTTCAGAAAAAAGGGTAATGATGCTTACATGATTCTAGGGCAGATGCTGTTCCGAATCGAAAGAGCCCGAGTCTCTATGATATTTTGGCCTCTAAATATGGCCATAGTCATCATAAACTAGCAGAGATGACTTCTTGATAACACCGGTTGTGTTTTATAGGAAAAACTTTTATTTATAATAAAACTTTACTTTTTTTAACTTTGACAACTGCAGTCTTCAGACCCAGTTATATACTTGTGAATTATGAACCGAAATGCAGTGGACACCGCAAGACTAAATTTCACCTTATCTCAGCATTTTGTGAATCAGAGGCCTCTCTGTAGTTTTCCCCTAGCATGCATAATTTTCACAAAAGGCTGACATTTAAATAGGCATATACATGTTTCATTAAATGCTAAAACTCTGGTTGTGTTGTGTTGACAAATACATTTTTTGTAAAATTGTGGACTGCTTCCCCCAACCAACCTCACACAAAAACTTAGTGGTTCTGCACGAATCATGTATGCTATTTGGCTTCAGAATTCACCAAAAGGCAACTTTGGGGCACTATTAATTTTATATAATCATGTAACGTAATTATCAAATGTAAAATTATTTATTTTTTGTTAGTTGGAAGTTGCATTCAAAATCCATTTGCTTAAAAAAATCTAAGGGGGCATGTGCATGTTTGATTGAAAAAGAAAGTCAGATCCGTGAGTATGAGCAGACACCACTAACTATAGCATTTTGGCAGAAACTATAGTAACTATAGCAAACTTTTGTAAGAGCACTGAATTAGTTCTAACCCATCATCTAAAGTGACACAGATCAGGTTCTATAAAGCTGGCCCTGACAGCTTCTTTGTCTTCCTCTCCATTCTTAAATGCCATAGTTAGTTCTTACAGGCAGCCAGCCGTACGGTTTACTGTGCCAAAGCTCCCGGTGCGTTCATTAATACACCAGCTGTGTTCCACTCCAGCACAATCCCAAAAATACACACACATTTCACACATCTGAGTATGAAGTAAAGGCTGGCTGGTCCATGCCAGTGACTCAATCCAAACTCAGATCATCTCTGATTACATGAGTGACAGCCAAAGTGCTCTTAGTCGAGCGAGAGCGTTTTCCATCAAACACCCTCATCATCCCAGAGTGCTGGTCATTTTCTTTGCTTCTTTGAGAAAGAGTGAAGCAGGAGTAAAACAACATGTCACACAAGCCATCTCAAGCAGCCCATGTTCCACAAACACACACTTGTTTTTGGTAGGAAACCAGCTGCATGTTACTTATCTGTAAGACATTTTCCCCTCAGGATTTCAACAAGAGGGTCTTTCTCTCTCTCTCTCTTAGAATGGATAGTTTTTCCAGATGTTCCCAGAAAGCAGAAATATATGAGGGCTTTGGCAGAGCTTTTCAATGGGGGCCCATTGCTCTCTCTATCCAGACATGAGGAGGGTGATATCATTAGAAACCATCTCAAACACATCTCAGTGTTTTATAACACCCGGAGAGCAGACGCAGAGATTTACAACCCTCTCTACACATCAGTCCACCTGCTCAGAGCCTTCATGTCTCATTTAGAGCTTTCATAACAATACCTGCACGATTTGTTGACGACTCCTGGGCTTTGGAAGCACTTAAAAAAACTGCCCACTTACACATCTAACCAACATGTAAGAGTGAATCTTATGAAACCTGTCAAAAACCTGCATATACAATAATGAATAAATTAGCAGAAAATGTAAACTTTGTAGCGGATACTACAGATCAGTGGTTGCGTTAACCGAATATTTTCCATCATTGACTGTATTTTTTTAGCAGTGGCGGAAAAATCAGAAGACTGTCGGTCATTTTGACATTTACACTGAGGGTGATCTATTGTAACTTGTAACTGTAATTTCCATCCTGTCCAATTGGTGGCGAGTGCGCATAATAATATATTAACTCTTTCCACGCCATTGACGGAAATTTCAGGGTTTCCATGTTTTCAGTGTTATACGGTAGGCATCTTCTTAAAAGTACAGAATCCCCAGATCAACAGACACGTGAAGAAGACGCAGAAACAAGCGATAGCATATGTAAGCAGATGCATATGTAAAATAGCACCATCATCAACATTAAGCAGCATATAAATCAAAACGGCCTAATGTTACTGAATGAAATGTCAACCCAGGACGAGCTACAGGACTGTGAAGCTTTGGAGGAGTTGATGGACTTGATCTACTCCATCTATGTTTTGATAATCGTTCTGAATCAGATCTGGAGGTAGTATTTGACAAAAATGTGTTTTTCACAGCTTTTCGCTCAAAATATTCTGGGGACCATGAAGATTTTGTGAAAATGATCAAAAATGCTGGCAGTGGCTAGCAAAAATCTTTGTCCAGCCTGTGGCTTTACTCATTGCTACATACAAATGCAAATATGTCACATAAGCTGAGTGAGCTACATAGTATTTGAAAAATTACTAACTTGAGAGCGTTCTATTGAGAGTATACAACAGACAATGCATGAACATTTTTCTTTATGATGTAGGCCTAGTCCACACGTACACGGGTATTTTTATAAACTGAATTTTTTCTACTCCGTTAAAAAAACATCCACATGAAAACGCAAAAACACGCTATGAAGCGTTATCAAGAGCATGCCAAACCAACAGATGACAATATAACCCTAACCGTAAAGCCATGTTGGCCAATCAGAAGCCTGGAAAAAAGGTTATTGCTTCTGGTTCTGGTTCTGACGTAACTCTGAACAGTAAACTCTGTTTTCACTGTCCACATGACAACACTGCAACCGGAGTTTCTAAAAATCTTCACCCTGGCAGGAGTTTTCAAAAAAGTTTGGTTTCAGTGACCGGATACTGCGTTTGCGTGTGGACGAACGGCCAAACCGCATAGAAAAAGCTGTGGTTTTGAAAATACCCGTGTTCGTGTGGATGGCCATAGAAATGGGTAAATCATGTCAATTTGATGAGGATGTTTTCTGATGTTTCGGTGATTGTTTCATCTTGATCATTAACCTTCTAACCAATTAGTATGTCATCTTCAGTGTAGCGTGTCAGCTGTTGTCCATTTTCTTTGTACGAGTAACTCAGTATGGAGATGTTTTCTTAAAATGTTCATGCATTGTGTCTGTTGTATACCCTGAAGACGGCTCTCAAGCCGAATTGTGTAAAGCTCCCCTTACCACAAGTGTTGCTGGATCTCCTTTTTTGCACTTTTTATATTGTCTGCTTCCATGCACCTTGTGAGCTGGTAGAACCTACGTTACTATGGTGTTTATCAAGCAATACCAAATACTAGAAAGCAGAGACAAGAGAACCTGTTCCGCTAACACGTTCTCACACCCAACTCGTCACTTCATGAGTTCGTGTGCCCATATAATCTTAGCGAAAAGTGGTTAACAGATTTGGCTTGCTGTCTGCTATAGAGGGGCTCGGAGAGGATATTCTACTCAAGCTCCAATTGCCCCCCAATAACAGGCAAAATTGTACAAAAAGGAGGAGAAGGGGAGGTGGAGGGATGCCGAAAGAACTAACAAGGGGAAGAGGTAAGATGCTGGTTTTATACCTTTGTATTAATTGGAAGATTAGATGGGCGTACTCTTCCCGAAATTACGTTTAATAACTTCACATATTGACACTTGGTCAGGACCCTTCAGCATCACTTTTTAATGAACAGGGTACCCCTTTAGCGTAATTTTTCGACGTATATTGGGTTATGATTTTGCCGTTATGACATGTTGGAGTGTGATTCTCAATTTAATCAGCCAGCATAATTTTATTTACATTTATTTTATTTTTTTATTTACGCTATTTCGACACGTTTGAACACGTAGCCCAACCCCATCCCTAAACCTACCCATTTGTGTATTATATGATATAAAACAATGGATATAACAGGCAGAAACGACTGCAGGCACAATTTATTCAAAAATTAAACATATTCCAAGTGTTCCAAGGCCAAACGATTGATCTGTGTGAAGAAAAGACCCAAAAGCGTTCAGCGTGCACACATTCAAAAATTGAAGAAATGTTACATCAGCTTTGATAGTGAAATTGCATTGGCTCTTGTATGTCTCGTGACCAATTGCGTCATTACGTCAGCTTTGATTGTAAAATGTCATTGGCTCTCGTGTGTCTCTTGACCCAGTACGTGCGTGCTTGCATGCGTGCGTGCGTGCGGAGCGGTGGGATCATCATTTCAGCGATTAAAACATTGAGATCCACTCTGTTCGTCACATAGAGCTATCGTATGGCTTCAGAAGACTTGGAATGCAACATGAGTTAATATTTTTATGCTGTTTTTGGTCAGTTTTTGCAATAAATACCTGTGACTTTACTTTTATTTGCCTGTTACATGTTTTATATTTTAGGGTAGGAGTGGGGCACCAAAATATAAAAGTAGCCCATAAATATTTATAAAATCATGTCTACTTTTACAAATGCAAAGAATTAAAGGCATCTTGATCTTATGCATTGGGCAAACAACTGAAATCAATGGAGTACCCTGTGCGTCGGAAATTACGCTAAAGGGGTCCCTGTGCGTTAAAAATTGACGCCGAGGGGTCCTGACCCAGTGTCAGTGTGTGACGAGTTGGGAGTGAGAACGTGTTGGTTCCGCCACCAGCAGCAGTGGCTATGGGCATGTGACCGAAATCGCAAATCTTATTAGTTGGCCAGCGTTTTTCCCAGTATCTCTGTAAAAAAATCCATTGAGAGGATATCAATGTTAGTGACGATCTGAACAGACACATTAACATCTGTTCAATAAAAGTAAAATGTTTATTGCAACACAATTTTACACTAAAAATGAATCTTGGTGTTCATGATGTGCATGAGATACTTAAAACCACACTGAACCTCTGGAGCAGGTTTAAGTGCACGTCATGGGTCACATCACTAAGAAGTCATGACGTAAATCATGGAAATAAAGTTTTGTACACGACAAACACCATAATTGTAGGAATTTGGAAAAAGTCACTCCTGACAGCATGGTTTATCTGTTTTCTGGGATTTTATAAACACAGGCTATTCATAGATTTAATGTGCTGCTGAACAGTGCCAAGAAACAGTTGTCCACCACATCCACATACATGCACACACTGTTAAGGCCATTGTTTATTCCCTTCAGCTGAGTCGCCACTTCATTGGCCAATCAGAAAGAGAATCAAGACCCCAGACACACATATACACAAACATGCAAACTCAACACATTTAAGCCACAACTCTTTAAATTAAAACAAGTTCACTTTTCTACAAGAACAGCTAAATGTCACTTTTTAAATGTATATTTAAATACACGGCATACAAATTTCAATAGAAATTACATGAATGTATATTTTATTTCACCTTAATGCTTGTCAGTACATTTGACTACAATTTATAAAATTGTAAAATTATACAATTATAAATACAATTGTATAGAATGTACTTGAGTCCTGCTTAAAGGGATAGTTCACCCAAAAATTAAAATTCTGTCATCATTTACTCACCCTCAATTTGTTCCAAACCTGTATGAGTTTCTTTCTTCTGTTGAAGAAGATATTTTGAAGAATGTCGGTATAGTTGACGGCACCCTTTGACTTCCATTGTAGGAAAAAAAAATACCATCAACTGTTTGGTTACCAACATTCTTCAAAATATGTTATTTTGTGTTCAACAGAAGAAAGAAACTCATACAGGTGTGGAACAACATGAAGGTGAGTAAATGATGACAAAATGTTCATTTTTGGGTGAACGATCCCTTTAAGTGGGACAAAAAGCACTCTAGTTCAGCTAACTGTATTTAATATACACTCAAAAAATTGATACTTTAAACTAACTCGATTCAGTTATGGACAGTGGTTCCACACAAACAACTTGTTTTTATTAACATTAAAGGTTTATTTTTAATCTCTGCAAAAACCTTGTGTTGTGACAACACAACTGACCGAGGAAGAATCTATGTAAAATAGTTACATCCAACCAACTCAATTCAATCACTTTGCTGTAACTTAAACTGGTTACATTATCTGAGGATATATTTGTCAAGTAAAAAAATCGCCAACTTTTTTTCTCTGAACCAACATAGTCCAGTGATTTATATAACAACAAACTAAATATAACTTTTTTTTTTACACATGTGATGTTTAAAGTGAGCAGTCTGGAAGTGATACTGAGTTCATCCAGGGTATTGCCATAGTGATTGTGTTATTATTAAAGCAATTTGAACTCTTGTTAGCAGGCCAAGCACAAGCTCAACACTTCACCACAATGGTAACCCCCAAAACCACTAACATAACAGAAACTCTTAAATACCAACATAATATAACAGTAAACATTAAACATTTCGCTTGTTGAAACAAAATGCTTAAAACAAACAAAAAAAATGTCTAAACATAAGATTTATGTATTTGAATTACATATAATTTGTCCATCCATTTGGATTACATAGTTTTAACACAAACAAATTAATAAACTGAATGTGATTCATATATGCCAGTCATACATAAATGAAACAGGTAAGATTTATGTAATAGCACACAGAAAAACGTTAAATGAACACTTCCTAGTGTTCATGTGTGTGCTCACTACTAGGTTAAAGTACCATTGAAGCAGTGTTGAAGTTAATGAGAGAATAAAGAGATTATTGAGCATTAATGATGGACACCTGATGATAATGAGCAGAATCACTGGAGGAAAGAGAAACAACTACAACTGACTTCAGCCACAGCCTTAGATGAAATCAACTGAAGATAAAAGAAGACTATCTCTGAAGATCTCAGCAGAAGAGGATTAAACAAATCCAAAAACAGCATTACCAGCTTCACACATTACTAACCAGAGTGACTGTACAAAACTGTACAAATAGTTTTGTTTGAAGTCACCGTTATGGTGATTGGTGTTTGCTTTAGTTGGGCTCTTGACCCTTGACTTTTTAACATTAGTTTTTCTCTGGCTGCTTTAACTGTGTGATTATAAAGCACATTTGTTATGGCAAGACAAGCCAAAGAAAAAAAGCATGATTGGGTGATGTACCACTTTTAATGACATAATTGTCATGTTGTGGCTTAAACCACTGATCTCACTCAAAGTCTAATGCTCTGGTTATACAGATTATGTGTTATTAATTTTGTATGGTGCATAATAGTGGTCATGTGATTCTACAGCATGAGATCCAGCACTGTTGTAGTAATCAAATAATATGCAAATAATTTTAAAATTCTCTAGTCCTTGAAGTCCTGTTCATCTAGCAACAAGAATCAGCGTATGAATCTCTACAATGGTGACAATGAAATATTCAGATAAAAAGATCAACTCTAAACATAGAACAAGCCACTAAAATGACAACAAAAACAGCAACAGTTAAAGCAAATAGTAAGAATAAAAGAGAATTAGTCACAATTCAGATGCATAATTTATTCATGCTGCAATGCATGCTGGGACCCATGTTTTGATTGGTGGTACCCAGCATGCACTGCAGCATGAAGCTTTTCAATGATTGTCACCATTGTTGAGATTCATATGCTGATTCTTGATGTCTGTGTGTGTCTATGTAATGCCATAGATTAAAACCTTTTGAGCACTACATGATTTTAAAATCTTGAATATTATTCAATTACCATAACAGTGCTGGATCTCATGCTGTAAAATTACATAAATAATATCACATTAATATAAAATGAATAACACATTACCTCTATAACCAGAACATTACACTCTGAATGAGATCAGTGATTCAGCCACTACATGATAATTATGTCAAGTCAAGTCAACTTTATTTATATAGCGCTTTTTACAATGCCGATTGTTTCAAAGCAGCTTCACAGTGTTAAACAGGAAAATAATGCAACAGAATTTGATTCGGCTGTACAGCCGCTCTGGAGAAAACGGTGATGTCATCTAGCTCATTTCAATTATCATATATATTCAAGTAATGTAGTTGATATAGTGTCCCCAACTGAGCAAGCCAAAGGCAACAGTGGCAATGTCATCATCAATAAATAGCCAACATCACCTGATCACATCTTCTCTTTGGCTTGTCTTACTATAACAAAAGTGTCTTATAATCACACAGTTAAAGTAACCAGAGAAAAACTAACATTAAAGAGTCAAGGGGCAAGAGTCAAGAGCCCAACTGAAGCAAACACTTATCTCCATCATGGTGACTTCAAACAAAACTATTATTTTCAATAAAACAGAAATAACGTCACTCTGGTTAGTAATGTGTGAAGCTGGTAATGTTGTTTGTAATGTTGTTAGAGTTGTTTAATCCTCCTCTGCTGAGATCTTCAGAGATAGTCTTCTTTTATCCTCAGTTGATTTCATCTAAGGCTGTGGCTGAAGTCAGTTGTAGTTCTTGTGTTTCTCTTTCCTTCAGTGATTCTGCTCATTATCATCAGGTGTTCATCATTAATGCTCAATCATCACTTAATTCTCTCATTAATTCTCTCATTCAGCTTCAATGGTACTTTAACTCAGTAGTAAGCACACTAGGAAGTGTTCATTTAACATGGGCGTTTTTCTGTGTGCTATTACATAAATCTTACCTGTTCCATTTACGTATGACTGGCATATATGAATCACATTCAGTTTATTAATACAATTACATAAATCTTACCCGTTTCATTTATGTTTTAGTGTACACTCCCAATTCAGCCCCTTTGCAAAACATGATGGGAAGCAGTCCTGCATATGTTACTTTAGTGGAAAATATTTGGAGATTTTTTACTAGACTAAAACATGCTCAGAAAACTTAACCAGTTTAAGTTACAGCAAAGTGACTGAATTGAGTTGGTTTGACGTAACTATTTTACATACGAGGATTCTTCCTCGGTCAGTTGTGTTGTCACAACACAAGGATTTTGCATAGATTAAAAATAAACCTTTAATGTTAATAAAAAATAAGGTGGTTGTGTGGAACCACTGTCCATAATTTAATTGAGTTAGTTTAAAGTATCATTTTTTGAGGTTTACTTGATTGAAACATGTTATTTCAAAATGAAAACATCAAGTGAAGTCAAAGAGTAACTGTTTCAAGTCAATTTAACTTGAAGCAATTACATTTGAACCAGAAACCTGATATAATAGTGTTGAATTAAAATAAATTGTTTAAATAAAGTCAACAGTATCGTAAAATAATTTTTTTGAGTGTACATCTAAACTATAATACAATATAAATATTACATTCAATTTGCACTTAAGTATATTCTTTTAAAATATATGAACTCTGTATTAAGTACTCTTTTTAAAAGAAAAGTGTACTTCTTTTTCACGGGCAGCCATTGATTTGAGCTCCATGCTCGCAGACATCCTCCATCAAGCATCACTGTGTTTATATCCCTCTGTCCACTCCCCTCTCTCCCAATGAAATATAACGCTCTAAAAGCATTAGCCAAGCAGCTCTTCTTGCACCAAGCAGTCTGTTTGCCTTAGCTGGCTTACCCTACACTTTCATCTGTGTGTGTGTGTGTGTGTGCTGAACACAGCAGTCTCCTGTCCTGCAGTGCTGAACTCTCAGAACAGAACACAATTTCACCTCAACAACAGAGCACTCAAACATTACTGTATTACACTGCAGGATGAAGAAATTCCCATATGCAACATAAGAGAAAAAGCATTTTTACATTTTCTGAGTGGTGCTTGTCTTTGTAAACTCCCGGCACAATGCTACATAGTTGTGGGTGGTTGTCAGAGCATTGCAATGCAGTTGCTAAGGTGGTCTGAGTGGTTTTAAAATCGGCAAGGAAATGAAAATTCTTCCTATATTTTCTAAATGCATGTTTTTTATTTTATTGTGAACGATTCATCCAAACATGCATGTTTAATTTTTTACATTCGTTTTGGACTCGCAAATTTTAATCAAAATGGCATAACTTGATCTTCGATCATTTACTCCGCACCTTTTGACTGAAAGCACACATTCACACCTGTCTCCATCCAATCAACAACTGATGACAGAACTTAGGCCCTGTTTACACCTGGTATTTTAGATGAGTTTTGGTCATACGGATCACAAGTGGATGACAATAAAAACAGGTGTTAACGGGGTATAAAACGTTTCGAGCTTGTCCACTTTCAACCACTTCCAGACTGGATAGCTTCCATAGTGTAAACGCTAATGTGGTCTGAAAAACCGCAAAATATGCCTTCTCTCTGCCTTAATGCAGAAAGACACTTTTCCTAGACTGAAGACCCAAGTTTGGTTTGATGATGAAAAACCCAAGCACAATGTTCTCTTCAGAGCAGAAACAAAAGCTGATGCTCTCCGTATGTTTTTCCATCGTCTCTGGTCGCATTCATATGTAAATAGCATGAGCTTATTTTGTCCATTAAATCGAAAGATCTGAAAAAACCATACATTTACCCACCCATAGACCCTCCCCTCAAAGAAATCAGGAAAGAAGTGGTTGAAAGTGGACAATAGATATAGATCAAGGCTACGTCTACATTAATACATTTGAAAACGACGAAAATGCTTAAATCACCTTACTGCGCATGCGTAAAACATACTAGAAGTTCACAAGATGATACTGAGAGAGCAGACATTCTATTCTTCTGGCACAATAATTTTATTCTGAAAATATCCTGCTCCACTATCCTACCACAGTGTTGCATCCAGGTTGCACTCAAAAACACATGGTCTAAAACGCGACTGACATCATGTTTTGCCGCAGGACAGTAATTGCGAGTAGATTTTCAGTCATCTTTGCAGGAATGCAATATGAAGACTGTACAAAGGAACATTTCTCTTTAGCAACACTATGAAAGTATATAGCAGGCACAACAATGCTAATATAACCCTAGATATCCATGGGTACAATATGTGTCACATGACTAATGTGTCATTGCAAAATGGCGTTTTCAAATGTATCCACTTTGGGAGAGCGTTTTCAAAAAGCTCCGTCTTCGTTGACAAGAAAACGCTGTCTCAATGTGGACAGAAGGCCAAAATGGAGATACAAATATGTGTTTTCAAATGAAAATGTATTAGTGTGGACAAGGCCTAAAACACCAGGTGTAAACGGGAATGTGTCTCCCTCGTCTACTTGTGATCCGATTGACCAAAATGCATCTTAATACCAGGTGTAAACACGGCATTATGGACAGAACTGCCCCCCCCCCCTACATTTTTTTTCTTTTTAGATCTTTTCAGAAGAAAAGATCTGTTGCTACTTCCATTTCATCAAGGTTTTGTGGGTGTTTGCTAGGTCATTGCTAGGGTGTGCTGGGTGATCGTTAGTTGGCTACCAATTAACTACTTACTAAATATGATCTATCATTCATATTTGTCCCATTAACAGGACAAAGTTTAATCATTTATAGTTCAAATCCAAGTAGGGTTATATCTCAGCAAACACCGCTAATGACTGACTGCAAGAGACTCTTGTTCTCATTGTCTCTGTCTTTGTCTCTCAAATCATCTCTCTCAGTTAGCAGTAGATTAAAAATGCATGAGCATTCTCTGGTTCCCTGCATAAATCCTCATGGAGCCTGTGGCCATGTGAGTGTGTGCGTCCTGCCTAGGTGAGGTTAGTCATGCTACCCCCCAGCCGTGGAAAACAATAAAGAAGGAATCATGTTCTTTCCACTGGAACTGTTTCAATAGGTGTTTTCATTTCCTCTTTCTATCAAAGCTGAGCACCCTTCAGAGAATCCTGGCAGATGCAAACACCCATAAAAAAGAAACATCTCAAATTAGATCTCTTTAATATCTCAATTGTTTCACTAGACCTAGAGATAAGCAAAGAGCGAAGGGAGACTTTAAGTCAAATCGACTTGAGAAACAGACACTTGTGAACTCATGTGTCTTCCCTAGAGATTCAAAAGAGATCTCAACAGTGTCTCGAAAATAAGCTCAGGTGTGCCATTTACAGTTATTAAAGTTTGCAAATTAACGTCACAGGACATCTTCTCATGAAGTTCTTCCAAGATCTGAATGATCCTTACACATTAATTGTGTAACTCTAAATTCTCACTATATTTCATCGATTGACTCATTTGTGTCTGTTTTTATTTATTCTATGGGATTTAGGAGAAACATCTGAGAACTGAGCTGTGAAAGAGCAACCTTTGAGCCATCACATAGGTTCAGATGAAGATGTTTGAATGGTTTTCATTTGTCTGATTAATGTTAGATCCTCTTGTGAGAAGCTTCTAGTAAAAAGTGGGGGGAAAATAACGATCAGTCATGCAATTTTATGTGAAATGTGGATTAAAGTGCATTTCACACACCATTTGACTGCACATATGTTTGGAGTAGAACTGTGGGACTGTGCTCACATCTTAATGCTTCTTTTCAAGATCAATGGGAGCAATTGAGAAGCAGTTTCAAAGGGTTGGGTGTCTCATTTCATCAAATAACATAAATCATGAAAGCATAGATATGCTCTCAAACTTCTCTGAAATAAAGTTGACTGACTACAGACTAATCGAAGCATCAAATCCAGCAGAATCCGCTAGAGCAGGTGTTCTGATGAAATGTAATACATCCAAACTCTACAGATGTTTTATAGACCTTCATATGTCATAGGAGAAGTTGGGGAACACATTTTTCTTACCACTTCTACAAGAAATGTTTAATTCTTTAGCACTGGTGCTTTTACTGTCTACAATACACTGATTTGAAAAACATACAATGCAACAACAACATTCTTGATGTGAATGAACCTTCTTGTAAATGTTAAAAAGTGTATAAAATATTCTGTTGCATGGTGGCATGCATTCTACTTGTATGATACTCTAAATGTGGTTGTGCAATCAGAATGCCAATGAATGTTTTGATCATGCAATCTACTTTCATAATAATTATTCTCTATAATCCACTCAAAAATAGGCAGAAAATGAGCACTTTAGTTATCATTAAATAGATATTTTTGAACCGCTAATCCTACTCCTACCTCTAAAACTAACCATAGCCATTTTTAAAAAAATATATATACAGAATAAAAAACATTTGTACACAGGCAAGTGTAATCACAATAATTATTCCGTCCGAATGACGGTGTGTTTGATTCACAGGCCTCTCTATACAATAGTTTTGTATGAGATACAGAGCAGAATTTAAAGGGTTAGTTCACCCAATAATGAAAATTAGCCCATGATTTACTCATCCTCAAGTCATCCTAGGTGTATATGACATTCTTCTTTCAGACGAATACAGTCGGAGTTATATTAAAAAATGTCCTGGCTCTTCCAAGCTTTATAATGGCAGTGAATGACTTATTCGTTTCTGAAGTCCATAAATGTGAATCTATCCATCATATAACTGCTCCATACGGCTCCGGGAGGTTAATAAAGGCCTTCTGAAGCGAAGTGGCACGTTTGTGTAAGAAAAATATCCATATTTAAAACTTTATAGACTAAAATAACTAACTTCCGGTGGATCGCTGTACGCATCAATTTACGGCGAAAGAGTAACTCTTGACGCTGAAGCGCAGAGGATAGAGCAAAACAAAACAACGGTCATGAATTAGAGTCTAAAATTTGAATTTTTAAAGAGAAATGGCGGATGATTTCGATATAAGAGAAGAGGCCCAACCAAGAGTTTGTTGCCCAACCCTAACATCGCGTCAGGGGTTACTCTTTTGCGTAAGTCGACTTGCGTACGGCCTTCCGCTGGAAGTTAGTTATTTTAGTCTATAAAGTTTTAAATATGTATATTTTTCTAACACAAACGCGCCACTTCACTTCAGAAGGCCTTTATTAACCCCACCGAGCCGTGTGGAGCAGTTATATGATGGATAGATGCACTTTTATGGACTTCAAAAACGAATAAGCCATTCACTGCCATTATAAAGCTTGGAAGACTTTTTTTAATATAACTCCGATTTTATTCGTCTGAAATAAGAATGTCATATACACATAGGATGGCTTGAGGGTGAGTAAATTATGGGATAATTTTCATATATGGATGAACTAACCCTTCAAGTTGTTAATCGCTGAGAATCATATACAGATCTACTCCATGAATGTGCGCATCATTTAAACGCATACATCACCTGTGGCACATGTGGCACATGTGGCAAATGGTGACAAAGCAGGCGAGAGCCAATGAGCTTTTGATATCACTGCCATAAAACTTATTGTAAATTTTTAATTTGTAACTGTTTACGATCACTACTGAGGGTGGAGATGAAGATTGTTGAATAAAGGCTGTTGCTCACATGGATTCTGAAGATTTGGATTACAGCATAGAATAACATTGATTTTTTTTTTTTTTTTTTTTTTTACATTTATGTTGTATTTTTGGTGTATTTTAAAGTCATTTTTTGAATTACAGCATATTTATAAAATGCCTTTTGTGTCCCATGTAAATAATATTATTATTACATGAAGTAGTGGTTAAATATTTACAGAAGTTATTCATTTTAAGGTTTTAAAGTGTACTCTTGTTTAACATCATGCAATTCTTTGAAACACATTTGCACCAGAAGTCACACAGAACAGAATGAAATCTCATCATTTCAGATTTAAGTAGGCTAAATGAGTCAGCTGCATTACTGAAAACATAATATCATTTATCATAAATGCAACAGAATGAACCGACCGATTAATTCCATGAATTCAGTATTACACTAAATAAAGATTCACAAAATTAGTTTGTCTGTAAATTTGATGACGTGAATTACTTAGATGCTGTCAGTACGTCAATATGGCTATGCAAACATTGAGTAATTGTTATTGTTGTAGAACCTCACTTAAAGGATTATTTCACTTCAAAATGAAAATTTCCTGATAATTTACTCATCCCCATCTCATCCAAGATATTCATGTCTTTTTTTTCTTCAGTCGAAATTTTTTGCAGTTTTTTTGAGGAAAACATTCCAGGACTTTTCTCTACATAATGGACCCTATTCCTTGCCTGGGATCGCGCAGAGCCCCTGAAGCCCTTCAAAGCCCTTTGAAACTGCATTGATTTGGACCCATTGGTTGCCATTGAAATCCATTGTGTGGAGAAAAATCCTGGAATGTTTTCCTCAAAAAACGTAATTTCTTTTCGACTGAAGAAAGAAAGACATGAACATCTTGGATGCGATGGGTGTAAGTAAATTATCAGGAAATTTTCATTTTAAAGTGAACTAATCCTTTAAAAATACAAATAAAACATACATACAAATTCTCATGAGATCATGTTGGCCTTTAGCATCACAGAATTAGGACTAATTCTGACATTTACCCAGTGTTAAGAAACCCTGCTATAGAGTGCATGCCTTATATCTCAAGCTTTGTAGTCACAGAAACCCTGCATGTTGTAAAACAGCCAAGGAGGATTTGTGTGTCAAGACTTTTTTCACTGTGTGTGTGAAGCTGATTATTTAAACCAGTTGTGTACTGACACTGCAAATATGCAAATAACCAAGGATGACCAATGGTTAACCTTTTTAAATCTGAAAAGCCCTTATAGAGTTAACCCAGGGTTAACCCCATTGTGCGTTCTTGAGCCAATTATCAGTTGCCATGAAGTCATTTTCCTGCATCTGTAGTGAGTGCTTATAGGCGACTGGCTTAAAATGATGCAAATTAAAATTCGACAGGAAAAAGTATTTTACCATCATTACACACATCACCTTTAAAGAAGTCTGATTTATCATTAAGCCTGCATGCAGTTGAGAAATGCAGTTGAACTCTGCAGGTGCAATCTGCCATCGCGCATCAAAAATAAAGAGAATAGCTGAATGGAGCAGCATTTTTATCAGTGGAGCGCAGATGCAGACTCACAGGTCTCCAGGGAATAGTTCCCTCAATCCATCTAAAAGCCTCATTCAAAGCAGAGGATCAGCTAATGAGATCTGACTCCATTAGCCTGCAGTGCTAAGTGTCCATCCATGCTTACGTAGCGCAGGAACAGACAGTGGAAATGGGGATCCCTCTCACTAAACCTCATCTCCCTCAACGTCATATCATGACTCTATAATCCACTCAAATCTGCTCTCACTCGCGCTATAAACCCACCATCTCAAACCGGGCCAATTAGCCATCTGCCACACTTCAACTGCGTGTGTGTAGGGGATGGGGGTTACTTAGTTTGAGTTAATGGAAAACTAAAAAGATAAAATTGCCCCAAAAGTGCCTTAAAATTACCCAGGGACATTTAGGGCATCCTCGTTTGGAAAATGTGTGTGATTACTTAGTTTGAGGACAAATGTGTCCCCAGAAATGAGTTTGGGGATGCCCTAATTTGTAAAATGTGGGCGGGGTTTGTGTTTGGGTTAGTTTTTCTTACTTCAAGATACATTTACTAAATCAAGATACATTTACTTGAGAAGAAAATGACATAAGTCTTGTTTTCTGCTAAATTTAACTTCAAAATTTAGTGAGTTTATGCTTAAAACAAGAAAAAATATCGGTCAATGGGGTAAGAAAAATAAACTTAATTCAAAGGGAAAAGATATTTATTTTTCTTACCCCACTGGCAGATATTTTTTCTTGTTTTAGGCATAAACTTTTACAGAAAACAAAACTTAATATCATGAGTCATTTAAAAAATATTTAGGTATTTGTACTGGAAATGTAAGATCGTAATTTTTGCAGTGTGTATATAAAAACAAGAAGTCTAGTGTGTGTGTGTCAGCTAAACAAAGGTGTTAGAGACAGATGGAGAAGTAAAGACATTAAAGGCATGGAAAATGCAAACTGGAAAGCAGAGGCAAAAGAGGTGATGTGGCAGACAGACACACGCTGGCCGGCAGTGGAGTGTATTGTGTGAGCATCATGCTCTATTGTTCTTCCTCACACGAGCAGGGCACAGACAGCGTGGTGTGTGAGTGAGGGGGGGAAAGGGGTGTGCACACATGAACGCACAAACACACACTTTGGCAGAAAGCCAAGGCTTTTTCCAGCACCGGCTGTGCGCGTCTCTTGCTGTGTGTCACTCTAATCAGTTTGAATCAGACTGTGGCATTGTAGGATTTTATCAGCAGTTTCCAGCCTTGTCTCATGCACACATGAACACATTTAAATATTTGTATTCTCTCTCTATCTCTGTCACGTTCTGTTATTGTTTCAGTTTCGTTTTCATGGACTTTTAGTTTGTTTCTCAGTATTTCCTGTGTTTCCCTTCAATTGTCATGGTTTCTAGCTTGTGTCATGATGACTCATTGTTTTTGATTTCATCCACCTGTTCCTTGTTTAGTTTATTTATTAGCTGTGTATATGTGACCCTGGACCACAAAACCAGTCATAAATCGCACGGATATATTTGTGGCAATAGCCAAAAATACATTGCATGGGTCAAAAAAAAAAATTAATTAATTAATAATAAAAAATAAAAAAAAAATATATATATATATATTTTATGCCAAAAGTAATTAGGATATTAAGTAAAGATCATGTTCCATGAAGATATTTTGTAAATATCCTACCGTAAATATATTAAAAAAATGTATTATTAGTAGTAATATGCATTGCTAAGGACTTCATTTGGACTTTAAAGGTGATTTTCTCAATATTTAGATTTTTTTGCACCCTCAGATTCCAAATTTTCAAATTGTATCTCGGCCAAATATTATCCTATCCTAACAAACAATACATCAATGGGAAGCTTATTTATTCAGCTTTGATGATGTATAAATCTCAATTTTAAAAAATTGACCCTTATGACTGGTTTTCACATATATTGCCCTCAGTTCAGTTGACTCTTTGGCTGCGTCCCAAAACGTAGGCAGCTGACTTGTTGCCTCACTGCCCTATCAGACAGACTTCTGAGGCAGCATAACGGTTTAATGGTCTACAACAAAATAGAGTGAGCTTTAGTGAAAAATAAGCAAATGTTTAATTACTACAATAGTAATTTATCGCTAGAAATGACATCAGAAGTGGAAAATGTTGGTCAAAAGCGTACATTTACACACAAGCTGACCACTAACCGCAACTTTCAGACGCCATCTTTCTTTTTCTAGCTCAACTGTCACCGAATGGAACACACAGGATTGTGGGATATCAAAGGCAGTGAAGGATACATCTATGCTGCCTTCAAAAATCGATCAGATGAAGGTATCTCAGGAAGCAGGAAGTAAAGCTAACATTGGATTTGGATGTGCCTTGATTCCTCCCTACCTTAAATGCATTTTTAAGCTTTCGGACGCAGCCTTTGCCTGTTATACCATGGTCTGTCTGAATACTCGATTCTGATTGGCTGGAAGGTGTACAATAAAATCTAATTTAATGCACAGGTAGTTCCGAGTCAGTTAAATTGCATCAGTGGTTCTTTGCCTCCATCTATTTTGAATAAATGCTCTTCTTTTGAACTTTCTATTCATCAAAGAATCCTGCAAAAAATAAAGTAGCACAACTGTTTTTTACATTGATAATAATGACAGTAAAACTGGCGTAATGGCTGATGAAGATTCAAAATTAAAAACAGTTAAAATTGTAATAATATTTCACAATACTACTGTTTTACTGCATTTTTAATCAAATAAATGCAGCTTTGGTGAGCATAAGAGACTTTTTAACCACAACTTTATCATTGCAATGTATATTTTTCATATAACAAAGGAATTATGTTGCTATTTTGCCCTTGTATATTTTTGGCAACAGGTCATTATGTCAATAGCAGCATTATAAAAGTGACTGGCCAACTGGCGAGTACGCTTTATTTACTTGCCAAAGCCAATTTCCACTTCTCTCTTCTGACTACACTGAGTGGAAACAGATCCCGATCTGCCAAAAACCAAACCAGGACTGAACCATGAGTACAGCAACACGTTTAGAGGAACAAGGCTGATTCATGAATGCTTTAGGAACAAATCATATGGCACATGTAATACTATGTTGCTCAGGAGATTCCATCCCTGCAATTCATCAAATGTTTATGGTGTTTATTGCCCTTTCTGAAAGTTCAGGAGCAAAAGATGTTAGAGTATTAGGGCTCATATGATCTGCATATCACATACTGCATCAATTTATCACACACAATGCATTAATGTAAACTGGAGAATCTACATTGTGTGTGTATGTATAAGAGGCATGTTGGGTTTCCATGTTTTATGGGGACATTCCATAGACATAATGATTTTTATACTGTACAAACGGTATATTCTGTCCCCTTACACTAACCCTACCTATAAAGCTACCATCACACAAAACATTCTGCAAAAAACATCATTTAGTATGATTACACAAGGTCAAGAAATTTCTGGTATTACTATCTTATATATATGACACACACACACTCTCTCTCGCTCTCTCAATTTGCCTAGTGTCTTTAATGCTCATTAGCTTCGCCTCATAACAAAGCTCTTGGACTTTGTTCACACTACGCATAAATCCAATTTGTTTTCCAATCCAAATTTCCAAAATGTTTAGGTCAGTGTATATAATGGTTATTGCGTGTCAGTGAAAAATGTGACAGGCATTTAAGATGTTTTTTGTTGTGGTTTTCCAATAATCATTTTACTTCAGTGAAAAGTTTAATGACTGTTGGTTGTCGACTGTTGTCATGGGTTCATCATAAATCTTTCCAGTTTGTGGCACATATTTGCCAAAGATTTGCCAAAAAAAATGTTTGCCAGTAGTGGCAAAATGTTCATTGTTGCCAGATGTTTTCAGCAAACTTCTGCCAGACATTCACCATGGATTAACTACAAGTTTTGCCCACTGTCTGCAATGATGAATCAGATCATTTGTTCAGACAGTTTAGTCAATATCTGCATCAGTTGCCATAGTAATGTCATAAGCATCAGAACAATGTCAAGATACCTAAGAGCACATGACAACTACAGAGACACATAAGACAACATAAGCATCTGTACTTAAACATTCATGTATACACTCATTTGCAAAACATTTTACACGCTCATATCACAATTTATTACATAGTGAAAGCTACATGTGAGTATACACGAGTGAACTGAGACAGCTAGACAATACTGCACTTTGTGTATGACATTACAGTCATTTACTTGAAATTGGATCTGGACTGACTGTTTATTTCCAAAAATACGGAAATTCAATGTTAATCGGATTTCAAACCACATACAAATGTGGTTTGGATCGGATTTGTATGATTTTTTTTTCTTTCAGTTTCAGCTCAGACAGCAAACAACTAAACGGATTTGAGTTGTATATGCCATGAAATCAGATTTTTGCTGCCTACTAAACAAAGTCTTAAATAAGCCCTGTCAAAAGCACACTGGATTTGCAAATCATCTTCATCATGGCTATTAAAGCCTGGCCAACCGCCACCCAATGTATTGATCAGATGACTGATTAAGCAATCAATTAACAACCACCTTAGAGAGGACAACAGAACCCAGATGCTTCACAAAAACACAATGGTTGCATTTCATTGATCCATATAAAGACAGCTTTGCCTCATTTGGTGTTGTGAGCCAGTTACACACAGTCATATACTGTTTAATAAGCAGTGCTAAAGAGGACTTCAGAAGGAAGTAACAGCTTATAACAGGAAGGATAACAAAGGAGGGGTCCAAATATGACAATCAACACAATTATTATGAGAGGAAAGAGGTTATTCTCTCATTTCTCAAAATCTAACCTCTTTATACCAAGAATAGCAGCCAAATCATCAATGTATTCTGAGCTGCGGTGACTCATATTCTTATGTGCCCATGGGGTCAGAGAGAAATTAAACAGTTATCTAATAAAATGAAGAACCATACTTGTGAAAAAGAAGTGTGCTAAATTGTATTGAATGTGCACATGTATGTACTTAAAAGTATGTTCAAACAAAAATTGTAATTACAGATAATATAATAGTAATGGAACAAAAAGCCACTTAAGTGTAGATAAATGCTGCGTCCCAATTCAGAATGTGTCACAGCGGAGCAATGAAGGCTGTCCCAATTCAAAGGCTCCTTCAAATGCGGCTTTCAAACGTGTCCTTCTTTTCCTGGGCCATGAAGGATGGCTTACGCGAATATCTGTTCAAATGTTGACATACCTATATCCGATTTTATAGAAAGTTTATGCTCTTTATTATGTACATAAATGGACCTTGGTGAACATATTTAGACATTATTTTATTATTACATTTAGACATTATAAATATATTTATTTAAAGGGGTCATGAATTGAGAAATCAACTTTCCCTTGAGCTTTTGATATATAAAAGGTCATGGTAATATAAGAATACCCTGTAAGTTTTAGAGCTGAAAACTTCCTTGTTAGTCAAAGAAAAGCTTTTTATTGACAGCTGACTCAACAAACGATCGATCTGCGAATGTGCGTCCCTGTGATGTCAATGTTCAGTGAAACGCCACCTTAACTAAAGAAGACAAACGCCTAATTATTTAGCCCTGCCCACCGACTTGTGCATGTCATGACATGTTAGATAAATAACATAGGCCTACATGGCGCTAAACCGGATCGAACTTCCAAGCAATAAAGCTTATGACATGTTTATTTTTAATGAAGACCCGGCTCACGTGAGTAATACATTGCATTTGTTCGCTTCATTTCACTGTAGATTCGTTTGTAAACAAGAGACTGGATTTGCAGACAGGATGAGATTAAAAAAAACTATGCTGTGGCTTCTGGATCTGACAGGAATGATTCAACACACTTATGTGAGTAAAACATGTTTTTTATATGTGATAGTATTGCGTTGTTACAGATCGTTTGATATCTACTGATTATCTTTACGTGTCTAACTAAACATAACTTCCATGCTTCTTTGTATTTGTATCCTTTGTATTTGAGGTGTTGTTGGTTCATTGTCCTGCGATTCGGGATCAGACTAAAACATGTATGGGCCAGGGCTCGCAATAAATAGTGAAATAACATTCCTTTCTTGATGTGCATTGTTCACTCTCTTGACTGGTAATTTGAAGGAAAAATACAATCGCGGAAGTTTTGAAAATGCTGATTTGTCTGCAGTGAAGTTTTGCAGATGCTTGTGCTTTTGTGTGTGTGTGTTAGTGATGTAGTTTGCGGTTATATCCACCGATCGGGCTGGCCAAGTAATAAAAAATAACATTCCAATAATTGCTGGTGGATGAGAGATAAATCATTGTGTTTGTTTGATAAAGACATTTTGCCGTTTTTCAAAACAATTCTTCACGTGTAATGACTGGGGAGCTGAAGCTCATTATTATGCAAAACTGTTATCCAATCATAGCAGTGGCCGTTTACTTCCAAGTCTCCAATGCGACACGCCCATAAAAACCGTGCATTTCAAGAGCTAGGCTCAAAACCAGGGTAGAAAATAGCCTATTACTTATTCATTATGATGTTTTTGAATGTAAAAAGTTGACCTTAGACAACAGTATAATAAAATTTAAAAAGCCAGTTCATGACCCCTTTAACATATTTGTGAATCCTATTTTGTTTTCAGACAGTTGAATATAACTTTCGAAAAAAGTCCAGTTACTTAAGTTAAGCCCTTAAGTAACTTAAACTTTTAAAAAGTGGTCTTTGTAATAATAATGAATTATGCTAAGTAGGCTACTTGATTATACACTTACCTAAAGGATTATTAGGAACACCTGTTCAATTTCTCATTAATGCAATTATCTAATCAACCAATCACATGGCAGTTGCTTCAATGCATTTAGGGGTGTGGTCCTGGTCAAGACAATCTCCTGAACTCCAAACTGAATGTCAGAATGGGAAAGAAAGGTGATTTAAGCAATTTTGAGCGTGGCATGGTTGTTGGTGCCAGACGGGCCGGTCTGAGTATTTCACAATCTGCTCAGTTACTGAGATTTTTACGCACAACCATTTCTAGAGTTTACAAAGAATGGTGTGAAAAGGGAAAAACATCCAGTATGCGGCAGTCCTGTGGGCGAAAATGCCTTGTTGATGCTAGAGGTCAGAGGAGAATGGGCCGACTGATTCAAGCTAATAGAAGAGCAACTTTGACTGAAATAACCACTCGTTACAACCGAGGTATGCAGCAAAGCATTTGTGAAGCCACAACACGCACAACCTTGAGGCGGATGGGCTACAACAGCAGAAGACCCCACCGGGTACCACTCATCTCCACTACAAATAGGAAAAAGAGGCTACAATTTGCACGAGCTCACCAAAATTGGACAGTTGAAGACTGGAAAAATGTTGCCTGGTCTGATGAGTCTCGATTTCTGTTGAGACATTCAGATGGTAGTCAGAATTTGGCGTAAACAGAATGAGAACATGGATCCATCATGCCTTGTTACCACTGTGCAGGCTGGTGGTGGTGGTGTAATGGTGTGGGGGATGTTTTCTTGGCACACTTTAGGCCCCTTAGTGCCAATTGGGCATCGTTTAAATGCCACGGCCTACCTGAGCATTGTTTCTGACCATGTCCATCCCTTTATGACCACCATGTACCCATCCTCTGATGGCTACTTCCAGCAGGATAATGCACCATGTCACAAAGCTCGAATCATTTCAAATTGGTTTCTTGAACATGACAATGAGTTCACTGTACTAAAATGGCCCCCACAGTCACCAGATCTCAACCCAATAGAGCATCTTTGGGATGTGGTGGAACGGGAGCTTCGTGCCCTGGATGTGCATCCCACAAATCTCCATCAACTGCAAGATGCTATCCTGTCAATATGGGCCAACATTTCTAAAGAATGCTTTCAGCACCTTGTTGAATCAATGCCACGTACAATTAAGGCAGTTCTGAAGGCGAAAGGGGGTCAAACACAGTATTAGTATGGTGTTCCTAATAATCCTTTAGGTGAGTGTAATTGTACCAGTTGTGTGTAATCAACATTACATTTAAAGTAATATATTATACTAAATTGCAACTTCATTGTTACAAATGTGTAACTACAAATATATTCAAATACATTATAGCCTATAACATTATAGTTTCAAATAACTTTAAAGTATAGTTTAGTGAACTTTAAATGCTTGTCAGTACATTCAGCAGTACACTTTAACCATATAAAGACAACTGAAGTATTATGAAATTACAGATGTATTTAAAGGTAAATGCATTATAACTGAAATTTATGTTACATTTAGATTGCTTTTTAAGTAGGACTTAAAGAGATAGTTTACCCAACCTTTTGGAACAACTTGAGGGTGAGTAAATGATGACAGAATTTTCATTTTTGGGTAAACTATCCCTTTAAGCCCTACTTAAAAAGCAATCTAAATGTAACATAAAATTCAGTAATAATGCATTTACCTTTATTTGCAATTATGTGTCAAAACATTCAATTCAGAACTTAAGTATATTCTTTTTATTCATTTATAATTCATTTTCATATCGAGTACTTTTTCTTCACAAGGGTACTCTAAAGTACTATGTAGTAGGTTAGTCTAACCGTAAATACTGAATGCACATGCAGTGAGTGAGCCATGTGGCCGAGGGTATAAAAACCTCTTCAGATCGCTGAGTGTGGTGCTTGTGAATGGATTACTGTTCACTCAGCCACGTAACGTCTTTTCTCTAGGAGGGCAAACACCCACTGCAACTAGATGTGGCAGAAGAAAGATTTACGGTCCTATTCACTCTGTCCCTCTCTTCCTCCATTATATCCTCCTGGCTTTTTGTTGGCCCTAGGGGCAGGGGCTGCCAGGATGTATCTGTCTATCCATTGAGAACGGCCAGTGGCCATGTTCTGCAGATGTCCTCCCTTCCACTGGGTAAAACCACAGTAAAAACCCCTCTGCTCTTTGATACTACACCAGACCTCCAAACATCTGCAAATAATTGACGATAGATCTCAAAACCAATACTCTGCACAACTCAACAATGCCTTTATGATCATGCCTAAAATAGCCTGCTTTCTTCTAGGTGAGAAGAAAGCCTCCGAATTGCCTATACATTGACATGGAACTCATTCTGCACCGATTCTGCTACAGACATGAACGATATTTAAATCATGAAGCTTGTTGAAGAGGTTTGCTATTACTTTGTGATTGGACTTACTTACCGAGCAGATGAAAAATCCCATCGACATGCATATATTGATAGAGGGATAAGAATATTAACACAATCTCATGGCAAATCATAACTATTTTTCTGTTTTGGTGAATTGGTGGCTAATTCATATATCTCATTTGTAAATTTTTGTACGATCTGCTTTCGGCCAGTGATGGTTACGTTTAGAGGTGAACCTTCATGCTTACTTTTTTCTAAAAATCATGTTTTTGAACGATAAAGTCATACACTCTATTCACACAAATTTTACCTTTAAGGGTACAACAGCTTCTCACTGGGGCAGTAACCTTAAAAGGACAACTTTGTACCTTGTCAACCCCTAAAAGGTTCATAGTACTTTAAGGTATATTGCTCCTATAAGGTACTAATATGCACTTTTTAGGACTAAAAAGGTACAAAGCTGTCCTTTTAAGGGTACTGCCCTAGTGACAAGCTGTTGTACCCCTAAAGGTACAATTTTTACACCCTTTTTTTACAAAATCAACACCTTGTAAAACACTTCATTGTGGCCCCCTAGAACACCCTTTCAACCACATAGCAATGCCCTGGCAACCACTAACAACAGCAGAATCTACATATGAATGAAGGAAATCTTAGAAAATGTAAAAATCTTAACCTAGACTCATTGGAAAATGTGTCTGGGGTGACATTTATGCAAAATTAAATTACGTTGGGTCTTGAAATAAGTCTTTATTAATCGATAATCTGCTACTGTAATAATAATTTTGTGTGAAATGGAATAAAGGTTGTTGCTGTTTTACTGCCGTTCATTTCAGCTGGAAACTGCAGTGATTTGTATGTATTAGTACATGTTTTGAGTTGTGCAAAGATGTAGGTAGAGGCACGTTTTTCCAATGAGCCTAGTGTTACTACAATCTAGTTCAGTCTGTCTGTATTTCAGGATTTTTCTTTCAGTTGTTTGTGGGTTTACTCTGAGATTGGTTGTTAATTATCAGACTGTCCTTGCAGATATGACCTTCAGCTCAAAAACTGAGATATTACACGCACACTTCCTCCAAAAAACCTCACCTTGAACCTCACTCACATTGAAAAGACAGAAAGAACGGCAGCATGTTTGTGTGGTTGAGCTAACAAGTGGAAGTTGTGTTATGCCATGTGTACATGTGTTTGCTGTTTGTGTGTGCGTATGAGAGAGTGAGAGAGAGAGTATAGTGTACCCGCATCCTGACCTATAGCCCACTGTGTAAAGCAGCAGGGTTTATGCATCACTCCTCAGCAGGGGTCTCACAGCCTGGACCACTTACCTAAACATTAGCATTTCTTCCAGCCATTTCCTCTCTAAAACTCCAGAAGTGCTGCACATGATACAAGGTCTTGCCACTCTGCTGACCCAGTGTCCCCTTTTAAGTGCCAAGGGTTGATGTGACATCATTGTTTACATATGACAACTGCACTCAACTCAACATACACATTCTAAATATTTATGTCCACTTTGCAAAGACAATAAGAACAACATAAATGGGCGCATATGTTACAAGGAATTAGCTTGTTACAAATGTGTATTGCGCCAGACGCAAAATCAACTCCTGACTCCATGGCCTAAAGCCTCCCTCAAATTGGGGTTAAACATACATTAAACTTCTTGGCACATCCCACACTCACAAGCGCTGTTACACAGAGTGGACTGTTTGAAATGAGCTTCTTCCCAATCACTGTCCCATGAGCCCAACATGAAGCCCAGTTAAGTGCATGAAAATTACTGTGATTTGACACTTAATAGACTTATCAAACAAGCATAAGAATAAAGAACCACAATCCTGAGAAATAAGGCATGAGAAGTTGTATGGTGCTGTTCAGGAGATATGGGATGGGCTGGCTTTTCACACTAAATAAAGCTCAGTGTAGCGGTCAGTCAAAGCAGGATCGTGGTACCCATCACACAAACCTGGACCTCAAGCATCCTTAAACCATAACACCCTGATTTATCCCATTTTAATCTTTTATTGAGTTTAGCATAAATGTTTAGCACCTCTTTCTCAATTCATTTTCAATTTAGCGTGCTTAAACAAAAACTACATTGCCAAGCAGTACCAAATAAATAACATATATAAGTAAAATACAATAATTAACCAAAGCAATTCAAACTTGCAGTGAAAATACATTAAAATGAGCAATTGTGATATTAAAAAGTGGCCTGATAAATTACGAAGAGATAAACGTCATGAAGAAAGAATGCAAAACGACATTATAAGTGCACTAATACTTGTAATAATGAGCCAAACGTAGGCCTATCTATAGAGATCACAGTCTCTCCATCTCTCCTCTCATCGTACCTGTTTTGAAGAATGCATCCGTGTCTGAATCAGTGGGTCCGTCCTCCGCCGCTTCAGCAGGATTCATCTTTCCTCTTAGATCTCACAGCTCAAAATAACGAGAAATATATCCAGATTTAGCGCTCCATCATCTCTATATTTCTGTGTTTTGACTGCACAGCCCTCGATCAGAGCGACAAAGCGCAGCTCTGCATTGCCTTCTATTGTCTCCAGATGCGCCTCTCCTCCTCCGATCGCTCTTTTCGCTTCTTACGAGTCGGTTCTTTTTGAACCGGTTCGCCAATTGGAGGGATCGATTCGTTCGCGAAATGGTCTGATCCGGTCGGAGCGGTTCTCGAAAGTAGTTTCGGTCTTGTCCGATTCGAAATGAGCCAAGAGCCGGTGAAGACGATTCTCAGTGATTGGGTTTTCGGAAGATTTGATGAGTGGTGCGAAAGGAAGTTACTGTGTTGCCGAATGTGTGCAGGAAACATGTTTGCATTTGTGTGACACGCGACAAAGAGATGCATAATATTTGATCAGAAACATGAGAGACATCCAAAAGACGTGCAATAGACTATTAACGCAGAAGTAAACAATAAGAGAATCAGTATTTGTCTCAGTCGTATTTCCAACTTGCAAATATAAACAGAACTTCACGTTGCATGAACACAATAATCTCGATAAGTGTGAAGGAGCAAAGAGAACTAGAACACATCACAAAACAATAGCCTACTATACGAATTCATGTTACTTAAGAGTATAAACAAATACGTTGCATATTTCCATGATTTGAAATGTTGAACGCTTGCTTGGGTACGGGTGTGACGCAAACGAACTGATGAATCGCTTTGGAACCGCCTCATTGAAATGAACTGTTCGAAAGAACCGTTTAGCTGAAACGAGTCGGACCAGCTCAACACAAAGCGGCGCGCAGCCTGTGTGTGTGTGTGTGTGTGTGTGTGTCAGATGGGATGGAGCGCGATCCTGACAGTGGAAGCTGATGATGTCATGAATTCTGCATAATGTCATTGGGTTTGATGGTCACTCTTTCCCTCTCTTGTAAATATTTTCTTTAAAAAGTTAATGAGTTATTGTAGAAACATAAGCACGCTCATTTAGATGCCCCCTGGAGCGCCAGAGACTGTTTGTGTGGAGTGTAGGCTATTTTTCTAACAATAGAGCACAAGTGTGTGGGGGGGTGGCCTCCCTCTGTGAGATATCACGCCCCCATCACTCATGCAGTCTTGGGCTATTGAAGAATCATAAAGCTGCTGGGACATATGCCTATTTTCATAATAAATAGAAAGCACGTGTGCATCCATATTAATAAATTAAATCTATTTTTTGCGTGTGTAGTTCAGGTAAACCCTACATTATGGGGGCAAATTGTCCTCACAGAGAAGGCAATATCCTATGAAAACCCAACGTATGTGTGTACATTTCGTGTGCACTGTTACTCTACAAAAACATATATATATATATATATATATATATATATATATATATACACACACAAACAAATCACTGTAATGAATATTATTAGTATAGAATGTGTTCTACTTTGTTATTACATTATTAAGCCTTGAGTGTTTGACAGAACTGCAACAATGTTTAGTGTGCAATTAATATTCAATAAATTAAAAATATTTTCTATAATACATTGGAATGTAGTGTTTTGTTCTTTTGATTATTTAATGATACAAGTAGTTTGTTTCTGAGATACTTTCGAACCAAATTATAAGCAGAAAGACTGGTTATGGGGGTGTAAATTGAGGATTTACTGGAAAATCGAGGATTTACTGCCCCCTGGCGACTGCCACACAACATCACAACTTAAATACAATATTTTCAGTGGTTATTAATGGACCCAGACTTCTGACAGACAGAAATACATTATGAGACATTGTGCACCTTGTTTTTTTTATGTATTAGAGGACATTTTGACTTATGAAGTGTTTGGATTATACAAAGAATTAAAAATCCTGCTTTTACCTCTTTGTAGAGTAACATTAAACACAATTCTCATTTTGAACTAACATTTACTATTTTTTTCTATACACAGCAAACCTTTATTTAGAGCCATATGAAACTATAAGTTCTCTTAATTTCTTTCCATTTCTGTCTCCATTTATTATTTCCCTGTCATTATGTAATCTGCTAATTTTTTGGCATTTATTGATTATATCTTTCATGCACGATGAAGAGAATGCACTAGAATAATCTGCATTTACAAATACAAAGGAACATAATGAAATTTAGAGCATAAATACAAGGAACAAACAAAGGGAACTAGATGAACACAGGTGAACAGAAGCTGGATCAGCAGCTGGAGGTGGAGCCGGGGGATCCACTTGCTGGAGGACTAATGACTCAAGGCGAATCTACACAGTGGAGTGGTGTCAAAGGAGGAGCGGAGGAGCTGAAAGGAAACGGCAGAGGCAGGGCTGATGGACTGGCTGAATTTGGAAGAAGAGGTGGGAGAGGGAGGCTAGGCGGGAACTCTGGAGACACAGGAGGTGAACTTTGAACTGGGCTGGACCAGCGGGGGCACAGAAGACTTTAAGCTGGGCAGGACCAGCAAGGGCACAGAAGACTTTGAGCTGGGCAGGACCAGCGGGGGCACAAGAGACTTTAAGCTGGGCAGGACCAGCAAGGGCACAGAAGACTTTGAGCTGGGCAGGACCAGCAGGGGCACAGGAGACTTTGAGCTGGGCAGGACCGGGGGCACAAAAGACTTTGAGCTGGGCGGAACCAGTGGGGGCACAGGAGACTTTGAGCTGGGCAGGACCAGTGGGGGCACAAAAGACTTTGAGCTGGGCGGGAACTCTGGAGACACAGGAGACTTTGAACTGTGTGGAACCAGCGGGGGCACAGGAGACTTTGAACTGGGCAGAACCAGTGGGGGCACAGGAGATTTTGAGCTGGGCAGGACCAGCAGGGGCACAGGAGATTTTGAGCTAGGTAGAACCAGCGGGGGCACAGAAGACTTTGAGCTGGGTAGGGGCAGCGGGGGCACAGGAGACTTTGAACTGGGTGGAACCAGCGGGGGCACAGGAGACTTTGAACTGGGCGGAACCAGTGGGGACACAGGAGATTTTGAGCTGGGCGGGACCAGCGGGGGCACAGGAGATTTTGAGCTAGGCAGGACCAGCGGGGGCACAGAAGACTTTGAGCTGGGTAGGGCCAGCAGGGGCACAGGAGACTTTGAGCTGGGCGGGACCAGCAGGGGGACACAAGACTTTGATCTGGGCAGGGCCAGGAGACAAAGGGAAACATCCACTTCCAAATAATTATAAAAACAGTTCACAGAGGCTCCGTGCAGCGGAGTGATGGCTAGCTGTGCTCTGGATGCGGAAGGAGGCTGGTGTTCTCTGCAGGGCCGATGGTAAACCTGATCCATTGTTCACCAGCACCCACTCCACAAACGTACGGACAGGTGTACTCATGCAGGCTGGAATAGTAAAAACTCACCGTGAGCAGTCAGGGAAGTTGGTGAGGTGCACCAGGTCTAAAAATGTCCTTGTGTGGTCCTCGAGACTTTGTTCCTCCTGCTCAAGGCGCAGAGCAGACGGACTGCTTGTAAATCCATAATTTCAAAAGAAAAAAGGTAAAAAATGCACAAAATATTCTGTCACCACAACAAAGTGAATGAGTAAGGAATAATTGACGACAGGCCGTTGAATTATTAGAAAAATAATTTATTATTGCTAAACTATTTTACTGATAAAATCGTCAGAGCAGCACTGACAACACGTTTCTGAGCGAGTGTGTGACCGTAGTGTATGTGTGTTTGAGTGGGAGAGAGAGAGTATGTATGTTTCGTAAATAATTAAGTGTAATTTTGTGGGAAAAACATGGAAATAATTTGTCGTTTTTATCCTATTGTTTACCATATTTCTTTGCTTGGTCAGTGTCGCTGTGGGTTTTGGTTATTTTGCTGTCGTCGGCTGTAAATACATTTGAAATGATATGGAACTGTAATTCGGTCAAGACCTGCCTGAAATTATTTTTACCATGAGTTTCTCTGAAAATAATTGCATACCTTAGAACGTTTGTCAGCCAATCAGATTCAAGCATTCAACAGCCTCATAGTATAAACTAGAATAATCTTTATTTACAAATACTCAGGAAAACACAACCACAAACATAAACAATATCAGACAAGGTAACAGAATGAAACTCAGGGCTTAAAGCCCGGGATACACTGCACGATTTTAGTAATCCTATAAGATCATTATAAATCACATTAAACTTGGGTACGACATGCATGTAGACTGTACAATGATGACACCTATTGACTCAGGCTACGATGCACGTTTCTATAGAAGAAAAACGTCATCAGCATGCGCTAGTGGTAAACAAAAAGAATCCCACTTTGGCAAATGTAGTTTTTATGTGTGCTGAAAAAAAAGAGGACACAGCGAAAGAGGAAGGTATTTTTACGTTTTAGCGCCATATCGCTGTCAGAAAATGATTGTAGGCTGTCTTTGGTCTTAAGACCATGACAACGGCCATATTTGAACCTCTCTCACTGTAAAACATAGGACCACCAATTAGGAGCCACGATCACAGAAATCGTCTCGATTGGTTCACGATGGCAATCTTTCGTCTGGGACAGCCGAAAATCGTACAGTGTATCCCGGTCTTTAGGACAAGGAATGAACAAAGGGAACTAGATGAACACAAGTGAACAGAATCTAATAATCAGTCATTAACCATGGCAACAAACTAGAACATGAATGAGTAACCAAGGGAATGAATATGAACAAGCAAACAAGAACAGAGCAAACAGTGAAGACTAAACCAAAACAGAGCATATGTTACAATATCAACACTTATTGTAATTAATAAATACTAATTTGCATGCAGTTATTTCTCATGCCAGAAAGCCAATGTATACTTAATAAATAAAATAAAAGTCACATTTCAAATCAAGCATACTTGTAATTTCACCCTTTTGGCTAGCAAATCATGCTTCTTTTTCACAATTGTTTTATAATCATGTCTTTAACACCTGAAGTAATCAAATGCAGTCTTTATAAAAATTAAATATACATACAGTGTGTCCTATTTTTGATCAGGACCAAAATGAGAACCCGTTGTGATTACTCAGCAAACATCTCTGCACGTCAATTTGATACCAGTTCTTCCTGTTACCATGGACTCTTTTGGCAGTGTGTTGTATGTGGTGTGTGTGTGTGTGTGTGCCAGGAGGTCTGTTGTTAGCTGACTCTAAGCGGGCACACTACCAACTTCCTCCAGTCACCCTACAGGCCCCTGTAACTCAAATATTCAGCAGATGGTTTAGCTATGTAAATGCCAGAATTACACAATCATGACATACACTTGGAGGACTAGAGGCAAAATCTCTGATAAAAGGCGATAATGTTCATATAAAAGGAAAAAGCGTGAGGGATATACATGGTATTTTTAAATTAAAGATATTTTCGAAGCAAGTGGACGTCTGAGAAAGTTATGAGGATGAAATGAAGATTTTAGTGCTTATCTTACATTCTTTACCACTTCAGCACAGTTTTCACGTTGTAAAACTCCAGTAAATGGGAAGGTTGAAACGAGTGTTGACCCGCATCTGTTCGCTGTGAGAGATGAGCCGTGCTGAACAGAAGCAATGACATGTTTATGGCCAGGTGTTGAGGAATAGACCGTACCAAATTGCTCCCTAGGTGAGTTTAGTGTTATTGTGTGAGATGGTCAGAGAGCAGTGAGCATGGACAAGTGTTTCATCAGAAACATCTGTTCCCATTTTTCTCTCACTCTACCCTTGATAGTTTCTCATCACGTCCATCACAGCAGTCTTACCCTAGTGTGTGTGTATATCTGGAAATGTAAGCAGTTTATGCAGCAATTTGAGGCTTACACTCAAAAATCTATTAAGATTTACACATTTCAATTATATGACATATTTTCATCAAATTGAATGGAGCATCTTTAAATGGTAGGCTGTCATGTTTCAGTAGTCTAGTAGTCGATTCCTATGCGAAAGTTAGAATTACCAGGTTCAGAAATGAATAGGAGCGTGGGGCAAAAATGCCACCAAAATTAATAAAAATGCTTCAAAATTTAAGATATGGGAGTAAAAATTCCCCTCTAATGTGTTTCTTTTTTAACAAGATATCACAGAAGCAAGAGAGCTGTTTTTTTCCTCGAATACCTATCAGCACGATTGCAAATGTAATATAAATTTTTGTTCAATAAACAAGATTTTTTTTTAGATTTTGTTGTTTTCACTCTATTTTGGCAACGGAAATAGTGCCAAACAAACAGCCAACATGTGCATCTGCAAGCAACACATGGTGGTGTTTAGTTCCTAAATGAATCTGTGCTTTGAATTAATCAGTTAAATTAAATGATTCAATGACTCAATTATTAAGACAGGGTGCCACCTACTGGCAAATATTACCCCTTAATGGAAAGGGTATTTTCTGACCCTAGTTCATAATATGGATTTCAATACATCAAAATAGCTTATATTTGAGGGTATAATTGTAATAATGATCATTTTACTTTACATTTTACCCTTTTTCTTGGTTTGGGCCACTGCCCCTCAAAATGTCTGTGCACATCCCTGCAGCTGATTGGTTCCTGCTGTATCAGTAGCCAATGAGCTCACTGCTCAACCTTCAAATACTTGCAGCGCACTTTCAGAAACCCTCAACCTTTCCCAGTTCCACCTGTATAGGTCTGTAACATGTAATTAATAAAACATCAACATTGTCATATCCATTACCATGCCAAACACTCAGAGAGTTGTCATGACAGAAATTCGATCATCTAAAAAAATCTATCATTGTCATTTTGAACTTGATTACCTTTTTCATTTTATTTTATAGGTGCACCATTCCTTTAAGATAAGTTTCAGTACTAGCACTTAGCATTGATTAATTATATTTGATTTCCGCACACAATATTTTGGGGTTACACTTTATTTTAAGGTGTAATTGTTACAATGTAATTATTCTAACAATTCACCAGTGTGATTGCCCCTGATCACCACCAGAGGGCACTCCCGGACTCATCAGCACTCACTGTTTACACCTGTGTGTCATTTACCTTATTACCTCTGCCTATATCTAGCCTGTTCACCCTGTCATTCTTTGCTAAGTCATGTTTAGTGTAATAACTGCAATTCTGAGCACTCTGTTTTGTGTCTTGTGTCTTGGATTATTTGCCTTGGATTATTTGCCTGTTCCGTGGATTACCCTTTTGCCTGTCTCTCCTGCCTTGTTTGCCTGTTTGGACTGCTTGCCTGTGTATGACCTTCTGCCTTGTTTTGACTATGATTGTGGATTACCCCTTCAGTAAATACTGCATTTGGATCCTCAACCTTCAAGCCTCAGAGCAGTTTGTAACAGAGGATTTAGACTATATGGATCCAGCAGTTAGACTCGTCAGCCTAAATCAAGGTAATCGTACCCTCGAGGACCACATCCAAGATTTTTCAGACATTGCATATTTATCTGACCTGCCTGACTTTGCACTCATCGATTTCTTTTGTTATGAATTAAACAAACCACTTCAAGATAAACTTGTCCGTGATGGTCCTCGAGGGTCATTTGTGGAATTTTTGGACTATGCCCTTCTGCTTGCTGGTTCCCCTTTCACAGTAGGGGAGGTCGAGAAGGAAGCTACCCCTAAACTTTGTCTTTGGACAAAATGGCCGCCAAGACTGTGCCTTCGGACAAGATGGCTCCCGAGCCTGTGTTGAATCCAGAGTCTCGCCCCGTCATGGCCGCCAGTCCAGAGTCTCGCCCCGTCATGGCCGCCAGTCCAGAGTCTCGCCCCGTCATGGCCGCCAGTCCAGAGTCTCGCCCCGTCATGGCCGCCAGTCCAGAGTCTCGCCCCGTCATGGCCGCCAGTCCAGAGTCTCGCCCCGTCATGGCCGCCAGTCCAGAGTCTCGCCCCGTCATGGCCGCCAGTCCAGAGTCTCGCCCCGTCATGGCCGCCAGTCCAGAGTCTCGCCCCGTCATGGCCGCCAGTCCAGAGTCTCGCCCCGTCATGGCCGCCAGTCCAGAGTCTCGCCCCGTCATGGCCGCCAATCCAGAGTCTCGACCCGTCATGGCCGCCAGTCCAGAGTCTCGACCCGTCATGGCCGCCAGTCCAAAGTCTCGTCCCGTTATGGCCGCCAGTCCAGAGTCTCGTCCTGCTGTTTACTTCAGTGTAAATAGTTGTGGAGACCAACAAGTTTGTAATAGGTCTGTATGACCAAAAGGTCTGTATTCCTTTGTTAATTTGAAGTTCCTTACAATGCACTTTAATATGCTATCACTATATACATAACATATACCATATACTTCCATTTACAGTACACATAACATAACGCACAAGGGATGGTTCTCTCCACAAAGAAAATTGTCATCATATACTCACCCTAAAGTTGTTATATAAACATTTTGTAGTTTCTGTACAACACAGATGAAGGTATTTTGAATGGAAGAAAGTCAAAGTGTTTGTAACAACTTGAGGGTGAGTATATGACAATTCATTTGAGAACTATTTTTTTAATACATGTTACCTCTTTAGTGGTTGTATTCTGTGAAGTTCTGTTTTTTCTTATTGGAAAACATTGCAGTGAATAAAAATGTTGGCCATTATCTGATTTTTGTCTGTTATAAACAAATTATGTCTGCACTAAATTAACAATGTGAGTTTATTGGCAACATCACAAAAACAAATAGGTCATGTTAACTAAAAAAAATGAAATACAAAAAACTATATAAACTTGCATCACCAAAAAAAGTCTAGTTGTCATTAATGATATAAATTATCATCCAGATCATCCAGCATCCAGCATCATCCAAAAATAGCTCTACAGACTTGAAAAATATGAGCACAGGGCATCTCTTGTGGCATTTGACCTGGTGGTTGAATGAAGAGGATTCCACTCATGGGGGTCATCTTCTTCTTGATTGGCAACCTCATCATATTCCTCACCATTAACTTCACAAAAATTGTGAAGGACACAACAGGCTGCAATAATAGTGTTGATGTTTATGTGGCAATCATACCTCTTCATTAAGCATCTCCATCTTCCCTTAAGAAGGCCAAATTCCCTTTCCACACTCATCCTTGCCTTGCTAAGCCGGTTGTTGAAGGTGATCTGGGCAGGAGTTGTTTGCTGATTTTCTGGATAGGGTTTCACCAGCCATGGCAGTAACGGATAAGCTGCATCCCCCAAAATCAAAACTGGCACATCTACTCCTCCAAAATTCTTAGTGAGATTAAGGATATGTATGACAGATACACCCCACAGGTAGAGACTATTCTTTTTTTTCACAAAGGCACAAGTCATTTTCTAGAATAGATCATCTTTACTTGACTCCAAACTTATATCAAACGTGATCTCCTCAGACTATCACAATTTATCTTAATTTCTGATCATTCTCTGACTTCAGTGGTTCTTGATTTGGTCAAAAGTTTAAACCACATTGTTGGTGTTTTCATCCTTGTCTACTTTCTGCCAATTTATATCTGAAAAGATCTTAGAATTTCTGTATATTAATGATAATTCTGAAGTCACTGACTCGACTTCGTGGGAATCTTTTAAGGCTGTGATCAGAGGACATATCTCTTTTGAGTCTAAAGCCAGATGAGACAAACGTAGACGCCTTGCAGAAATAGAAGAGGAATTATCTCAATTGGAACCCTCTTATAGAATTTCCTCTAGACATTCTACCTTACCTTAAATTAAAGTTTGAATATAATACTCTTTTATCAGGACAGGTATGGGATCAATTGTTAAGGATAAGACAAAAATGTTTCGAGTTGGGGGATAAGCCCCATAGATTGCTGGCTCGACAGCTGAGGGGTTTACAAGCTAATAAAGCCATACACAAAATTAAATCAAAAGCAGGGGACATGCTTGTGGATCCTAAAGGTATAAATGATCGCTTTAGAGAATATTATGAACAAATAAATACATTAAGAGCAAGAGATCTCTAATTGGCTAGGACCTTTGAATCTTCCTAAATTGAGTGACGCTGCCTGTGAGGCTTTAAACTCTGATATTACTATTCTAGAGATTATTGAGGTTATAAAAAGTTTTCCTAATGGCAAGGCTGCGTTTGGTAGTTGTTTTGTGTCATGGATTACAACATTATATGCTCACCCAACCTCTTCCGTACTCACAAATTAAGAAAAGTCAATGTCATTTTTATTACATCAAGGGACACGTCAAGGATGTCCCCTCAGCCCTTTGCTTTTTGCAGTTGCAATCGAAACCCTTGCCATCAGTATTAGAAACCATCCATCTATAGAGCCTGTAAGACTGGGAAATCATCACAAGGAAAATATCATCACATTTCCTTATATGCAGATGATGTTGTTCTCTTTCTGTCGAATCCTGAGCAGTCAGTCCCTTTACTGTTACAGTCTCTGGATACACAATTAATTGGCAGAAGAGTGAATTCATGTCTTTGAGTGCTGATCTTGATACTGAATTCCTACACAATCTCCCTTTCAAAATCACAGACGGACTTAAGTATCTTGGAGTTATTCTGCCCAAAAACTCTAAATTAATATTTAAGTAGAATTTTCTTCAGAAATTGGAGGATCTAAAGATAGACATTGGCAACTGGAGGACTCTTCCTCTTTCTATGATAGGCCGTATAAATACATTTGCAGAAACCAAGAGAGAGGGGTGGGCTAGGGCTACCCTGCTTCTTGCATTACTACTGGGCAGCGAATGCGAGGGCCCTTGTTTAAAAATGCTGTTAAAAACAGTTCGTTCCCAGCACTTCTCTTTTCAGCTTCTGCATTGCCTGCATCTGTTAAGGTGGATAATTTTATTGTTTCAAACTGTTTGAAAATATGGCATGAAATTAAGAAGCGATGCAGATTACCTGACACTGATATTTTTGCCCCAGTATACCGCAACCATGCATTTCCCCCGATACAGATTCGAAATGATGTGTGTCATGCAGTGCCTAATTTTGATAAGGATTTATCGGCTATTGTTGGGCTTGCCTGATTCCAAACATTTGATTTCAGATTTTGTAACTGTCTTTTCTGAAGAAATTATTTATTCTATGCATTCTTTAAAAGCTGCTTGGGAGGAAGAATTAGGTATACAGATTTAGGTATACAGATAGGAGATGAAGTGTGGGAGGAGAGCCTTAGCAGGATTCGGTCTTGTTCTATTAATTATAGGCATCAGTTAATTCAATTTAAAGTGATGCATAGATTGCACTATTCAAAATCTAAATTGCATAGAATTTTCCCCACCATTTCTTCTACATGTGACCGGTGTAAATCTGCAGAGTAGTTGGGTCATCTATAGCAGTTCCGTGACCGCGGAGAGCGAAGGTTCGTTTCTCACTGGATTTGTCATCTATAAAGGTTAAAGAAAAAAATTAGCCGGGGTGCCCCTCACAAAAATGTGGGGAAATTGCCGTCAGCCAAGCTGGATGGTTTTGCCCACAGTGCTGCTGGATTCTGAGACTATTTGGGTCAAGAAATTCATAAATGATGTAGATTTATTGATTTGACCTATTTTTGACCTTCAAATTCAAGATGGCCACCAATTTTTGGCTCTTTAAATGTCAATTTTTTTTAACACTTCTCAATGGCATAAAATATATCTAAAGTTGTCTTCGGCAGTAATTCAACAAAGCATACCTCACTCCCAATCAGTCAGCCCCACATCCAAGTGATGTGCGAACATGCTCTCTCTCTAATGTTTACGTTTCCATGGTTTCATGTGACTGGAAAATTCCTTGCTGCATTGAGACACTTTGTTTGAGGTAAATTCATATAAACATTATTCACTAGTCCAAAGAGAATGTTATCATTATGAATGTATGACAGCAAAGAGATAATGTTATGTGCAGAAGTTATCGCATTTCCATTACCTTTCAAATTGCACAAATTGAAATTGAAAATTGAAACGCGTCAATTTCGCAAAAACTCCCATATATCGCAAAAAAGTTTACGCTCGCATGAGGTGGTTTTTCAGGCAATTCAAAAAAGGACATTTCCACGCAAATGTAATGGAAACTGCCACATAGGGCCTACATGTTGATGTTATGTCGTAAAAACAACCTAGCTATTTTCTCATGATAACGAGATCTTATGTCATTAAACTGACATATATTTTCTCCTAATAAGGACATAGGCCTATGTTATATGTGTACAAAATAAGCCTTTATCCACATTAGTCAAATTTACATAGCCTATGCGCCTTTGTCACACTTCCATGTTTTTATACTATTTATTAGTATAAAAGTATAATATAATATAATAAAGTATATTAGTCTATATATTATTATAAAAATATAATATAATAAAGTATATCAGTCTGGTGACTAAACTAAAAATTTTTACTAGCCAATGGCGATTCTATTGCCAAGGTGTGCGTAGAAGGTTGTGCTCACTTTTCACAATTAACATATGAAATTTAAAAAAATAATATTATAGGCTAATATATAAACATAGCCTAACTACGAAACTAAAGAATATGTTTTCTTTAACCCATGGCCGATGAAGGCGTCGGTGCGTTCTGATGGATTTTTTCCTTTATGACAGCGGAAACAACTCCCAATACTCCATCATTTTTAGCCATACAGATAAGTGCAAGAAATAATTATAAACTATAAATTGTCTACTTTTATTTGTGTACACTCACAATAGCAACAAAGGCTGTGGATTCAGGGAACGGATTATTTTGCATGCACTCCACTCCAAACTCATTTAAAAAAATTATTTTGTTTATTAAACGCAAAGTTTATTTCAAAAGCATTTCTAAATTCAGCTCATATTTCCAACAAACTAAATTTCAAGCCAAAATAACGAAACAACAACTTTGAGTTACCACCATGCAAATTCAAACATTTCGCTCTTTTAATTTTAATTAATGCTTGAATAACTCGCCTTTGTCTCATTCCACTAATAATAATGGCTAGTGCGGTGGCTGGGATATACATAAACCAACATACGTGGCATCATTTTTGGAATGACTTATCACGAGAGGGAAAAAAAAACGTTTTAGTCGCATAGCATCGGTAAATGGAAACGCCGTCATTTCGTAATAGTTTTTATCGACATTTAGAAAATATCGCAAAAGTTTTGCGCAAATCTGTAATTGATAACTTAACGCGGCTACTGCTAGTTTTTAGCTCCAATAGGCCTACCCTAGCTAGATAGCTGATGACTAGCTTCTATTGGTACTTTTTTATTATAGTATTTTTTTTTTTTTTTTTAGGTTTATGTGAATGTAGCATGAAAAACAAGGTACAATGTCCTATGAAAGTGTGCTGAAATGTGGCAAGCCTTGTGAGTCAAATAATAAAATCAACCAAGGAAAATGGGACAACTTACAATCCAAAGCCAAAAACTGGTCTGGGCTTGACAAATTTGGTCATGTTTATACCACCACTTTGTGGCAAGATCAAAAAGTCAGACTGCGCACAAACAAAGAAAGTGACATTGCTCAGTGTTCAAGTTCTGAAAAACCAGCTCAGAAGGCTCTGTGTGACAAAGAGTCAGAGGGACCATCACCAAAGCGCCTGCGTTCATCTGGGGGTGGGCCTCTCCACGACAAGACAAAGTGTGTGTGGTGCATGCAAGGTGAGGACATGAGGCACCCAAAAAGAGTGCGAAGCAAGCTGTTCAGAATCAACAGTCAGCATGGCGCACCTTCAAGCGCCACACAGTCCTTATAGAAGATGAAGAATTGAGGGACCGTCTCACAAGGCTTATTGAGTCAACATCAGCACTGTCAGATCCTTTTGCAAATGACATCATGTACCACCATGTCTGTTGGATGAAGCACATCCACTATACACATTTCAAGCCAGATGATGCAATGCATCTCCAGAGTGTGTCGCTCTCAGAGGCAAAGAATTTGTTGGTAACACTTTACAATACGGGTGCACTAATATGCATTAATTCATGCTTAACTAATGCACAGATAATCATGAATTAATGTATGACTCATGAAGAACTAAACCATTTATTAATGATTTAGTCAAAGCCATGCATTGGGTCAAAGCCATGCATTTCAACTTCCAGTTGTCTGCTTTAATTAATCATTAGCTAACGATTTGCAAAGGTATTATTATGTTATGACTTTACTTGTTGATGCAATGACTATTAACTAATTCAAAATTAATACAAAACTCATAACCTCAATGACATATTACTTAACAATTAATTAATAGTCATGTGCCTCAACAAGTCATAACATAATGATTTATGTTTGCAAATCGTTAGCTAATGATTAATTAAAGCAGACAGCTGTAAGTTGAAATGCATGGCTTTGACCCATTGTAGTAATTAACATGAATTTAGACTATTAGTTAATATAATATGTTATTAGGGAATTAATACATTATGACATTTAACTAATAACAATATAATGATTACTTAATCTATTAATCATACACTCACCTAAAGGATTATTAGAAACACCTGTTCAATTTCTCATTAATGCAATTATCTAATCAACCAATCACATGGCAGTTGCTTCAATGCATTTAGGGGTGTGGTCCTGGTCAAGACAATCTCCTGAACTCCAAACTGAATGTCAGAATGGGAAAGAAAGGTGATTTAAGCAATTTTGAGCGTGGCATGGTTGTTGGTGTCAGATGGGCCGGTCTGAGTATTTCACAATCTGCTCAGTTACTGGGATTTTCACGCACAACCATTTCTAGAGTTTACAAAGAATGGTGTGAAAAGGGAAAAACATCCAGTATGCGGCAGTCCTGTGGGCGAAAATGCCTTGTTGATGCTAGAGGTCAGAGGAGAATGGGCCGACTGATTCAAGCTGATAGAAGAGCAACTTTGACTGAAATAACCACTCGTTACAACCAAGGTATGCAGCAAAGCATTTGTGAAGCCACAACACGCACAACCTTGAGGCGGATGGGCTACAACAGCAGAAGACCCCACCGGGTATCACTCATCTCCACTACAAATAGGAAAAAGAGGCTACAATTTGCACGAGCTTACCAAAATTGGACAGTTGAAGACTGGAAAAATGTTGCCTGGTCTGATGAGTCTCGATTTCTGTTGAGACATTCAGATGGTAGAGTCAGAATTTTGGCGTAAACAGAATGAGAACATGGATCCATCATGCCTTGTTACCACTGTGCAGGCTGGTGGTGGTGGTGTAATGGTGTGGGGGATGTTTTCTTGGCACACTTTAGGCTCCTTAGTGCCAATCGGGCATCGTTTAAATGCCACGGCCTACCTGAGCATTGTTTCTGACCATGTCCATCCCTTTATGACCACCATGTACCCATCCTCTGATGGCTACTTCCAGCAGGATAATGCACCATGTCACAAAGCTCGAATCATTTCAAATTGGTTTCTTGAACATGACAATGAGTTCACTGTACTAAAATGGCCCCCACAGTCACCAGATCTCAACCCAATAGAGCATCTTTGGGATGTGGTGGAACGGGAGCTTCGTGCCCTGGATGTGCATCCCACAAATCTCCATCAACTGCAAGATGCTATCCTTTCAATATGGGCCAACATTTCTAAAGAATGCTTTCAGCACCTTGTTGAATCAATGCCACGTAGAATTAAGGCAGTTCTGAAGGCGAAAGGGGGTCAAACACAGTATTAGTATGGTGTTCCTAATAATCCTTTAGGTGAGTGTATATAATCTTCATTAGTTGCTGATGCAGTAATCATTAATAAATGGTTTAGTTCTTCATGAGTCATACATTAACTCATGATTATCTGTGCATTAGTTAAGCATTAATTAATGCATATTAGTGCACCCGTATTGTAAAGTGTTACCAATTTCTTCTTTAGACATTTTGATTCTGTCATCTTTACTGAGCGTGAGATCCGTTCACTACAGCCTCTTTTAACAGAATACAAACCAAGGTTATTTTCGTAAACGAAAACTGAAACTAAGACTAAAACTATTGGTCAAAAAACATTTTCATAAACTGAAATAAAATTAAAAAATCATAATAGATGAAAAACTAAAACTAAACTAAACTAACAACAGTTACTGAAAAACGTAAATAAATAAATATAATAATTAGCAAAAATAAATAATCGTTTTCGTAATTAATAAGCTCTTTACTGTGGCGAAAAATCTGAGCTGTGGCTGTTTAGGGAAATGTCTGAATATGGCGCTTCATGCGCGTGAGGTGAGCTGAGGCGATTAACCGCTGTCGTGTGAAGCACTCAGTGAAGGACCGAAACGGAGAACACATCGCTAGTCCTAAGCGGCTGTTCACAAAGAATGCGCTTGTGAGAATTGCGCTTGTAATGAGAAGCAAGTTGAACCACTTTAAGCTTGAGTGCACTGCTTTTAGAATGATGTTTCATGCGCGACGAGAGATGTGGGTGCAACAGCAACTACTAGTAGCAAGTAGCCTACTAGGCCTATTACTGTAGGTTCGAGATTTCATGTTTGCATAATATTGACAGGCTGAAAGGTGTTATTATCATTGTTTTTAAAAATCATTTACTTCTAATAGTATTATTATCCATGTAGAGACATTTCCCAATAACGTAGGGAATACCAGGACACACACACACACACACACTGGATATACACTTAAGTATTTAATCACACTGGCTTCACAGCAGGTTGTGTTGGCTGTAGTCAGATGACTTTAGCTGTATTTTCTACAGTGGTCACACTGCTAGCCTACATTGTACTGCTGAAAAAAATTAAAATAGGCGTTTAACAAGATTTCATCTTTAATATGAATGAGATATGTTTTAATATGTTTGTCTGGAATTTTCATAATTTTTACTTATATTATTAAGATGTCTGCACAAGAGTTAACTCTAATCTGTGCAAACATTAAACTTTGCTGAAATGAAAAATCTTGCTTTGGTCTTTATTCTGGTTACTCTGCTAAACTATAATTACTAAAACTAAAACTGAAACTAAATATATAAAAGAAATGTGTTCACAAAATAAAAACTAAACTAAAACTAGCAAAACAATTTATGAAACAAACTAAAACTAAACTGAAATTTATAGCAAAATTTAAAACGATATTAAAATAAAAACTAATTTAAAAAAGCTAAACTATAATAACCTTGCTACAAACGCATAGTCAGTGAGTATGGCTATGCAGTGGGCAATGTAAAATCATTTTATGTCAAGGACCTGCTCATTAATGAGTGTCAAGAGAAAATTGGCTTCAAAGAGAGAAGTGTGCTTAACAAAAGCGAGTGGGTCTATGATGTTGGGGGAGGAGGTGACTACATTGAGGCTGCAGTCTCATCCCTTGGCATCAGCGATGAGCAGCTCCTCCAGAACTTGGCACCACAGCTATCGAAGATGATCAAAGACACACCTACTGTTCCCTGGCCACCTTGCATTGATCATCTTGAGGAAGATGAACAGTTGTGTGAGTTGCTGTTGAAGCTTTTGACTTGGCTAAAACAGCCTCAGAGAAAAACTGCTGACCTCAGCCCAGCCACACTCAGTCTGGCCTCCACGATCACCTACCACATTACTGGACAGCGCACTACCACTGCTAACAACCTGGGTGTAAATGTCCATGGCATGACTCGGAGTAAAGATGACACTCTACACAAGAGTGGTGTCTGCATCAGCTATGCAGACACGCTGCTCCTTTATGACCACTGGGCTTTGATGGATGTGGAGGCATCAGCAACCGGCCCACAGGAGATTGCAGATGGAAAGCCAGCTATTGTTATTATCGACAATGATGACTTCAAGATTGACACCCTGACAGGCAACTCAACAGGAGCCCATCGAACAAATGTTATGTATGTGCAGCCAGAGAGCTACTATAACAAGCAAGGCTCTCCAAGAAGAAGGAAATCTCTGCACAGCTGAGGCAGAAGTGTGCAGAGCTGACAAAGGTCCATCAGTACATATGCCCACCTGGTAGCAAGAGTGAGCCACCAGCTCGTCTCATGGTAGATCTACCAGTGAATGGCACAACTCCACAGCGTGCTCGCTCTTTCATACATGCACTGTCCCGCATAGACACAATTGGCTAAGGTTTGTCTCTCATTCAGTGATGCAACTGAGAGTTAATTTTTGCCATGACAAGGTCAAGGCAGAGAATGCGCAAATGTTCAAGGACATTATCCTAATCCTTGGCGCTTTCCACCAACAGATGTCCTACATCTATGCTATCTACAAGAGATTCAAGGGGTCTGGAATGGCAGCCACTCTGGTTACAGCAGGGGTAGTAGTGGAGGGGTCTGTAGACCAAGCACTATGAGGGAAGCACTATAGGCGGGGCGTGCGCTGCATTCTGCTCTGGAGAGAGGCTCTAATCCATAAACGACTAGCAAAGATTCTTGAGCATGAAGAGCTATCAGAGGACATCAAGGAGAAACTCAAGACCCTGCACAGTGCACTCACTGAAACTCAGGAGGCTCTACAGAAAGCTCACGAGGATCTTGAGGAGGATGGTGATGTAAAGGAGCTGATCAACAGAGTTTATGAGAAACCTGGCACAGACATGGGGGATTTTTGGGTCTCGTTCCTAGAGATGACCGACCCACTTGATGCATTGAGCTGAGCCCTTTGACATCTCTTCACCTACACTGAGGTCGCTACAGTCTGGCCTGGTCGCCTCACCAGAGTTACTGCATGACCTAAAGACTGCACTTCCAGATGGCCAAGCTCAGGTTGAAACCTTCCTGCAAGAGCAAGTGTTCACAAAGATCAAGCCTCTCACTGCAACCATCCACAAAAAAAGAAGCAAAATTTAGCTGGAGAAATCATCTGTACACCATCTGGTACTCATATGAAGGTTGCTCATATGGAGAGATCAGGACTGGCAGCCCTAGTGGATCTTGCAGAGGGATCAGGAATAATCCAACTTGAGTCAGCCCTTGAGAGGAGAGTGACTCAGGAGTGCCTTTCACTCTACAATGTAAATGGGTCAATGTGCAAGACTGTGAAGAGCCAGTTGTTAGAGCTCTTCAAGCTTGACCCAGTAAGTGAAAAACCAAGAGACCACGTTAGCCTTGTGGACATGGGGCTGATCTGGCGGCTTGCCACCCCCACACCTGAGGACCGTGAGTCTCGGAAGCGGGACGGTTCAGAGTACCACTGGGGTGACTACTTGGATAAAATCTGTGCTATGATCTTCTCACGCCACGCCACCGCATACCTCATCATCCTTGTTAATGACATATATGACCTTCCTTACAGCATCAAGGATGATGAGCATGATCGTCGGGCAGCAAAACATCAGGACCAAATGTTTTCCCCAAGCCCGAAGACAGGTTCCCAGATTAATTCCGGAAACAAGGTCAGACTACACTTGTAAAACTTGTAAAGGAACAGCTGAAAAGACAAGTGGGTCAGGTGCAGGGTGACATCATATACTGCGAGGGAGAAACGTCAACCAACCTGAGCACTGGCGTGGCTATGTCTTCAGACATCCAGAAGCCGATACAATGCTGCTCTCTGCTTATGCAAAGGTGAGAGCCAGTAAGTACACTGGACCTGTTGTTTTAGACTGCGAGGACACAGATGTGTATGTCCAAGCAGCTTACGTCTCGCAGCAAGTCAGAGGTAATCTGCTAAATAAACGCAAGCATGCATTAAATCAACTGCCGTGCCATGCTTGCGGAGGAGGTTGCAGATATCATCATACCTCTCCATGTGATCACTGGCAGTGACCACACCTCAGGGTATGGGCATGGGAAGAAGAAGGTGTTGGAGAAGGTGAAGATCAATTCTGAGGTAAGAGAGCTCCTTGGACGAGTAGGTGAGAGTCTGGAATTAAAACATGAAGTCAGAGTGGATATGAAGGCATTTGTCCTCTCCATCATTTATGCTGAGAGTGCAGATGTGAGCTGCGGGCAGGCCAGAGTTTCCAAATGGCACAAACTGAAGAATAAGTGTACAATCCGTCTCCCACCTGATGATGACTCTTTGAAACTTCATATGGAAAGGACAAATTACCTTACATATTGCCAGCTCCATTACAACCTGCAAGAGCATCCTTCTCCCATTGGTCACGGCTGGGAACTAGTGAACGGAAAGTGTCGATCAGTGCATCACACCCTGCCACCCTTGCCCCAGCAGCTCACACCTCATGACTGCTCAGATGAGAGTAGCAGTGATGATGAGAGGAGTCAGAGTGGAGATTCAACAGATTCCTATTTTTTTGATAATGTTAATAAAAACAACTTCAAGTTAAAGAATCTCCTCTGTCTCCCTGCTTTCCTTGGTTCCACCCCAGACATCTGATGACCTATGTGTATGTTGTAATTTTACTGTCCATAACTGAACTCAGTATGAGCAGAGCTTTCATTTGAGCCTAATATTAAGGCTCTATGACGATTTTGAAAAATTGACATTTAAAGAGCCAAAAATTGGTGACCATCTTGAATTTGAAGGTCAAAAATAGGTCAAATCAATAAATCTACATCATTTATTAATTTCTTGACCCAAATAGTCTTAGAATCCATGTATTATGCAGCACTGTGGGCAAAACCATTAAAAAAAGTGAATTTCCAGCTTGGCTGACGGCAGCCATTTTGGATATAGGGCTCTCACAAAATTTCCCCACATTTTTGTGAGGGGCACCCCGGCAAATTTTTTTCTTTAACCTTTATAGATGACAAATCCAGTGAGAAACTAACCTTCGCTCTCCGCGGTCACGGAACTGCTATAGATGATCCAACTAGAGGGCTCTCTTACACATCTCTTTTAGACATGCCCTAAACTTTATGATTTTTGGTGTGACATATTTAAGTGGTATTCTGGCATGTACGGTTTTGTGTTTAAGCCTGATCCAGAGATTGCATTATTTGGATATTCTATCTCTCTGTCAGACTATAATGTCTCTGTACAAAGTAGCATTATTTACGGAATGATTATTGCTAAGAGCATCATTCTAAGACTCTGGAAATCCGTTGATGTTCCTCAGTTCAAGACCTGGTTGACCTATATTACTGGAATATTGCACATGGAGAGAGTCCGGTATGGAATTATAGGTAACCTTGATAAATTTTACAATATATGGCAACTACTTCTGGATCATCTTAACCAGTTTAACACTGACTCTGATCAGTAATGGAGGGCATAATATGCTGTCTGCTCTGCCCTCTACGGAGTGCTTGTTTGTTTGTGGTTTATCACTTATACGCTCTGGTTGTTCTTAGTTCCCTTTTTGTTGTTTTGTTTTGACTTTTTTTCCCGTTTTTATTTTATTATTATAAATGGTTGATGAGGGTGATTATTAAATTATTAATAATTTATTTTATTACTATTATATTATCATTCATTGATTTGTATATATATATATATATATATATATATATATATATATATATATATATATATATATTATTATTTTTTATTATTTTTTGCTTTTTTGTAAAATGTAAAAGTCCTAATAAAAACACTATAAAAAAAAGATGAAGTGCTACACACAGGCTATTTAGCAGAGTATTGGCTATGACTATGACAAATGCTACACTAATTACACTTTTCTCCGCTCCTCAACAGTGGTGTAAAGTAACGAATTACAAATACTCTCGTTACTGTAATTGAGTAGTTTTTCTCAGGAATTGTACTTTATTAAGTAGTTTAAAAGCAGTGTACTTTTACTTGAGTACATTTTAAGTGCTGTATCGGTACTTTTACTGCGCTATTTTCCCTAAACCTGCTGTCGCTACATTATGTTTATTTTCCTGTCAACGTGATTGGCTAAGACGAATAATCAGTCCTGTGACTCCATGCGTCACGCGTGTGACTCCCGTCCAACCATGATAACGACCAGCCTAGACTGAGGCACGCACGCTTTATGAAAGGGGGTTGTTGCTGGTTACTGTATGATGACTGAAATCGTGAAATTGCCTTAAACAGTTACTAAAAATTGATTGCAGAATATTACATTTTCTAATACACTCACAAATGGTACGTGTTAGCGCTGCACGAGCTCGCGGTGCCATCTGCTGGAAACTCTTCATTTAGCTTGATTGAAGCCAGGCTTCGAAGTGCATTAGGCATTAACCGATCGGCACTGCTAGATTTGTGTCCCTTACATCGATTTCGCTCAGCATGTAAACGCATTAACCTGCTTTCTGTCGGCTTATTGAAGTGCATATTTTAATGTAATGTGTTCTCACAATTTTAGTCCATGTATATAGCAAATAACTTTAATAAAACATCAGATTTATATTTAAATCAGGTTAATTTTTTTAATAGCAAAATCATCAGTGGTGAAAATTGTGAATTACACGATTCTGATTTCTGAAGTGTATCCTTTTTACAGTTAAAACATCCATTGAAATTATAGCAGTACATGCGTCTTGAAAAGAAATAACTCTGTTTTTTTTTTACGTAAAATTGTTAATGTACAACGCTTTGCAACCTTTTTTAATTAACCGCAAGAGAACCTCTACAGAATGGTTCTCAAATATTACATGGCTGTATTTTTAGTGCTAGCAGTCAAAAATAAAACTTGGAGAAATATTGAAATACTGTTGGTGATCTCTCGTTTTTTTGTTCTTACTGAGAATCCTCCATAAAAGAGTAAGCTACATTTTTAATTTGCAGGGTATAAGGTGGAATAACATTCATAGCTTAATACTCACTACTCACTAAGTACTTTTAAAAGGGCTACTTTTTACTCCTACTTTGAGTAGTATTTAGGACAGGTACTTTTACTCTACTAGCACTACATTTTTTGACAAGTAACAGTATTTTACTTGAGTATGCTTTTTCAGTACTCTTTCCACCGCTGCTCCTCAAACACATAAAACATTAGCCTTTATATATAGTGTTCATTGAGTAAAGAAAATGCTGTATTTATTCAAAGAAACAGTTCTTTATTTTCCCAAATATTGTAAACAAGCAGCGATCTATCTCCTATCAGCGTGCGCCAGCGACACTTCATTCACGACAGAGGCGGAGTTATGAGGTTTGACTGACAGCTTGAAGAGCCAATGGAGTTATGAGGTTCAGTCACAAGCTCTTTTTAATACTTTTCATTGGTTAAATATTTTTTAACCCCCAGAGATGTAAAAGGTTAGCGATAGAGTTGGTCGGCATTACTGGGAACGCCCAGAAAAACGTCATATCCGTTTATGCCGTGGTGGAAAACAAGCTATTCAAATGAACGCACGTAGACCTTGTTAGACACTTTATCTTTACTTTTTGTAATGATTACGATTGGTGCAATGCCGAAAAAGGTGCTGTGTGGTGTTCTGCACCTCTAATGAGTTAAAAAACCTGATCTGAAGTTTTATACTGCCAAATAAACAGACAGAGCCGTTCGTCAAGCCTGTACAATACGTCCATTACAATTATTGTAAAGATGAAAAAAAAACAGATTTCATTACTGCAACAGCAAAAGTTTGTTTAACAAAAAGGCTATTAAAGTCATACTTGTCACGGGACTCGAACTGCGTCAAAAAGCAGTTTTTCACGATGAGTGATCACATAGCGACAGAATGTGTGAGGTTATTAACGTACAAAACATTCAAAAGTCTTCTTTAAATCCATTAAATTCAGGAACACTGAATAAACATCTTCATCGAAAGACTGGTTGATTTATGAAGTAGGCATGTCATGAGCAGCATGCATTTTGACAAGAAAATGACACCTCTGGCCTTTCCGTTGGGTCATTTGTCCAGTCACAGATACTGTACGGACAATCCGACCCAATACGGCTCAGTTTTTCTATGTATCTTGCTCTGTCGAGTGGCAGAAGTGATTCTACATAGGCTATACTGGGTTAACACTATGCATTTGGGGGAATGGATTGTTTTCCCCCACGCCGACTCCTCCCCCACACCACGCCCACAGCTATGACACGACAACGACCAAGTCTATAGTAATGATTTATGAAAAAAATTAAGACGTTTGGAGACGTTTCTGCAAGTGACAATGGCCCGGTTTCACAGACAGGGCTTAGACTAAGCCAGGATTAGGCCTTAGTTTAATTAGAGCATTTAAGTAGCTTTTATAAACATGCCTTAGAAAAAACATTATTAGTGTGCATCTTGAGACAAAACAATTACATTGGCATATTTTACGGTATGTCAGTGCAAGTTGCTTTGAGTTAAAACAGCTCAAACATGCATTTTTGTCTGGGACTAGCTTAAGTTTTGTCTGTGAAACTGGAGGAATATGTCTAAAATCTTATACTATAGCCTAACTATAAACAATAAATGGTTGTGCTTACCTTTGCATGTCCTTCTGCAATATTACTCTGAGATCTCATCATAATCAATTGTCTCTGTTATTGTGCGTTGTGGAAATGGCGCAGTTTCATTGCTTGGTTTCTTGCAGCAGTACATATCCAAATCTAAATTAGGCTCTTAAAGTATCGACTGATTCAACTCCACATTTCACAAAACGCGCAAATCTTAACATAACAACCTGGGCAGGACTAACAGAAACTGACGAATCAAAATTTTCATTTTGACAAGTGTGTGAAATGCACCTATATAGAGAAGGGGAAACTACGAAACTGCCTGCAATTGAAAACTGCATTTAATCATTCTTTTAAATAAATAAAGTTATAGTGTGAAAAGACAAATTATTTCATATATCTTTTAGGAAAATTACTAACGATGTTTTAGGTGGGACACAATTGAAAGTGGTTGCACCCATAGCTTCGCCACTGACATGCAGTAGACCTTATTTACAGCTGCGCCATCTTTGATTTTTAACGGGAATGAAAGCGAGGCTGTGAGGGATAGACATGCATCTCTTTAGTGGGTTGTACTGTTATTTAATGTGTTTTGGGATTGTTCTGCTTACGAAACACTGCAAACATATCTTTCCAAGAGATTCCAGTAGACAAAAAACCCAGGCAATATGAGCTGTGGAGAATTATAAGTGATCTAGGAGCTTTATACAGCGGAGGACATTGAAAACACAGCAAGTCTATCCCTCACAGCCTCACTTTCATACCTGTTATGGTGCTGATCTGAATAAGGTCTATTGACCTTCAGAACAGATTTGATGAATTTACAGCCTAATACAACACTGAAGAGCTGTTTTATGATTATTTATTTTAGTTAGTGAGCTGATGGCACCACCTACTGCAAAACATAAAATTAAAAAAAAAAAAAACTTGAAAGATGAACCTGCACTAGGCAAAAACAGAATAAATGAATCTCACCACAGTTCACCTGGAAAAACTTTAGAAATCTTTTAATGTCAAACAACTGTTTTAAGTTAAGTTGAATGATATCGTTATAAATCATGTTACAGCGGTTGTGAAAAGAGAAGAGAAATGCTTGACCAAACTGTCACCAGATTCAAACTTCACTAATTTTAACAAATTAGCCTCTTAGATTAAATCACTATAATTGAAACAATCTGAATGTCAAATTATTTGTAGGCACAATATGTCTAAATCATGGATGTGAATGTGAACTTTGCTCATTTAGATGATTTTGGGTGATGCTTTTTCTCATGAGTCCGTAGATTAGATAATTGGGTGAAACTCTTCCCACATGAAGAGCACTGGTGCGGCTTCTCTCCAGTATGAATTCTCTTGTGATCTTTCAGGTTTCCAGACTGAGAGAAACTCTTTCCACAGTGTGAGCACTTGTACGGTTTCTCTCCAGTATGAATTCTCTGGTGTTTGTTTAGGTTATAGGATGAAGTGAAGCTCTTCCCACAGTCAAAGCACACATAAGGTCTCACACCAGTATGAATACTCTCATGCACTTTTAAAGACTTCAGTACTGAAAAACTCTTTCCACAAAAAGAACAAACATGAGGTTTCACACCAGCATGAAGTTTAAGGTGTGTTCTTAAGTAAGATTCCACAACAAATGTTTTATCACACTGATCACAGCTGAATGATCTCACTCCTGAGTGAATTCTCATGTGTCTTAGAAGGTTTATTTTGTGTCGGTAACTCTTTCCACACTGAGTGCATGTGTGAGGCCTCTCTCCAGTGTGCATTCTCATGTGTCTTGTAAGGATTGATTTGTGTCCGTAACTCTTTCCACACTGACTGCATGTGAACGGTTTTTCTCCAGTGTGAATTCTCATGTGCATATTTACACTGTCTTTGCGACTGAAACTTTTTCCACACTCAGAGCAGGTGAAAGATCCTTCTACTCCAGTTTTTCGAGCTTGTTTTTGTGTGAAACCCTTTTCACTCTTGAAATGACTCTTTCCATCTTCATTTGTGAAATAATGAGGGTTTTGAAGCTGATGTTGTTTGTTCATATTCACTTCCATATGATCTAAAAACACAAAAAGTTTTCAAAATTCAAATAAAGAACAATACATTGTGAGTCACAATTAAGCAAAAACAGTCCTTTTTCAGGTTTCATCTTAATGTTCCTCATCAGTCATTAAAGAGAATGAAGGAAAACACAAACCTGTTTGTTCCTCTGTATCTTCATCTTTTATTCTGCAGGGTTCTTCCTTAACCTCCATCTTTACAATAGTATGTCAGTAGTTTCTCCTGGAGTAATTCCTCCTGCTGCTTCTTCTCCTGTGGGAAGATGGGAATATTCCTCAGCATTTAAACTCTCATGAACGGCTGTGGGAGCGGCTTCACTGACTGAAGGTGTGAATTGGTCATCACACTTACAATTGCTCTGAATTAATGAAGTACAAATGTTTGCTCAAATAGTTTAGAAAATTCATTTAGCAAATTTGTTTTGCTCACTCTAATAATCATAAATAGATAACAAAACTACATAAATAGCCGTGTTTCCACTGCCGGGCAAAAAGTAGGCGTGCTAGTGCGTGCCAGGGCATTTCCACTGTCACTTCCAGGGCTTGATCGGGCCTCGTCGGGGCCAGGGTGAATACAGACTCAGTTACTACCGTAACCTTGGTTCCCTGAGTATTGCGTAAGACTAGCTTACGCGATGGGAAAAGTAATTTTCTCGAGAATATGAATCCAAAAATTATCCTTATAATGTAAAACGCAGTGCAGCTGCACAGCAGACCCAGGCAGAGTGTACTTGCGTGCTGATTGGCTGTGCACAAACCTATGGCGAGGCGGCTGAGGCGTGCACCAATCGGGTCGCTTCGCGCCCAAGAGCACGTCAAACACCGCCTAATTTTGCATACCTTAAGCTATAAAAGCCCATGTTACGCCATAGGATTCAGGTTAAATCGACTGAAGCGATCCCCTGATCTAAGCAAAATAGCATGGCGGGTTACGCAATACTTGTTCCCTTCTCTCAGGGAACCGAGGTTACGTTAGTAACCGAGTACCTTTCGAGAGTACTCTCACATTGCGTAAGACTAGCTTACACGATGGGAACCCTATTTAAAACGCTGTGCGTGCTTGAAAACTTTGTCCCATATTTATGGCCTAGGGAGAGAGCCCGAGGCTCATAAAAGAGAAAAAGTAAGAGACCCAAAAAGAGGCCAACAATAGTGAGCCTCATATAAAGGTATATAGGAAGAATATTCCTATGTAATAATCCAATAAGAACTAGACCTGACAAAGTCGGGCCTTATTAATATTGAAATGTGTATACATTTGTATAGGATTTTGACAAACTAGACTGGACAGAGTCGGGCCTTATAGTATGTAATGTGATGAACATTCGCTTGTGTTACATAGCTTATTATGGGTTGAGATGAAACCCCAGACCGGAAAGAAATTTGGCCGATAAGTATTGCAAATTAAACATTTGTTTATATGGGGTATAGATAAAAACTAGACCTGACAGAGTCGGGCCTACAGTTATTGCAAATGTGTTATACATTTGTTTATAATGGAAAGAATCCTAGCTTGCAAAGCAGGAGCCTCCAAGTTATAGAATCGAATAAATGTGGACGGAGAGGCCCAGCCTGCCGCCGCACAGATATCTTCAAGTGGTATCCCACTGGACTAGGCCCATGATGAGGCCATGCCCCTAGTGGAATGAGCTCTGATGCCTATAGGGCAGCAGAGGCCGTTTGACTCATAAGCGAGCGAGATAGCGTCTACTATCCATCGTGACAATCTCTGCTTCATGACCGCGCACCCTCTAGTGCGGCCACCAAAGGTGCTTCAGGCTCACAGACTGAAGCGGTTCGAATAGGGAACCTTTCATGGCCTCTAAGACCATGGAAAGGTCCCATATAGGAACCGAAGGGGGTCGAGGAGGGTTCAGCCTCCTAGCGCTTCTGAGGAAGTGCACAATGAGGTCGCTTCTCCCCAGTGACTGTCCAGCCATGTGAGCGTGAGACACTGCTATGGCCGCCAAACATACTTTGAGCGTGGAGAGGGAACGACCCGCGTCCATCAGCTCTTGAAGAAAGGAGAGCAATTCTGTCACCTCACACGAGTCTGGGTCCAGGTTCCGTGCTGTACACCAGCCTGAGAACACTGACCATTTCAGCGCGTAAAGCCGCCTGGTTGAGGGCGCTCTAGCTTCAGAAATAGTATTCAGCACCCTTTCAGGGAGGTTCACGGGTATCCGTTGATGGGCCACACATAAAGGGACCTCAAGTCGGGGCGGGGATGCCAGAGCTTTTCATGGGGAACCTTTCATGGCCTCAATGGCCGAATAGAGTATTCACACTCCCCGTAGTCTCAGGGGGGCGAGGGCTGCATCCATGCACTTCGTAAATGTGCGGGGTGCTAGGGATAGACCGAATAGTAGGACTTTATATTGATAAGCCTGCTCCTCGAAGGCGAATCTCAAGAATGGCCTGTGATGGGCTGCTATCTGAATGTGAAAGTAAGCATCTTTCAGATCCACTGTGAAAAACCAGTCCCCCGGGCGAATTTGCGTGAGGATATGTTTCACCATCAACATTCTGAACAAGCGCATCATAAGTTTGTTCAGATGTCTGAGACCGCCATCCTTTTTCGGAACGAGGAAGTAGCGACTGTAAAAGCCTGTAAAAGCGGCTCATCCGCACCGAAGAGAGGGCCTCTGACAGGATATATGAGGCATTTGAAACAACGCCTCAGCTCTTTTGTGAGTGTGTGTGTTGCAGCGGAGCACACACACAGCTTGTAAGGATATGAAAGGCTATTGAACACGCCGGATGGCACAGCTGCAACAGCAAGGGCTTACGGCGGAGTCCAGAAGAAGGAATCCGGCGTCCTCAGAGCTGCAGAACAGGAGCTGGTTCCGCTGAAGGCTTGTCAACGGCAGTGACTTCACAGTTCTGGAGATCAGCGAAATGATGGGTTTGTGTGAAGTGGGTTTACGGGAGGATTTTGGTGAAGCGCTGCAGAGCTTCTGGCCCGACAGTGGAAACGCAGCCTGCTTTAGGGCTCTATGCTACAGGCCTGAGGCTTTGATATTTTGATTTAATGTTTTCTGACATAACATCCGCATCCGGCTCGCACCAGCCCGACAGTGGAAACGCAGCCAATGAGTTCCAAATTACAATTATTTTGAGCCCCACACTTTTCAGGGCTTCAAAGCTCTAACAGTGGATGGTAAAGATGAAAAGAATAGGGTGATAATTTGTACCCATGTACCTCCTCCTCTCTCTCTCAGAATCGTCTTTCACCCCCTCACTGTCACTTGAACATCACGTATCCTTTTATTTTAAATAACTAGATCAGCCAAAAAAGTGCCGCTTTCAAGCTAGCTGTGGCTTGAATGGTTTCTGTGCAGATTTAAATAAACAAACACGCATACATTTAGCTAAAATATGCATGTGTGCATTATCACTTCAGTGATTGCATTCACTTTCAATAATAAAATGCAACTTCAATCCCTTACTCTAAATCTACGCACTTTAGATGTTCGTTATTCTTTCTGATGTTATGTCAGAAAACATTAAATCAAAATATCATACCTTCTGTTCTCTTCTTTTTAAAGAAAGTCAAAAGATACGCTTGACCCACTCTCCTGGCATTACAATATTGAGTTAATATCGCGGGACATTCTAAAAGGCATTCACACAGGTTTTTTGCTTTGAAAAACGCAAGATGTGGGCAGTGGAATTTGCATATGAAATTAAATAGGTGCTTTTGCATTTCACTTGGAAACCAAATCTTCTGCGATCATCTTGTCATACAGCTCACTCTCGTGATGAATAAAATCTGACTCCAGTCCTGCTGGTCTGTGCGGCGACTGTTTGGCTCACGCTGCATGTTCAGTTTTTAATTGTAGGGCTTGTTCTCTAACTGAACTAGATTTTATTACTATAAAAAAAAATCTAAACGGCGGTGGGGGCGGTGCACAAGTGATGTAACCGGTGTTTCGCCTGAACACCGGCAACACCGACTATCGCAGCAAGCCTAGTTGCAGGTAATTGTGACATAGGTGTCTTGACGTTCATCCATCGCATGTGAGGGCCACTCTGTCCACTGACTTTAGGGACAGAGTAATGTTTTGCTTCACTTCATTGTACAGTCTTGGGATAATCTCTTCACTCATCCGTTAGCGACTAGGAATAGAATAACGAGGCTTCAGCAAATTCAACATGAAACGGAATCCGTCGTTTTCGACTACGCTGTAAAAAAAAAAAAAATGCGAATTGCAAATCTTTGTGCACGAGGTGAATTGTGAAGGTGCTTGTGAAAGCATTTTAAATCTTCTGCTATGTGCTAGGCTGTGGGGGTGTTGCAAAGTCTGGGTCATCAAATGGTTCCGCAGATTTGTAGTAATACTACAGCATTTCACCTCAGCATTACAAATCACGCATATATCTTTGTTCTTGTCCACCACACTATCGTCATCGTCTAGCTTGCGAAATCTAAAATGCTTCCATACCTCGGACTTTTTATAAGGTGTCATCAACGTCAACAACGCACCTGAAGCCGCCATTTAAGCACTGTATGAATGATCGTCAGGCACGCCTCTCGCTCCTTTGTAACATCGCACAAGGCAAATAAAAGGGTGGAGAAGTGGAGCTCTAGTGGAGAAGACTAGTTATTACAAGCCTGATTCCAAAAAAGTTGGGATGCTGTACAAATTGTGAATAAAAACAAAATGCAATGATGTGGAAGTTTCACATTTCAATATTTTATTCAGAATACAACATAGATGACATATCAAATGTTTAAACTGAGAAAATGTATCATTTTAAGGGAAAAATAAGTTGATTTTAAATTTCATGGCATCAACACATCTCAAAAAAGTTGGGACAAGGCCATGTTTACCACTGTGTGGAATCCCCTCTTCTTTTTATAACAGTCTGCAAACGTCTGGGGACTGAGGAGACAAGTTGCTCAAGTTTAGGAATAGGAATGTTGTCCCATTCTTGTCTAATACAGGCTTCCAGTTGCTCAACTGTCTTAGGTCTTCTTTGTTGCATCTTCCCCTTTATGATGCGCCAAATGTTTTCTATAGGTGAAAGATCTGGACTGCAGGCTGGCCATTTCAGTACCCGGATCCTTCTTCTACACAGCCATGATGTTGTAATTGATGCAGTATGTGGTCTGCCACTGTCATGTTGGAAAATGCAAGGTCTTCCCTGAAAGAGACTACGTCTGGATGGGAGCATATGTTGTTCTAGAACTTGGATATACCTTTCAGCATTGATGGTGCCTTTCCAGATGTGTAAGCTGCCCATGCCACACGCACTCATGCAACCCCATACCATCAGAGATGCAGGCTTCTGAACTGAGCGCTGATAACAACTTGGGTTGTCCTTGTCCTCTTTAGTCCGGATGACATGGTGTCCCAGTTTTCCAAAAAGAACTTCACTTTTGATTCGTCTGACCACAGAACAGTTTTCCCACTTTGCCACAGTCCATTTTAAATGAGCCTTGGCCCAGAGAAAAAGCCTGCGCTTCTGGATCATGTTTAGATATGGCTTCTTTTTTGACCTATAGATGGTCAAAAATTGGATTGTGTTCACCAACAATGTTTTCTGGAAGTATTCCTGAGCCCATGTTGTGATTTCCATTACAGTAGCATTCCTGTATGTGATGCAGGGCTGTCTAAGGCCCGAAGATCACGGGCATCCAGTATGGTTTTCCGGCCTTGACCCTTGCGCACAGAGATTGTTCCAGATTCTCTGAATCTTTGGATGATATTACGCACTGTAGATGTTGAGAACTTCAAAACTCTTTGCAATTTTTCTCTGAGAAACTCCTTTCCGATATTGCTCCACTATTTTTCGCCGCAGCATTGGGGGAATTGGTGATCTTGACTTCTGCCCATCTTGACTTCTGAGAGACACTGCCACTCTGAGAGGCTCTTTTTATACCCAATCATGTTGCCAATTGACCTAATAAGTTGCAAATTAGTCCTCCAGCTGTTCCTTATACAGGTGCTGGTCATATAATTAGAATATCATCAAAAAGTTGATTTATTTCACTAATTCCATTCAAAAAGTGAAACTTGTATATTATATTCATTACACACAGACTGATATATTTCAAATGTTTATTTCTTTTAATTTTGATGAATATAACTGACAACTAAGGAAAATCCCAAATTCAGTATCTCAGAAAATTTGAATATTACTTAAGACCAATACAAAGAAAGGATTTTTAGAAATCTTGGCCAACTGAAAAGTATGAACATAAAAAGTATGAGCATGTACAGCATTCAATACTTAGTTGGGGCTCCTTTTGCCTGAATTATTGCAGCAATGCGGCGTGGCATGGAGTCGATCAGTCTGTGGCACTGCTCAGGTGTTATGAGAGCCCAGGTTGCTCTGATAGAGGCTTTCAGCTCTTCTGCATTGTTGGGTCTGGCATAATCGCATCTTCCTCTTCACAATACCCCATAGATTTTCTATGGGGTTAAGGTCAGGCGAGTTTGCTGGACAATTAAGAACAGGGATACCATGGTCCTTAAACCAGGTACTGGTTGCTTTGGCACTGTGTGCAGGTGCCAAGTCCTGTTGGAAAATGAAATCTGCATCTCCATAAAGTTGGTCAGCAGCAGGAAGCATGAAGTGACTTGAAGAAACTTCCTGGTATGCGGCTGCGTTGACCTTGGACCTCAGAAAACACAGTGGACCAACACCAGCAGATGACATGGCACCCCAAACCATCACTGACTGTGGAAACTTTACACTGGACCTCAAGCAACGTGGATTGAGTGCCTCTCCTCTCTTCCTCCAGACTCTCATCAGAGAACATAACTTTGGACCACTCAGCAGCAGTCCAGTCCTTTTTGTTTTTAGTCCAGGCGAGATGCTTCTGACGCTGTATGTTGTTCAAGAGTGGCTTGACACAAGGAATGCGACAGCTGAAACCCATGTCTTGCATATGTCTGTGTTGCATAGTGGTTCTTGAAGCACTGACTCCAGCTGCAGTCCACTCTTTGTGAATCTCCCCCACATTTTTGAATGGGTTTTGTTTCACAATCCTCTCCAGGGTGTGGTTATCCCTATTGCTTGTACACTTTTTTTCTACCACATCTTTTCCTTCCCTTCACCTCTCTATTAATGTGCTTGGACACAGAGCTCTGTGAACAGCTAGCCTCTTTTGCAATGACCTTTTGTGTCTTGCCCTCCTTGTGCAAGGTGTCAATGGTCGTCTTTTGGACAACTGTCAAGTCAGCAGTCTTCCCCATGATTGTGTAGCCTACAGGAACTAGACTGAGAGACCATTTAAAGGCCTTGGCAGGTGTTTTGAGTTAATTAGCTGATTAGAGTGTGGCACCAGGTGTCTTCAATATTGAACCTTTTCACAATATTCAAATTTTCTGAGATATTGAATTTGGGATTTTCCTTAGTTGTCAGTTATAATCATCAAAATTAAACCTCTTATTGCTACCTGTCCCAACTTTTTTGGAATGTGTAGCTCTCGTGAAATCCAAAATGAGCCAATATTTGGAATGACATTTCAAAATGTCTCCCTTTCAACATTTGATATGTTATCTATATTTTATTGTGAATAAAATATATGTTTATGAGATTTGTAAATTATTGCATTCCTTTTTGTACAGTGTCCCAACTTTTTTGGAATCGGGTTTGTAGATTTACATTAATCTTATGTTCAATGTTTGCAAAAAAAAAATATAGAAAAAAAAATCAATTCATGGCCTTTAAGAAACGATTCTGAATCAACCACATTTTTGAAAATTCACCCTATACTTTTTGAAATTGACCGTTTGCAAAGACCCGCCCCCTTTAGTTACTGTTGCTATGTCTGACAAGCCATGGCGCTCTCACATCACACACATGTTCTCATGTAGAGAAAATACACTGACACTGACAACACGCCGACAGACAGGACAGAGCAAGTTACTTTTGATATGAAACAAAGTCTCAACTTTAAAATGTTGTCATTTTTTAAGAATTTTTTTTTGCCTCCTACCCCAATTACACGCGGCATGTAAACGCATTAACCTGCTTTCTGTGAGCTTATTGAAGTGCGCATGTGTGACGCATGACAGGAACACATCCTTGTGAATGAAATCTCACAAACACAGATTCTTTCATGACCCAGAAAACGTGTTCTCATCTCGTGCAGCAGAAGTAGAAGTGGTTCAGTCAAAACGCTGCATCTGTAAATGCACGAGAGGAGCATATGAGCTGAAAGTTCCCGCTGACATGTTGCAAGCTTTACATTATAACTGACATAACCAATGGAATACTCATAATCAGATACACAAATGACTATGTTTGACGTCACTACAGGCAAATAACCTGATTTATTAATAAAGTCATGTAAACGTAGGTTACTTGTATTGTCAGGTTACTGATGTGCATGTAAACAGGGAAAACTGGTTATTTCAATAAGCTGATGTTTTTCAGTTTACTGGTGTGCATGTAAACGCACTCAGTTAAAGCTGCTCGTAAACTGATCATCTCTTCCTTCTAGTTCATTAATAAGCATCAAATTAACACGAATGAAAACTAAAAAGAAATGTTGTTTCAACTGCGGAAAGACGTCAGTACACACCGTTTTTCCAAGTTCAAGTCCACCGACGTTAATCTACTAAATCTCCTGACTGCTTTGTCAGACAAAACGGCAGATTTGGCGAAGTGAATGGTCAGATCGCCTGTCAATCAAACTCGCGGCGAAGGGTGAATTGCATTGCATTATGTTGTTTTAAACCCCAAATATTTTACAATTATTCAGTTATTTGTAACAATGTCATTGTAAAAAATTAAGGCTAGTTTCAATGTAGCTAGCTTGATAGTAACTTGCAGCCTAGTGTGGCTACTTTTTCAGAAGGGCAGCTTGAATGTAACTTGTAGCTTGTAAAGCTACAGTTTCAGGGTAGCTTGCCCAACACTGCGTTCTCAAAACTGAAAGTGACCAAGACATTTCTTCGGAGATCAATGTCACAAGAAAGACTGTCCAGTTTAGCTCTTCTGAGTATTGAGAATGCCTGTGCTCGCAACATCGACATTAAAGCTGCAGTGAAAGACCAAAACGCTCGAAGAGCACAAAGGAGTTTAACTTGTATATTAATTTTATCAACTGACTACCACACACACAAACAAGCAATTGTTTGTTTGTAGTAGTCAGTGGATAAAATTAATAAACAAGTTAATCGTATAGACCGTTTTTCTCAAAATAGCATATAGCTGAAGTAGACGAGTTATTCCTTTAATGTTTTTCACCTAGTTCTTTTACTGTTTTTTTTTTTAACTATAAGCTGACTAGTTAAATAAAATATGTAGACCTATAACTGATGTTTGTGGATTATTACTGTTAAAGGATCCTCCTGCTATTGCTAATATAACTAAAATCAGAGCAGCAACACTTGCTCACGTTCGTAAATTAAATAGCCTATTTATTCCTGCCGTGATTTTAGTCTAAAATGCAGGGGCGTAAATCGCGGGGGGGTCAGGACCGCGAGGGCTGCCCCCCCCCCTAAAAACCATGCTGAGTATTGTAAATAATATAATTATATATACTTAAAATAATTGTTTAAGTAGTAAAGCAATACAAACGCAAATGGGGCAAAAAATGTGTTAAGTTTAAAAACATTTTGAGTCCCTCCCTTGCACCTGAATTACCCATAGACCGTAAAAAAATAGCAACTACCACACAAGTTTGGGGAGAGAACAAAGCTCTACAGACAGCAGTTGTGAAACACCAGTAAGTAGCTGTCAAGGCTATTTTATTCACTTTAAACATCAGATTAAGTGATTCTTTTCTCTTTAATACAGAGACTTATTGCTGCGATAGTCAGTGCCCACCACCCCACCGTCGTTTTCACTTTTATAGTAATAAAATCATTTAGTTCAGTTAGAGAACAGACACACCAATTAAAAACTGAACGCGTCTGCTCAATACAGCATGAGCCGAACGAGAGTCGCAGCACAAACGCAGCAGGAGTCAGATTTCATTCATCATGAAAGTGAGGAGAGCTGACAGACAAGATGATGGCGGAAGATTTGGTTTCAAAGCGAAATGTAAAAGCGCCTATTTAAGTGAGTTTGTCATTGTACTGTTTTCTTGTTGTGTTTTTCATTTAGAATAGAGCTTTCTCACAAAAAACAGAAATACGTAATAGTTGCGTAACCGGAGTCCCTGTCAAGCGTCAACACATCAGAAAAGCATACCCGGGCAAGAGAAAATGGATCAGAGAGTCTACACAACTTCGCTAACGGATTGGAAATGAACAATTTGGCCTATTTACGTAAGTCTCCGATTACGTAGCTATAAAGAATCAGCATTACATGACACGTCTTCCTTGACCAAGATGATATCTTGTTTGTCCAGACTTTGGATACTGTTCAAAATAGTTTAAACATCACGCAGTGTGCACAATTCTATTTTTTAACATACAACATAATGCTTTTAATAAAATTATAGATATATTTTTATTTTAATAATAAAATAAATATAATAATAATATGTTTACAATATAGTAAAAAAATAATGTTGATTAACATCACGGTTATATGTTTTAAAACAAAATATATTCACAATATGTATGGAGGCATTTTGCAAAAGTGAATTGTATATATATTAAATAGCCTCATTATTAAATCAAATATCATACATTTTGAAAGGCAACATCCAATTAAGCATGCATGTTTATTTTAGTAGTTCCGTCAGTGAAACAATACTACAGCCTGTAAAACATTTAAATAGATATCAGTAAATAATGGTAATATATATAATATAAGTTAAATATTACTTTAAAAAATATTTGTTATATTTCCCCACAGAGGTGCGTCATATGCCGCTTTGCGCTGACAGGGTTGTAGGACACGAGCAGGGAAGTTTGGTCCTTCATCCCGCCGGATAGCCTGAATCCATTTCCGTCAAACTTCACCATCAACAGGGAAGGAATGAAACGACAGATATGGCTGCTTTTGGGAATAACAAGAACAGCCCGGTAAGCTACAATCACTCTTGCTCGTTGCTTGCACCATTTGTTTACCTGTTGCCCTGCCCGATGAGGAAGAAGATTACCACGACGATTGCGTATTTCCGGTCACAAATACAGAAGTTGTGAGAAAGGTCTATAGGCTCATTTGTGTTCGGAAGACAAACGACAGTCAGTCACATTTAACCATTAAAGCAGAGTCCAGAGAAATTAAAAACAGAATAAACTATAAAACAAAAAATTAACTGCCACCTCTGAATTGGCGCTAATTCTAAAACGAATATATATGCGCACGGCCCTGGTCGGCCGCACTGTCAGATCTGTGTTGGGTTTTGCTCAATATGATAAGGGCAGATCAAAAGGCCTGCTGCAGTTGAATATCTAAATATCTGAATATCATAGTATAAAATACTATGTGGAGGACGCAAGATGATTTAATAATTATAATATGACTGCGTGGTGAACCTTACTCATATTTAAACATTAAATATTGCAATAAATAAATGGTTTTGAAGAATATTTTTGTCAATTTAGTCAGCTTTTTCATTGAACCAGAGAGAAACTTTGAGAAGAAGGATAATGGCACGGTCTCCATGCTACACTAATAATAGTAGTAAGGCTTTACTTTGTGTACACATCCTTACAAGTACGATTTTGGCTCTATAATTTGTGTCCCCTTCAAAAATTGCTCTTGAAAAATGTTATGTTTATTGTCCCCCCCAACTGTTAGATGAAATTTACACCCCTGCTAAAATGTGATATCAAAATCGGTACACATACATTACAGCCTATATAATATTATATGCATAAATTCAATAATAATTTACCGTTAAATCAGTTGTAAATGGGGGAGACGGACTCAGTATTTTGCAGGGTGGCTCACAGATATGCGGTACGCCACTGCTTACATTAGATATGATTTATCATATGTTCATTATATGAAAATAAAACACAACTCATAATCGTCACAATCTGTAATGCGAAGAACCAGTCAATAACGAGTTTACGTTTCACAAGCATAAAGTACATCAGTCGGTTAATTTCCATTCATTTCTCAACGATTCACTGAATGACTCGTTTAGTCGTTTGAATTTAGATTCCTCGATAAATAATAAAATGAATGTACCCACAGTCTGAAAAACTGCAGTTTTGGATCAGAATGGTCCGTGCACGCTGTATTCCACTTCTCCCTGTCCCGCGCTCACTTCTCTTCTTCTCCTGGACTGTGTGTCATAGCTTCGGTCACACGAGCGCCCTCTACAGGAGGAACTCCAATGATGGTAATTATTTTAGATAACAGGCAATGCGTCGCGGTAAAGTTAAAGTGAAAGTTGCTCATTCAAATAGATGCCAAGACATTCTAGCCAATCTTGAAAAGTTAGGAGGTAGCAATATTATTTAAACTCCTGAATTAAATGTAATAGATCTTTATATATTTCTCACGTGTGGACATACATTTTTCCTTTATGAAACTCTTTACAGATGCTACTTGTCTTCATTCACTTTCCATTGGGTCTCAAATAATTAAATGCCCATAATTCAATTACAGAAAGGCAAAAACAAACTCTTAGCCTGTACAGTACTATTTTTTCTTTATGGTATTTTATTCATTATCTTCTCAAAAGTGGTGTTATTATCAGAAATGAGCTGTAGGCTATATTCCCAGCACTGTTAAACCATCAATTCTTCAATTCAGTTCAGAGAGGCTGAAAGAATATTGATGAGGGCTGATTGCTGTAATCAGACATCGATTAAACATGTGAATGTGTGCAAATTAGAGCCAAAGTCACAGTTTGCAAATCAAGGGTATTAAGATTCAATTAAAATACACATGTTGCTGAAACTATAGCATTTACTCATACACAATGTAGGCCTATATCAAAAAGTTTACATGGAACCGTCTAGAACAGACGTGCACCCACAACCTTTTTTATTCACAAAAACAAGACCACAGGGAGGTGCCAAAGGACTGCATATAGCTACTATACGGATACATTCAGAATTCTTAAACACAAAATACAAATGAAAAATATAAAATGCGTGGAAATACAGCGATCTGAAGGCGGTTTGACGTCATCAGTGAACAGTTCCTCTGTCAGAACAAGCAATCGTGTCTGTGTTTTGAGCGTCTGATGCTCATGTGTAGCCTACAAACACCACTGATCCTCACAAACGTCTCCACACGCTTCTTCGGTGAGAATCCATTATAAAACACTCACAGTATATTAATTTTATTAACAACTACGTGACTATATTGAACTGTGTTCATGCAGAAAAGCGATGTTATATCGATCAGTGAGCCAAGAGTGCACATAGGCTACACAGTTTGTTTACGCATCAATATTGTAAAACTCCTATCACTATAATCGTCTTTACCTTTATTACAATCGTCATCCATCAAAACTTTATTAGCGACACTGGTTATCACCCCCGGAGGATCACTGAGGCCCTCTATAGGGGTCTAGAGTCCAAAACTATTGTCATAACCTATCCTATAGAAACACATTAAAGTTATTCTGAGGATAGAGACTATGCAAAATCAGGTTAAAATATGATAATTAATAATTCCTATAGATGACTCATTTTCATTTAATTTTTCTCCAAACAGTTTATTAAAGGTATAACAAAACCATGAGGTAGTTTAAATTATCTTAAAAGTTAGTTCATATTGTAACCACTAGATGGCAGCCGTAAAACAGGTTTAAAAAGTGTCCATATTATGAGAGGAAGCACGTTTTAATATATATATATATATATATATAAAATTTTATTTTTTTATTTTTTATTAAGTTGATAAGTAACATTGAATACAGTGTTAAACCCCTTGATTAAGGAGTACAAAAACAAGTTGAGGGGAAACAAATAATTTTATCTGTTGAAATATAAATTGAAAAACATCTGCTTCATTTTTAGTTAAGGAACTTGCTAACACATGCAGTCCATTCAATTACAATGCATTTTTCAAAATAAAACACATCAACTCAATGCCAAAAAAATGAATATTCTCAAATATAAACTCATCAAAAAGTCAGTAAATTCCACTTAACACTAGAATCGCCACGGGGTAAAATTTACCCATGGCTGTTTTTCAAATGTACATAACAGATTTTCAATAAAATATCCAAGTCTCCCAATCACTGACTTTTACTAAAATTGTGTTATTTACAATTATCTGTTGTTAAAAATTGTTAAGATAAAACCAGATTTAAAAATGGGGCATTTATACATACAAGCGCCAGCGGGTCACATTTACCCCTACATAATTCCTTTAATTTTCATGTGTCTGGGCAACGTGTAGGCTTACTGTAGACAGTCACACAACGCACGATCAAATGAAGATGTTTTAGCCTATTTATAAATGTTCAAACTTTGGATTAATTATAAATTTAATTTTTTCAATTTTTATCGTGTATTGTTTGCTACTGTGTTGCCATTTATTCAAGTCTGCCCGTTTCCTGAAAAAAAAAATTTCCAATCTATAATGTAATGAATAAAACAATTTTCATGATTACCCAAAGTTTATTGGTGTTGTTTTCTTATTCAAATTATAAATGATATAACTATACAAATTAATAATTAATTAGGTGAAACTGTGCGCTTGAATTTGTTGTTGCACATGTCATACATCCTATGTTATCCTTATCGTATGTTGTCATACATATGCAGTGGATTATTATTGCTCTTTATTGTCTATTTAGGGTATTTTAGTAATTTAAATAACATGGGTTATCTTAATATGTGATTAATGACATTTTATTATAATAGTACAACACCCAAATATATATTTATTTCCTTCTAATTCTCATTGTCTCATTGTCATTGCAGGCTGATTTAGCCTATATTCACCAAAAAGTGATTATTGTAAACTGCTTAAAATAGCATAAAACAACAGGAAAAAAACATAGTTGATGACTAAAAATAATAATTTCATGACTCTATACATTACTTTGTGAAGACAGTGGCGTGGGTAAATTGACCTGCTGGCGGTTTTAAGTATACAGCGACCCCTGGAAGTTAAAGTGTTAAACATTCATTTCCCACAGATCTGTTTAAACTACAATAATCATACTTGTATGATAAAGTAAGAACACTCAAAAGATAATTTAAAGTCATCATTGTGTTAAATGAGAAGAGCATCAAATAACAAAAAGTAGCTAAAAAGAAATGTCTTATGTGATTACACATAGAATCGATCACAAATAAACTTTTAGGCTGCATGACCAAGTTTTTGTTTTCAGAAGCTGCGTCTGAATTGGTATTTAGATGCATTTACAGATCGTTTATTGCAGCTCAGAGGCATGAATGCATCTACACTGCAATTACAATTACATAAGTAGGCTAATGCCATTAGATTAATGGGTTTATAAAGTGATAGTTGGGTATTAAAGTGATAGTTCTGTCAATTTACTCTCCCTCATGTCGTTTCCAACCTGTATGACTTTCTTTCTTCTGTGGAACATAAAAAAGATAATTTGAGAAATGTCTTAGTAATTTGTTTGTTCATACAGTGAAAGTCAATGGTAACCAAAACAGTTTGGCTATCAACATTCTTCAAAATTATGACGAATTTTCATTTTTGGGTGAACTATCCCTTTAATGCGTTTCTATTAATATGGATATATGACATTTATTATTTTTAATAAAATGATTTGAAAACTGAGCCTTTAAGTCGGCCACTTTCTGATTCCTGTAGTGACACTCGCGCTGCGTTTGCGTACTTTATCACAGACTAAGTGGATAAGACACAATATTTGTCAGTACACAGACGTTTCTGACATTTTCATGAATAGAAGCAACAGAAACACTTTTCATGTACTGTTTAATACAGCGTCATCTGTACAAGAATAAAGTTCAGCATAAGCCTTTACTATTTAAATATGTCCACCTGGCTCAAGGTGAAGCAACATAAGAAAGGGAAGGCCACACATGGAATTCAATTTAACAATTAAACATTTAATAGAAAATAAGTCAAATTAATAATACAACTCAAGAAAAAAAAAAAAGAAAAAAAAAGAGAAGAAAACAATCCGGAACTGAAGATCCAACTCCGTCATTCCTTTTGTACTCGCGGTTTCTTGACTCAAGCGCAATCACCGGTAACACACCACCTGTTCCTGACACTCAGAGAACACGGAACAACGGCACCTGGTGGAAAAACACTGTAGGCCGTAACAATACCAATAAAGTTGGTCTTTATATATATTTCTATCAGTGTTGTTTTGATAAATATGACATTATGCTTACATGAAAACAATTTTACTTTTATAAAAACACGTATTTGTGTACATTAGTTGAACTGAATGTGTCAGAATAAACACAAAACACACATTGTTGTCATCGGTGAATCTGGCCAATCGTGGAACAGCTGTGTCGTCATCAGAGCTCGTGCAGCCGTTCTGGAGAAGCTCTCTTTATGAATGGATCATTGGCCTGGATCCGAAATCGCCCCCTATACCCTTAAATAGGGCACTATTTGAGGGGACAGCCATTTGTAGTGGCGTCCGAAACCATAGTGGACGTTATTGAGTGCACTCATTCAATCCCACAATGCACTGCAATAACGAGTGTACAGCCGGTGTACACACAGTGACTGTCCGAATTCGCTCACTTGTTTTCATTCACTCCTTCAAGTGAACTGTATTAGTGGACTAAAGTAGGGAATAGTGATTGAGGGTTTAGGGGGCGATTTCAGATTCGGCCCATTGAATCATTGGTTCACCCAATTGATTTACTCAAAATGCGAATTTATTCAAAAATAAAAGACAGCTGTTTCTTGCTCAGAGACGAACAACAGTTCTGCTGTGGTTTTATGGGTAATATTTTCATTGGCAAAATGACTTTGTCCATGATAAAATTTGCTTATGACTTAAAGGGGAGGTAACACATAGGCCTACAGTTTCATCTCATGTTAATCTTGAGTACCTACAGAGTAGCATTGCATCCTTCATAACTCTAAAAAAGTTTTTAGTTTTATTAGATTTATAAAAGACAGATAAGCTGTACCGACTCTTTCCGAAAACAGCCGAGCTCCGGGGGGTGTGCCATGCGTGGGGCTAAAGAGTCACGAGCATGCGCACGCACACACACAACCCGTCATTGTATCATAGACTTTCTATTGGTTCCGGTTAAATCACAAAATAAACTGTACAAAAATGTGTCCCTGCTCTTGATACAGAATCACCGATGAACACCTTTGGTTTTAATGAGAAAAAAATATATACAATGGTGGATTCAAACCCCGAACCAAACCTACCGCCGGACACCAGTTCTACCACTGGACCATTGCGAATCTATCTGAAGATTTGTGGGACTGACAATACTGTATTATGCTATAGTTAGGAGATGTAACGTTAAGTCAGGGCCGTAACCACCATAGGCATTGAGGTCAATTAGAAATGGCCAAATTGTCCCCCCAATATTTGAAATTATTGCACTGCTCTCCTGCACTCCATTCACGATTGTACACCGCTCTGTATGTTAGGATGACAAAAAGTTTTAAAAGTTAAATTTTTTGTCTGGTCTGCCTCAGGTCTAACGGCTAAATCAAAATAATTGAGACGGCCAATCAAATCAAAGTAGGCAGGGTTCTCTTTTGGCTCATGCAGTCTTCACACAGACAAGACGTCGATCCATCGCTTAATGTCATTACAGGAATATTTATTCTTTCCGGTGAAATCACAAAACAAAATGCACACAAACGTGTCCATGCTCTTAATATACAATCATTGAACATCTTTGATTTTAATGAAGAAAAAAAACTATGAGGGAAGACTAGAACCTGTAACCTTTGACACTAAGGATTCCACATGTTAACTGCGGATCTATGTATTTATTCACAAACGGGAAGAATCTCGAGACTAACGATATATTTGACACAAACAGTCCCAAAATGATTATTTCCTAACTAGAATTAGACCTAGAATTTCGTTCACTGTTTTGTTTCTTTATGCTTTATAAACTCCCCGCCAATGTTCAAGACATGGTTACGGCCTTGCATTAAGGATGAAACTATCACGTTAAACATGACTTCATGACTTCCCCCACTCACCCACTTTTTAAAACAAAGTTACGCCACTGCAACGCATTATGGATAACTTTTAATTCACTATACGTTCGTGTTGTTTACATTGTATGCACTTACGTGCCGATTGCTAACAAAACACATACATTTGATGCATTTTACTCACCGCCTGAAACAATCTGCAAATCCAACGGGCCTTGCTTATAAAACATTTGTCACTGAAAATGCCAGGAACACACTTGAAAAACAAACTGCATCCACTGTTCCCTTAACGCTGGGTTCTTTGGGAGGCTGAACAAGTTTCCCTCAACCAAAAACACACTTCTTTGGTGACATTGTTAAAAAATCCTTCTCAACTTGCGTTACCAGAACGACGGGCGTGCTCTCACTCCTGCTCTGGTTGGTGCGTGCACATGCTTTTCTGGGAAAAGTGCCCATACAAGGATATTCCGCCCTCTATTATGAAATACTTTCTGAAACTTGTGAGAAACCGGAAGGAGTGTATTTGGCACAGAAATCCTCCGTTATACGTCCAACTCATTTTGGCCATGTTTAGCATGAGAATCCAACTCTTTAACAGTGTCAATAAGTCAGAATGCATTGGATTGGAATGCATGCCTTTAAGCCATTCAAAAGTACAAGTTTTGTTCCTTTTTTAATTAAAAAAAATCAACATACAATGTAAGAATAGATATAATGAATGACATTAATAACAGTGCATCACCTCTTAAGAGCCAGACTAACTAAATTAATTTGTACAGAATATGGATGGAGATAATCTGTATCACTATATTTACTCCCATATATAAACAACAACAAAAAAAACCATTTCCATTTAAAATTGGAGCGTTTTGACCCCTGCCACCTCACCCCTGAAGAATATCAAACTATTTACTTGAAAGTGATGGATCTGAACATGAACTTTGCTCATTTAGATGATTTTGGGTGATGCTTTTTCTCATGAGTCTGTAGATTAAATAATAGGGAGAAACTCTTCCCACATGAAGAGCACTGGTGCGGCTTCTCTCCAGTATGAATTCTCTTGTGATCTTTCAGGTTTCCTGACCAAGAGAAACTCTTTCCACAGTGTGAGCACTTGTACGGTTTCTCTCCAGTATGAATTCTCTGGTGTTTTTTTAAAGCACTGGATGAAGTGAAGCTCTTCCCACAGTCAAAGCACACATAAGGTCTCACACCAGTATGAATACTTTCATGCTCTTTTAAAGACGCAAGACGTGTAAAACACTTTCCACATAAAGAACAAACATGAGGCTTCATACCAGCATGAACTTTAAGGTGTTTTGTTACGCTTGATGCCAAAACAAATGTTTTATCACACTGATCACAGCTGAATGATCTCACTCCAGAGTGATGGCGCAGATGATTGTTGAGAGACCTTTTGCACCTGAAACTCTTTCCACACTGAGTGCATGTGAACGGTTTTTCTCCAGTGTGAATTCTCATGTGCTCATCTAGGCGTCCTTTCTGAATGAAACTCTTTCCACACTGAGTGCATGTGAACGGTTTTTCTCCAGTGTGAATTCTCATGTGATCATTTAGGCGTCCTTTATGGACGAAACTTTTTCCACACTGAGTGCATGTGAACGGTTTTTCTCCAGTGTGAATTCTCATGTGCTCATTTAGGCGTCCTTTCTGAATGAAACTCTTTCCACACTGAGTACATGTAAACGGTTTTTCTCCAGTGTGAATTCTCATGTGCTCATTTAGGTGTCCTTTATGAACAAAACTCTTTCCACACTGAGTGCATGTGAATGGTTTTTCTCCAGTGTGAATTCTCATGTGCTCATTTAGTTGTCCTTTCTGAATGAAACTCTTTCCACACTGAGTGCATGTGAATGGTTTTTCTCCAGTGTGAATTCTCATGTGCTCATTTAGGTGTCCTTTCTTAACGAAACTCTTTCCACATTGAGTGCATGTATGAGGATTCTCTCCAGTGTGCATTCTCATGTGTCTCTTAAGCTCTGATTTATCTGTGAAACTCTTTCCACACTCAGAGCAGGTGAAAGATCCTTTGACTCCAGTTTTTCGAGCTCGTTTGTGTGTGAAATTCTTTTCAGTCTTTAAAACGACTGTGTTAACATCTTCATTTGAGAAACTATGAGGTTTTTGCTGTTTGTCCTCATTCGCTTCCATCGAGTCTAAAATAAACATATTAAATTCCCATAATTCAATAAAAGAAGGAAAAATGAGAAGGAAAAAGAAATATGGTTCAATTTCAATTTAGCACAAATCCAGTTTACTACTGAGTCTAATAAACTAAGCAAAAAAGAAGCGTCCCCTTTTCAGGATACTGTATTTTAAAGATAATTTTGTCAAATCCAAATAAGCTTTACAGATCTTTATTGGACAGTGTTTAAACAATGTTTTTCATGCTTGTTCAATAAATCATAAACAATTATTGCACATGCACCTGTAGAACAGTCCTTTTACCCAAAAATGAAAATTCTGTCAAACATTTTTCCAAATCTTCTTTTGTGTTCAGCAGAACAAATAAATGTATACAGGTCTGGAACAACTTGAGGGTGAGTAAATGATGACAGAATTTTCATTTTTGGGTGAACTAACCCTTTAAGACACAATCCACTGGTTTCACAGACAAGGCTTAAGCTTAGTCTCAGACTAAAATACATGTTTGAGCTGTTTTGAGTTTTTTTTTAACTTACACTGACATATCTCTGCCACTGCCACTGCCAAGATGCACACCAGTAATGTTATTAAGGCACATTTATAAAAGCCACTTAAAAGTTGTTCAGTTTATGTCTCAGTTCTTGAATCTTTTTATGTTCATACTTACACATAATAAGACATTTGCTGGGATTAAAAAACTAGTTGAAACTAGGAGGATGCTTCTTTTTTGGCTGTATTGTTATATATTGTAGTTGTATTGTTATCAACAAACCTGTTTGTTCCTCTGCATCTTCTTCTTTTATTCTGCAGGGTTCTTCCTCAATCTCCATCTTTACAATAGTATGTCAGTAGTTCCTCCTGGAGTAATTCCTCCTGCTTGCTGCTTCTTCTTCTGTGGGAAGATGGGAATATTCCCCAACATTTAGACTCTCATGAATTGCTGTGGGAGTGGCTTCACTGACTGAAGGTGTGAATTGGTCGCTGTTGCTCATTTAGCATCATCTCACTCATAATCACTCTCAATTATCCAGCTTTAAGTGTTTTGATCAAATCACTTGGAAACTTGTGCATAATTACCCTTACGAAAAAGAAGTGTGCTGTTAGTATACTTCTTTTAAACTAAAAAATAAGAAAATATACTTTGTCTACTTTTTATGTACTTCTCAGAAATATACTTAAAATTGCACTTAAGTATACTTGAATTATACTGACAGAAAGGTCTAAGTATATTTGGACTATACTATACATGTACTTGATTGAGATATACAGTTGCAATCAAAATTATTCAACCCCCTGGAGACTGCAATAATTTACAAATGTAGGCTTTTCTAAACATACAGTTTTTAAAAAAAAGTATCTATAACAGTTTAGTGGCAAATTAAAAGTGATAACGCCAATATATAATGTAATGCTTTTGAGTTACAGGTTTTTTCTGTAATACAGCTATGTCATAATTCAACCACTATTCAATGCTGCGGTTTTTAAGACATAATTTGTATGGTATGGTACAAAATTGTGTTAAAACACAGTTAAGCCTTTGGAAACTCTATAGCAAAACTGAATTAACTTGTGTTGTTGTTACACACACATACATTTAGATAATGCATGTGCTAAAGTTGAGTAGCAAATACGGCCAAATCAAAAGAACTCTCACAAAAGCTATACATTAGATATTATAATTTTTTTATTACGTTAGAAAGTCTATGGCTACAAGAAGATTTCCAAAACACTAAAAGTTCATAGAGACACAGCTGGCAGCATTATTCGTAAGTTTAAAATTTGTTGTACCAAAAAAACATTTGAGGGTTTTGAAGAAAAAGCACAATATCATTAACCCCTAGAGGACTGCACAGTTTTGGGGCCCTTTAGAAGTTTTGACATGCTCTGACATTTGTGCTTTTTTCAGTTGCTTATAAACATATTAATGGCAAAAGTGTCATAACACTGTATTCAGCACAAACTGGGTTACCATAATAGGTGAGCAACATGTATGCACATGCTTGTATTTTTGAGAGAATAACGTTTATGCGTGGTTTTTGAAAAAACTAAAAATGTAAGTCACTGAATTAAGGCCATAAAACACACAATAGATATGTCCACAAGACTTTTGACTAATGGGTGTTGTTGCCTAGAGTTTTTGCTTAAAACTGATGTGAGAATCATTGTGCCTACTCATTCACATAAAACAATATATTGATTTAAATTTTTGTAAGACACTTTTTCTTTACAAAGCCTGTATGCAAAGGGATGTGAAAGATCATGAATAATGCCGTGATTTACACCTGAGAGGACAAAGGAACACATAATGAGCTGCATAATGAAAGAGCCGTTGAGTCAGGCATGTGAAAGAGTACTCTTTACAAAATGGACAACATAAATATATTTTGTTGTAGTTTATTTAGAATACAGTTAACAATATAAAGTAAGAGCCAGTTTGTTTTTATGGTGTTAATTTATCAGAGTTAATAAGTGTTGATTCTGGTGTTGATTTAAATGGCTTTACACTTGCAACCCTTGTCAAAAAATCCTATTGGATTTTCAGTTTATCCTGTAGGATCGTATTGGATTCTTATAATCTTATTGGACATTTTGATTTATTTTAATGGAATTTCACTTTGTCCTGTAGGATCTTACTTAGAATCTTATTGGACATTGTGTTTTTATTTAATGGAATTTCACTTTGTCCTGTGATATTTTTTTAATATTACTTATTATAATAAATACATTATTAATTAATGAATTATTTTTTAGAGTCACCCTGGAATGAAAATAAAGTCACCCTTCTGTTGGCTATATGTCCTTCTATATTTTTCGGACCTCATAAGCAGAAATAGAAATAAAAAAAACGGCCTTCATGGCAGTGAAATCCAGGCTAAAAAGTTACAAAAAAGGATACAAAAGTATCATGCAATGATACTTTCCATATATGGAAAGTGTTCAGGAAGGAAATCACTTGCTCCAGACGCTCTATTCGCGTTCGGTGTGAACGCAGCATAAGGTTTTGCGGAGCTCTGCCGTTACTCTGTGCGCGTTCCTGTGAGTGCCTGCGAGCCATATTACTATAACTTGCACTGTTGTCATGGCACCCAGGATAAGCACATGTGACGGATGTTAATATTCATGTAACTATTCACAATGTGAATGAATGTTTCGCCCGCGCTGCCACGTCCTCAGTCTGCTTTGAGCGCGCTGTGGAGAGGCAAGCAGCTAGCATTGCTCGTTCATTATAAAGTATACAAGTTCTCAGAAGTTTGATGTAGTAAATAATATCCAGTAATATTGTTGCTACGAGTGTTATCAATGTCCTAGAAAGTGTTTTATGAATGGATGGATGGGATTTAACAGTTTTATTATGGTGTACAGCGATTTGAGTATGTGTGCGTCAATAGAACACAGTGATTTTAACCGATTGATTCTTTGATCTGTGCAGGTGATAAAAACAGTGTAACACTTCTAATCGTTTTGTTCTCTCTTAAATCCATTCAGGTAACAGTTATGGTTTATTTTTGTATTCATTCTGTATTAATTTGTTTATTTTCTAATTCATTATTGATTTACAGTTAGCTGTAAGAGATAATTCTGTATGGTTATATACACTCACCTAAAGGATTATTAGGAACACCTGTTCAATTTCTCATTAATGCAATTATCTAATCAACCAATCACATGGCAGTTGCTTCAATGCATTTAGGGGTGTGGTCCTGGTCAAGACAATCTCCTGAACTCCAAACTGAATGTCAGAATGGGAAAGAAAGGTGATTTAAGCAATTTTGAGCGTGGCATGGTTGTTGGTGCCAGACGGGCCGGTCTGAGTATTTCACAATCTGCTCAGTTACTGGGATTTTCACGCACAACCATTTCTAGAGTTTACAAAGAATGGTGTGAAAAGGGAAAAACATCCAGTATGCGGCAGTCCTGTGGGCGAAAATGCCTTGTTGATGCTAGAGGTCAGAGGAGAATGGGCCGACTGATTCAAGCTGATAGAAGAGCAACTTTGACTGAAATAACCACTCGTTACAACCGAGGTATGCAGCAAAGCATTTGTGAAGCCACAACACGCACAACCTTGAGGTTGTGATGTTTGCTAAGTCTGCTTTGAGCACGCTGAGGAGAGGTGATAAAAACACAGTGAAACACTTCCTAATCCGTTGTGTTCTCTCTTAAATCCATTCAGTTCCAGTGGTCCCGTGTTTTCCTTCAATTGTACACAACGCAGACCGTAGCTGGTCAGAAGTAGGCCGGTTACACACACACGCATCATTTTGAGAAATCAGACTCAATAGAAACAAACGCGACTCTCGTCGTTTTTATAAGGTAAATAATAAGAAATAATACAATAATACTATAATGAGGTAAACCTCCTGAGGTGAATGCTTTGTACCGGTTGTCATGACAACATTGCATGAGCGCTGACAGCTCGCACACACTCAGAGGAACGCACTCACAGAGTAACGACCGAGATCGGTATTTTGACTGAATAATACGGTTTCTTTCTTGCAAAACCTTATGCTGCATTCACACCGAAACAACAGTCTGTTGTCAAGCCAAGTCTGTTGTCAAGATGTCAATGATCCTGATCTGCCCACGCTCCATGGTCCAGGTCCGCCCACGCTCCATGGTCCAGGTCCGCCCACGCTCCACGGTCCAGGTCCGCCCATGCTCCGTGGTCCAGGTTCAGTCAAGTCTGTTGCTCACTTCGGATTTACACTTTGCAAGTTGATGTGATGGGTTCATCACATCAACTTGCCTCCAGTGGACTGAAACGTTACAGAATACTCGACCGCCACACTATGAACCCAGCAGTTTCTCGCCTCCTGCGCCTTCGCCAAGGCAACCGTCCCATTGAGGACTACGTCCAGGACTTCTGTGGACTGTGTCATCTTGTAGGTTTTAATGACGTGACGCTCAAGGACATTTTTAGATTTGGGCTAAATGAGCCCTTATGCTCCCAGCTGCCAGGAGGGAAAATCCACTGGTCCCTAGAGGGATATATCGATCATGCCCTTCAATTGAGTGGTTCCTCATTTACTGTGGGTTTGGTGGACAAGGAGCCCCACAGTCCCACAGTGCCTGCCACACCTGATTTCGTCCATGTCATGCCTGCCACGCCTGATTTCGTCCACGTCATGCCTGCCATGCCTGATTTCGTTCATGTCATGCCTGCCAAGCCTGATCTCGTCCACGTCATGCCTGCCAAGCCTGATCTCATCCACGTCATGCCTACCACGCCTGATCTCGTTCACGTCATGCCTGCCAAGCCTGATTTTGTTCACGTCATGCCTGTCCTGCCACAGCCTGTCCACGTCCAGAGCCAAGCGACGTCTCCAGCCCCTGACCAGCGTCCAGAGAGGGCTCCAGCCTCCATGGCTCCCTAATAAATGCTCCATGGTCCTGATCTGTCCACGCTCCATGGTCCAGGTCCACCCATGGTCCAGGTCCGCCCACGCTCCACGGTCCAGGTCCGCCCACGCTCCACGGTCCAGGTCCGCCCACGCTCCACGGTCCAGGTCTGCCCATGCTCCACGGTCCAGGTCTGCCCATGCTCCCAGGCCCGTCTATGACATGCCAGGGTCCATGTCCTGTCCCCCTGCACAGGCCTGGCCCGCCATCCAGCCCCCAAGACCGCCCTCCTAGACTTGTTAATATAGTTTGGGTTTTGTTGGGCGTCAGGAGCCGCCCTTAGAGGAGGGGATCTGTCACAGTGTGTTTGGGGTTTTGTTCACGTTTCATGTTTCCTGAGTTTGCCACATGCCCTCATGTGTTCTTGTGTCATGTTCTCATTGGTTATTTAGTCATGTGTTTTCAGTTCTTCACTGTCACGTGATCCTTCAGAAATCATTCTAATATGATGATTTGCTGCTCAAGAAACATTGTTGCAGCAGCTGTCCGGGCGGCTGGTCTCAGACGATCTTGGAGGTGAAGATGCTGGTGTGGTTACACGTGGTCTGCGGTTGTGAGACCGGTTGGATGTACTGCCAAATTCTCTGAAACGCCTTACGGTAGAGAAATGAACATTCAATTCACGGGCAACCGCTCTGGTGGACATTCCTGCAGTCAGCATGCCAATTGCACGCTCCCCCAAAACTTGCGACATCTGTGGCATTGTGCTGTGTGATAAAACTGCACATTTTAGAGTGGCCTTCTACTGTGGCCAGCCTAAGGCACACCTGTGCAATAATCATGTTGTCTAATCAGCATCTTGATATGCCACACCTGTGAGGTGGATGGATTATCTCGGCAAAGGAGAAGTGCTCACTAACACAGATTTAGACAGATTTGTGGCCTTTTGTGTACACTGAAAAAGTCTTAGATCTTTGAGTTCAGCTCATGAAAAATGGGGGCAAAAACAAAAGTGTTGCATTTATAATTTTGTTCGGTGTATATACACACACACACACACACACACACATATATACCGATCAGGCATAACATTATTACCACTGACAGGTGAAGTGAATAACACTGATTATCTCTTCATCACGGCACCTGTTATATTAGGCAGCAAATGTAAATTTTTGTCCTAAAAGTTGATGTGTTAGAAGCAGGAAAAATGGGCAAGCATAAGGATTTGAGCGAGTTTGACATGGCTAGACAACTGGGTCAGAGCATCTCCAAAACTGCAGCTCTTGTGGGGTGGTCCCATTATGTCGTGGTCAGTATTTTTCAAAAGTAGTCCAAGGAACTGTGGTGAACTGGTCAAGGCTCATTGATGCACGTGGGGAGCGAAGGCTGGCCCGATCACACAGATTGCTCAAATTGCTCAAGAAGTTAATGCGGGTTCTGATAGAAAGGTGTCAGAATACACAGTGTATTACAGTTTGTTGCGTATGGGACTGCATAGCAGCAGACCAGTCAGGGTGCCCATGCTGACCCCTGTCCACCCCCGAAAGCACCAACAGTGGGCATGTGAGCATCAGATCTGGATGTGCTGAACATACAAGTCCCATCCATGAAGGCCCCACCGCGCAACTTTCAAGACTTAAAGGATCTGCTGCTAACATCTTGGTGCCATATACCACAGCACACCTTCAGGGGTCTAGTGGAGTCCATGCCGCAAAAGGACAGCAAAAGGGGGACCAACACAATATTAGGACATAATACATGGTCATAATGTTATTCCTGATCGGTTTATATATATTAATTTGCTTGTCAAACAAAATCTAGCCCTTAAATGTACTACATAACCTCTGTTGGGCAGTGACCTACTTGAAACCTTTAGTTCATCCCCTTACATTTTTAAACAGTTAACACTTTTTGAAACATTTTCTTCTTGTCCTCCTTTTCAAACAACTTACCTTAATAAGCAATAATGGTTACACGAATAAACTATATTGCCAAAAGTATTGGGACACCCTCCAAATCATTGAATTCAGGTGTTCCAATCACTTCCATGGCCACAGGTGTATAAAATCAAGCACCTACGCATGCAGACTGCTTCTACAAACATTTGTGAAAGAATGGGTCACTCTCAGAAAAAGGAGGTTGCCACCTGTGCAATAAGTCCATTTGTGAAATTTCTACTACATATTCCACGGTCAACTGTTAGTGATATTATAACAAAGTAGAAGCAATTGGGAACAACAGCAACTCAGCCACGAAGTGGTAAGTCACGTAAAATCACAGAGCGGGATCAGCACATGCTGAGGTACACAGTGCGCAGAAATTGCCGCCAACTTTCTGCAGAGTCAATGGCTACAGACCTCCAAACTTTGTGTGGCCTTCAGATTAGCTCAAGATCAGTGCGTAGAGAGCTTCATGGAATGGGTTTCCATGGCCGAGCAGCTGCATCCAAGACTTACATCACCAAATGCAATGCATAGCGTTGGATGCAGTGGTGTAGAGCACACCGCCACTGGACTCTAGAGCAGTGGAGACGTGTTCTCTGGAGTGACGAATCACGCTTCTCTGTCTGCCAATCCGATGGACAAGTCTGGGTTTGGCGGTTGCCAGGAAAATGGTACTTGCCTGACTGCATTGGGCCAAGTGTAAAATTTGGTGGAGGAGGGATTGTGGTGTGGGTTGTTTTTCAGAGGTTGGGCTTAGCCCCTTAGTACTAGTGAAATGAACTCTTAATGCTTCAGCATACCAAGACAATTTGGACAATTTCATGCTCCCAACTTTGTGGGAACAGTTTGAGGATGGCCCCTTCCTGTTCCATGACTGTGCACCAGTGCACAAAGCAAGTCCATAAAGACATGGATGAACAAGTTTGGTGTGGAGGAACTTGACTGGCCTGATAAAACACCTGATAAAACACCTTTGGGATGAATTAGAGCGGAGACTGCGAGCCAGGCCTTCTCGTCGAAACATCAGTGCCTGATCATAAACACTCCTAAACCTTGTGGAAAGCCTTCCCAGAAGAGTTGAAGCTGTTACAGCTGCAAAGGGTGGGCCAACTCCATAATAAACCCTACGGATTAAGAACAGGATGTCATTAAAGTTCATGCGCATATAAAGGCAGGTGTCCCAAAACTTTTGGCAATATAGCGTATATTCATATGTCAAGAAAAACAAATGATATTTTCTCATGATTAAAAGTTGAGTAAGAATTATATGAGTAAATCACTCGTGTAAGATTAACAAAATTGATCATGTATAAGCAACCGCATTGATTGAACACACATAAGGAAATAATAATATTTATCTTGCTTAACCTTACTCCTGATCGACTCGATTGCTCCCGTCGGCCTCCTTTTGCCTCGTTGCTGTGCTGTGCTCGTGTGTGCTCTGTTCACTTTTGAATCTTTATTTGATATCATTCCCTGTTGTTTAAACTGCTAAATATAACTTACCCATCAACATACACTCACCTAAAGGATTATTAGGAACACCATACTAATACTGTGTTTGACCCCCTTTCGCCTTCAGAACTGCCTTAATTCTACGTGGCATTGATTCAACAAGGTGCTGAAAGCATTCTTTAGAAATGTTGGCCCATATTGATAGGATAGCATCTTGCAGTTGATGGAGATTTGTGGGATGCACATCCAGGGCACGAAGCTCCCGTTCCACCACATCCCAAAGATGCTCTATTGGGTTGAGATCTGGTGACTGTGGGGGCCATTTTAGTACAGTGAACTCATTGTCATGTTCAAGAAACCAATTTGAAATGATTCGAGCTTTGTGACATGGTGCATTATCCTGCTGGAAGTAGCCATCAGAGGATGGGTACATGGTGGTCATAAAGGAATGGACATGGTCAGAAACAATGCTCAGGTAGGCCGTGGCATTTAAACGATGCCCAATTGGCACTAAGGGGCCTAAAGTGTGCCAAGAAAACATCCCCCACACCATTACACCACCACCACCAGCCTGCACAGTGGTAACAAGGCATGATGGATCCATGTTCTCATTCTGTTTACGCCAAATTCTGACTCTACCATCTGAATGTCTCAACAGAAATCGAGACTCATCAGACCAGGCAACATTTTTCCAGTCTTCAACTGTCCAATTTTGGTGAGCTCGTGCAAATTGTAGCCTCTTTTTCCTATTTGTAGTGGAGATGAGTGGTACCCGGTGGGGTCTTCTGCTGTTGTAGCCCAAGGTTGTGCGTGTTGTGGCTTCACAAATGCTTTGCTAGATATACCTCGGTTGTAACGAGTGGTTATTTCAGTCAAAGTTGCTCTTCTATCAGCTTGAATCAGTCGGCCCATTCTCCTCTGACCTCTAGCATCAACAAGGCATTTTGCCCACAGGACTGCCGCATACTGGATGTTTTTCCCTTTTCACATCATTCTTTGTAAACTCTAGAAATGGTTGTGCATGAAAATCCCAGTAACTGAGCAGATTGTGAAATACTCAGACCGGCCCGTCTGGCACCAACAACCATGCCACGCTCAAAATTGCTTAAATCACCTTTCTTTCCCATTCTGACATTCAGTATGGAGTTCAGGAGATTGTCTTGACCAGGACCACACCCCTAAATTCATTGAAGCAACTGCCATGTGATTGGTTGATTAGATAATTGCATTAATGAAAAATTGAACAGGTGTTCCTAATAATCCTTTAGGTGAGTGTATATTGTCTAATATTGCCTACCACTTTAAATCTGACATCGCTAGCCTTTTAATCTAAATCACTATCACGCGTTAGCATTTCGCTAGTCTGTTAGCTTGCCATCTCTGCACTCGGGTCTCTTGTTTTCTGAGTTCATTAAACAACTGTGGTGAGTTGGATTAGTAAATAGACTCCATCAAACAACTGTGGTAAGTTGGATTAATCAACAAATACGGTAAGCCATGTCTTCTCCTTTTATTGTCACCTGCACTACATGTTTCATGTTTAGTATATCTGTCTCCGTCGGTGAACAGGGCTTCACATTTGATAAATGTAAGGAGATAGTCAGGCTGACGGAGAAGATTTCAGAATTAGAGACACGCATCTAGACTTTATTTGAGAGTAGTGAGAATGTAACAGCTTTAGACACTGCTTTGGATGCGACTAACTTAGTGAACTCTGTACACTGTTCGGTTCCGGCTGTAGAGCCCGTGCAGCAGGGCAACTGGGTGACGGTGAGACGGCATAGTCGCGGATCACAAAACCACTCTTCCGTTCCGATTAGAACATCAAACAGGTTCTCCCCACTCAGTGATGCACCCGCTGAGAATCCTGTTGAAAGTGCCCTAGTTATTGGCGATTCTATTACACGGAACGTGAAAATAGAGACACCAGCCACCAGTCACATGTTTACCGGGGGCCAGAGCGCCTGACATCAAAGCAAATTTAAAAGTGCTGGCTAATGCTAATAGTAAATTCTCTAAGATTATTATTCACATCGGCACTAATGATGTTCGACTTCGCCAGTCGGAGATCACCAAAATTAACATTACAGAGGTGTGTGAACTCGCAAGTACGATGGCTGATAGCGTTTATTGAAAAGACAGTTGGAAAAGCTTTTGGGGCAGACCTGACCTGTTGAAAAGAGATGGTATCCATCCCTCCTGGGGTAGTGCCTCTCTTCTCTCTAGTAATTTGGCACATAGTCTTAAAGCTAAACCTTGACTAACTAGGGCCCAGGTCAGGAAGCAGACGGACTGGCTTACCCGACTGTCTGCTAGCTGTCTCACGTCACAGAAGTCAGATAATTCCCAGCACATAGAGACTCTTTCACCTAGATATTATCACATAGAGACTGTGTCTGTTCCACGAATTAGTAAATACAAAAAAAACACCAAAACTATTCAACGGTAAAAATTTAATTGATGTCCAACAAATAAACAACAGATATAATACAGATGAACAAATGATAAAGCTCGGGCTGCTGAATATTCGAGCCCTTTCCTCAAAAACGCTTATTGTTAATGATATGATTACAGATAATAATCTAGATGTGCTGTGTTTGACAGAAACCTGGCTAAAACCTGACGACTACATTACTTTAAATGAGTCCACCCCACACGATTATTGTTATAAACACGAGCCGCGTCAGAAAGGTAAAGGGGGAGATGCTGCTGTAATTTATAATAATATCTTCAGTATTACTCAGAAGTCTAGTTTCAAATATAATTCCTTTGAAGTTTTGGTGCTTTACGTAACGTTATGTAGTGAAATTGATAAATCCTGTTTAACATTTGTGTTGGCTACTGTATACAGGCCACCAGGGCACAATACAGACTTTACCAGAGAATTTGTTGATTTTCTATCAGAGTTAGTACTGGCTACAGATAAAGTCCTAATTGTTGGCGATTTTAATATCCATGTAGACAATGAAAAAGACGCATTGGGATTGGCATTTAGAGAAATTCTAACCTCAATTGGTGTTAGGTAACACGTATCAGGACCCACTCATCGCCGTAATCATACTTTAGACCTAATTTTGTCACATGGAATAAATCTTGATACCGTTGAAATTCTGCAGCAGAGCGATGACATCTCAGATCATTACCTAGTATCATGTATACTTAATTTAGCAAAGGCTGCAAAGCCGTCCCCTCGCTTCAAATATGGCAGGACTATCACTGCTGCGACTAAAGATTTCTTTGTAAATAAAGTTCCTCATCAGTTTCATCTCCTCAGCATCCCAGATAGCCTAGAGGATCTCGATGTTGCAACAGAAACTATTGACTCTCTCTTTTCCAGCACTTTAGACACAGTTGTTCCTCTGCGCTTAAAGAAGATTAAAGAAAATAGTCCAACGCCGTGGTACAATGAGCACACTCGGGCCCTTAAAACAGCAGCCAGAAAAATGGAGCGCAGCTGGAAGAAAACAAAACTGGAAGTTTTTCGCATTTCGTGGAAAGAGAGCATGATTGCATACAAAAAGGCCGTAAAAACTGCTAGATCTGCTTATTTCTCGACTCTCTTAGAAGAAAACAAACACAACCCTAAATAATTATTCGATACAGTGGCTAAATTAACCAAAGATAAAGCTTCAACTTCTGATGTTTGCAAACAGCACAGCAGTAATGATTTTATGAACTTCTTTACTTGATTATCAAACTAGATTGATAATATTAGGAAAAAAAAAGTATAACCATGCAGCCATCTAATACTGTATCATATCAGCATTGTAGTGTCACTGAGGAAAAATTACATTCATTCACTGCTATAGGAGAAGGATTGGCTAAACTTGTTAAATCATCAAAATCAACATGTATGCTCGACCCTATACCGACTAAACTACTAAAAGAGATGCTTCCAGAGGTCATAGATCCTCTTCTTAATATTATTAATTCATCCTTGACTTTAGGATATGTACCGAAAACTTTTAAGTTGGCCATTATTAAACCACTTATTAAAAAAACGCAACTTGATCCTACAGAATTAGGCAATTACAGGCCAATCTCAAATCTACCTTTTCTGTCAAAAATACTAGAAAAGGCAGTGTCCTCACAATTATGCTCCTTTTTAGAAAGAAATGGTATCTGTGAGGATTTCCAGTCAGGATTTAGACCGTATCATAGTACTGAGACTGCTCTCATTAGAGTTACAAATGATTTAGTCTTATCCGATCGTGGTTGTATATCTCTGTTAGTGTTACTCGATCTTAGCGCTGCATTCGATACTATCGACCACAACATTCTTTTGAATAGACTCGAAAATGATGTTGGCATTAGTGGAATTGCATTGCATGGTTTAAATCATACTTATCTGACCGTTATCAGTTTGTAGCAGTAAATGAAGAGATCACACCGATCACAAGTTCAGTATGGAGTACCGCAAGGCTCAGTGCTAGGACCATTGCTCTTCACCCTGTACATGCTACCACTGGGAGATATCATTTAGAAGCATGGCATTAGTTTTCATTGTTATGCTGACGATACTTGGCTCTATATTTCTTCACGCCCTGACGAAACTTACCAATTCACAAGATTAACGGAACGCATAGCTGATATAAAAAATTGGATGACTAGTAATTTCCTGCAGCTTAATTCAGAAAAAACAGAATTTAATTATTGGACAAAAAAAACTCCACATGTAGTAACCTAGAATACTGTCTAACACTTGATGGCTGCTCTGGCAAGTCCTCGTCGTCAGTTAGGAACCTGGGTGTGCTCTTTGATACCAATCTCTCATTTGAAAGCCACGTGTCTAGCATCTGTAAAACTGCATTCTACCATCTCAAAAATATATCTAAATTACGGCATATGCTTTCAATGCAAAATGCTGAACAGTTAGTTCATGTGTTCATGACCTCAAGGCTAGATTATTGTAATGCTCTACTGGGTGGTTGCACTGCTTGCTTAATAAATAAACTGCAGCTGGTCCAAAGCACAACAGCTCGAGTTCTTACTAGAACCAGGAAGTATGACCATATTAGCCCCGGTTCTGTCAACACTGCACTGGCTCCCTATTAAACATTGCATACATTTTAAAATCTTGCTAATTACTTACAAAGCACTAAATGGTTTAACTCCCCAGTACTTGAGCGAGCTCTTAACGCATTATACTCTATCACGTCTATTGCAGTCTCAAATCTCTGGCCAGTTGATAATACCTAGAATATCAAAATCAACTGCAGGCGGTCGATCCTTTTCCTATTTAGCACCTAAACTTTGGAACGGCCTTCCTAGCATTGTTCGGGAAGTAGACACACTCTTGTCAGTTTAAATCTAGACTAAAAACACATCTCTTTACTATGGCATACACATAAAACATTTTTAATTTATATTTTATTCAAATCAATTAAATGATTGTTAGGCTGCATTAACTAGGTCAGCCGGAACCGGGAACACTTCCCATAACACCTGATGTACTCGTTACATCATAAGAAGAATGGCATCTACGCTAATGTTAGTCTCTCTGTTTATCCCAAGGTTTACCGCAGTCAGCCGGATCCGGGCCGTATCCAGATCAGATGGTGGACCTGCGCCTGGACATGACCAACTCATCCCTGAAGTGTCTGCAGAGACCGTGTCAATTAGTCTACCCTCTGAAATTGCTCATCGACATGGCATCCTCAATGGATCCATCTCCGGCGTGATGACTCCGATCTTTCGAAATTCCGATCTAACTTCTGACCTGTAAGGTTGCCAAAATAATAATCATACACTGTTTGTTAATTGGCCAGAGGAGAACTGGCACCCCGACTGAGCCTGGTTTCTCCCAAGGTTTATTTTTCTCCATTATGCCACCTGATGGAGTTTTGGTTCCTTGCCACTGTCGCCTTTGGCTTGGCTTGCTCAGTTGGGGACACAAAATTTTCAAATAAATTTAATTACTAAACTAAATTAACTAGGTCAACTACATTACTTGAATATATATGATAATTGAAATAAGCTAGATGACATCACCGTTTTCTCCAGAGCAGCTGTACAGCCGAATCAAATTCGGTTGCATTATTTTCCTGTTTAACACTGTGAAGCTGCTTTGAAACAATCTGCATTGTAAAAAGCGCTATATAAATAAAGTTGACTTGACTTATTCACAGCTGTGCCATCTTTGATTTTTAACAGGAATGACAGTGAGGCATAGTCTCTGTGAGAAACAGACATGCATCTCTTCTGTGGGTGGTACTGTTATTTAATGTGTTTTAGATTGTTCTGCTGACGAAACAATGCAAAAATATCTTTCCGAAATTTCAGTAGACAAAAAACCCAGACAATATGAGCTGTGGAGAATTCCAAGTGATCTAGGAGCTTTCTATAAGTAACAGCTTTTTGCAGTGGATGCCATTGAAAACACGGCAAGTCTATTCCTCACAGCCTCGCTTTAAAATGGTAAATGGTGCTGATCTGAATAAGGTCTACTGACCTTCAGAACAGATTTGGTGTATTTACAGCCTAATACAACACTGTAGGGCTGTTGTATGGTTTTTTTTATTTCAGTTGGTGCGCTATGGCACCACCTACTGCAAAACATTTTTACAAAAAAAAAAACATTTTGCAAAAATGACTTTGCAAAAGATGAGAAAAAATTCTCTCACAACAGTTCACTTGAAAAATGTTAGAAACCTTTTAATAGCAAACAATTGATTGAAGTTCACAATATCTGTAAATCATGGATGTGAATGTGAACTTTGCTTACTTAGATGACTTTGGGTGATGCTTTTTCTCATGAGTCTGTAGATTAGATAATTGGGTGAAACTCTTCCCACATGAAGAGCACTGGTGCGGCTTCTCTCCAGTATGAATTCTCTTATGATATTTCAGGTGTGCTGACTGAGAGAAACTCTTCCCACAGTGTGAGCACTTGTACGGTTTCTCTCCAGTATGAACTCTCTGATGTGATTTTAAGTTGCTCGATTTAATAAAGCTCTTCCCACAGTCAAAGCACACATAAGGTCTCACACCAGTATGAATACTCTCATGCTCTTTTAAATACTTAAGTACTGAAAAACTCTTTCTACAAAAAGAACAAACATGAGGCTTCACACCAGCATGAGTTTTAAGGTGTCTTCTTAAGTATGATGCCAAAACAAATGTTTTATCACACTGATCACAGCTGAATGATCTCACTCCAGAGTGAGTGCGCAGATGATCTTTGAGAGCGCTTTTGTGAATTCTCATGTGCTCATTTAGGTGTCCTTTACGAATGAAACTCCTTCCACACTGAGTGCATGTGAACGGTTTTTCTCCAGTGTGAATTCTCATGTGCTCATTTAGGTGTCCTTTGTATGCAAAACTCTTTCCACACTGAGTGCATGTGTGAGGCCTCTCTCCAGTGTGCATTCTCATGTGTCTTGTAAGGTTTGATTTGTGTCCGTAACTCTTTCCACACTGACTGCATGTGAACGGTTTTTCTCCAGTGTGAATTCTCATGTGCATATTCACGTGCTCTTTGCGACTGAAACTCTTTCCACACTCAGGAAAGCAGGTGAAAGATCCTTCTACTCCGGTTTTTCGAGCTTGTTTTTGTGTGAAACACTTTTCACTCTTGAAATGACTGTTTCCATCTTCATTTGTGAAATAATGAGGGTTTTGAAGCTGATGTTGTTTGTTCATATTCACTTCCATCGGGTCTAAAATCAACACATCAATTTTTCAAAATTCAAAAAAAAGAACAAGAAATTTAAATAAAGAACAAGAAATATACTATAGTGAGTCACGAGTAAGCAAAAATGTAGTCCTTTTTCAGTTTTCATCTTAATGTTCCTCATCAGTCATTAAAGAGAATTGAGAAAAACACAAACCTGTTTGTTCCTCTGTATCTTCTTCTTTTATTCTGCAGGGTTCTTCCTCAAACTCCATCTTTACAATAGTATGTCAGTAGTTTCTCCTGGAGTAATTCCTCCTGCTGCTTCTCCTGTGGGAAGATGGGAATATTCCCCAGCATTTAAACTCTCCTGAACGGCTGTGGGAGCGGCTTCACTGACTGAAGGTGCGAGTTATGGTCGCTGTTGCTCATTTAGCAGATGCTCGTCACACTTACAATTGCTCTGAATTAATGAAGTACAAATGTTTGCTCAAAGTTTAGAAACAACTCATTTAGCTATTTTTTGTTGCTCACTCTAATTATTATAAAAAAATTAAAAAAAAACATAAATGAGTTCCAAATGACAATTATTTTGAGCCCCACACTTTTCAGGGCTTCAAAGCTCTAACAGTGGATGGTAAAGATGAAAAGAATAGCATTCACGCTATTAGCAGCACAGCCTTAGTTAGTTGTGGCTTCAATGGTTTTTGTGCAGATTAAAACAAATAAACACATACATTTAGCTAAAATGTGTATGTGGGCATTATCACTTCAGTGACTGCATTCACTTTCAATAATAAAATGCAACTTCAATCCCTTACTCTGAATTAGGGATGGGCGCTATACCGGTATGAACATGACTACCGGTATTATGTTGTACCATGATAGATTTTGCTATACCGTTAAATATTCATGAATTCAAATGTTGCATTCATATTGTTTTGTTAAATTTTGTACTCTTTACAACTTTTAAAACTACCAATGACAAAAAGTCGAGGCTGAACATTTAACTTTTTGTCCTCTGCTGTGTCCAACACCTTACTACACAGGCAATAGTAATCAAACACAGCCACAGAGAGCATTGTAACAGTCCAAATTAATAGAGCACAAACCGCCTACTCAAACAACAGACATGCGTGCACAGGCAACTGCAGTTTGTGAACTTGTTAGATTTAACAAAGGCACTGCAAAATTGAACAAGATGAGCGGACACGCAGAAAGTCATGTTGAAGAGCACGAGGAGCATGAGGAATTAGTTAAAGGGGTCATGAATTGAGAAATCAACTTTCCCTTGAGCTTTTGATATATAAAAGTTCATGGTAATATAAGAATATCCTGTAAGTTACAGATCTGAAAACTACCTTGTTAGTCAAAGAAATGCTTTTATTGACAGCTGGCTCAGCAAACAATCGATCTGCGAATGTTCTTCCCTGTGACGTCAGAGAGCAGTAAAACACCACCTCAACCGAAGAAGACTAACACCTAATTCTGTAGCCCTGCCCACTGATTCGCACATGACATGTAATAGATAAATAACATGGGCCTAAGTGGAGCTAAACCGGATCGAACTTCCAAACAATAAACATGCCGCATAAATAGGACTGTGACTGTGGCAGTTTTTTACCACTGCGGGGTGTGTGTGTGTAATATATATATATATATACACACACTCACCTAAAGGATTATTAGGAACACCTGTTCAATTTCTCATTAATGCAATTATCTAATCAACCAATCACATGGCAGTTGCTTCAATGCATTTAGGGGTGTGGTCCTGGTCAAGACAATCTCCTGAACTCCAAACTGAATGTCAGAATGGGAAAGAAAGGTGATTTAAGCAATTTTGAGCGTGGCATGGTTGTTGGTGCCAGACGGGCTGGTCTGAGTATTTCACAATCTGCTCAGTTACTGGGATTTTCACGCACAACCATTTCTAGAGTTTACAAAGAATGGTGTGAAAAGGGAAAAACATCCAGTATGCGGCAGTCCTGTGGGCGAAAATGGCTTGTTGATGCTAGAGGTCAGAGGAGAATGGGCCGACTGATTCAAGCTGATAGAAGAGCGACTTTGACTGAAATAACCACTCGTTACAACCGAGGTATGCAGCAAAGCATTTGTGAAGCCACAACACGCACAACCTTGAGGCTGATGGGCTACAACAGCAGAAGACCCCACCGGGTACCACTCATCTCCACTACAAATAGGAAAAAGAGGCTACAATTTGCCCGAGCTCACCAAAATTGGACAGTTGAAGACTGGAAAAATGTTGCCTGGTCTGATGAGTCTCGATTTCTGTTGAGACATTCAGATGGTAGAGTCAGAATTTGGCGTAAACAGAATGAGAACATGGATCCATCATGCCTTGTTACCACTGTGCAGGCTGGTGGTGGTGGTGTAATGGTGTGGGGGATGTTTTCTTGGCACACTTTAGGCCCCTTAGTGCCAATTGGGCATCGTTTAAATGCCACGGCCTACCTGAGCATTGTTTCTGACCATGTCCATCCCTTCATAACCACCATGTACCCATCCTCTGATGGCTACTTCCAGCAGGATAATGTACCATGTCACAAAGCTCGAATCATTTCAAATTGGTTTCTTAAACATGACAATGAGTTCACTGTACTAAAATGGCCCCCACAGTCACCAGATCTCAACCCAATAGAGCATCTTTGGGATGTGGTGGAACGGGAGCTTCGTGCCCTGGATGTGCATCCCACAAATCTCCATCAACTGCAAGATGCTATCCTATCAATATGGGCCAACATTTCTAAAGAATGCTTTCAGCACCTTGTTGAATCAATGCCACGTCGAATTAAGGCAGTTCTGAAGGCGAAAGGGGGTCAAACACAGTATTAGTATGGTGTTCCTAATAATCCTTTAGGTGAGTGTATATATATATACCTCAATTAAATAGCCTACATTTTGAAAATAAATATATAAACGAGGCTCAAACATCATTTAAGCATGAGTGTTTATTTTAGTTAAAATGGAGTAAGTCTATTGTTAAATTCGTGGAAAATAGGGTGACCAGATCGCAAAACGCAAAGCTTAAATTTGGCTCACCTCACAATCCATGTTTCCATGGCTGCGTTGTAACATTTACTTGTCAACCTATTATTTATTTTGTAAATAAAGCTTTGTGCACTCGTGTCATAATATTCACGTAAAAAAACAGCATTCACATACAAAAAAAAAAAACGACCGTGGTGGTGCGGTTGTCACGTTTACCAGCACAGCCCTACGCATAAACTTCATTCGGATTCCAATATTAGGAATGCATGGTTGAATTTTATTTTTAATGAAGATACAGCTCACGTGGGGAAGACATTGCGTGTTTGCTCGCTTCATTTCACTGTGTATTCGTTTGTAAACAAGAGACTGGATTTGCAGACAGAATGAGATGCTGTGCCTTCTATATTGGATCTGACAGGAATGCAACATACTTATGCGAGTAAAAAATGTTTTTTATATGTGATAGTATTACATTGTGTGGTGGAAAAATTTAATCACAGAGGAAGATTAATTATTTAGACATATGTTTGAGATCATACAGGAGCTAACGTGTTTCTGCCATGCGGGACACCTTATTTGAGGGCTCTTCTGTACCAAAGGTGTCGGGCAGAACTAATTCTAATTCTGTGTGCTGTGTTTCTTTCTTTTACCATGTGTGGAAAACTACTGAGAAGGATTGTTTACACATTGGGGGGTATAAGAGATTGTGGCTTCTGTTATGTCTTCAGTTAGCACTCTACAGACATTCAGGGTGGCTGTATGACTGTGACTCTTTTCTTGCAAGAAAATAAATCTTTATAAAGACAATTGGCTAAGGATTGTCTCTTATTCAGTGGTGCAACTGAGAGTTAATTTTTTGCCATGAAAATTGTTACAGATCGTTTGATATCTACTGATTATGTGTATGTGTCTAACTGAACATAACTTACTACACTGTCACAGGCTGGAGTATCCTTTGTATTTGAGGTGTTGTTGGTTCATTGTCCTGCGATTCAGATCAGACACGAACATGTATGGGCCAGGGCTCGCAAAGCCCGATGTCCCGGGACTAATGTGTTTTCCAGTCGGGCTACCAAAATGTATCACCGGCCTGCCCGACAGACTATCTTAACCCTCTGAACCTGAGCTGAAAGACATAACAAGTGCAATAACACATCACAATAGCGAATGACATGGTACCCATTCAAACTGTGGAGAAAGAAGGTTTCAGAAAATTGATTCAAACTCTGGAGCCAAGATACGAGATCCCCAGTAGTGCTGGGCAGTATGACCAAAAATGTATATCACGGTATTTTTTTTTATTATACCGATTTCGCGGTATATGACGTAGTGCTGGCCGGTATATCAGTTCATACCGAATACCGTTTTTTATTTTTGTTATGATATGAATTTTTATTATACCGCAATACCGGTGTATGCCACTTAAACAACGTTCGAAACACGGCGCAGCCTGTTTCAGAGGGGTCCAGTTTAACTGTTGCACTGTGGTGAGAGCAGCTGAGGGGTGCGTCTCAATCAGCTCCCTAGTTCAGTAGTCAGGGCACTGATCAGGGAATCAGTCAATGAATCAGTCAGACTCCCTGATCAGTGCCCTGACTACTGAACTGATTGAGGCACACCCGAGATCACATTACAGGACAGCGGAGAATTCAAATAACACGTGGCGCGCGTATGAGAGCGGTTTCTGCGTGGAGTGATGAGTTTAAAAACACTCACCACATGGATCATAGATCAGATACAGACTGGAGCGAGCGTGTTTCAAGTTATGGACATATTTCATATGCTGTAGTGCTCTAAACATGAACCAGCACTGTGTATGCGCACATATTTAATCACGTCTTCTTCAAATTAAATATGTGCAAATAAGGACACTAATACAGCCGTACTTCTGATCATGAACGTGATGATGACACGATGGATTATTTTAATACACAGAAGACAATAATGTAGACCGAAAATTCAAAGAAGAATGGGCAAAAAAGTAACTATGCCTTTATTCTTTCTGTGTTAAACTGACGTGTGTCGTTTGTTCAGAGACTATAGTGCTCTTAAATGTATTGACATTGTTATTAGAAACGTTTCTCCCTCATTTTGGCAGTTTGTTGTTATATAGGGTTTAGGGCTGCACGATAATGGTCAAACTGATAATCACAATTATTTTGCTCAAAATTATAAATCACGATTATTCTATGAAAAAGGGTAATGTAGTTATGGCCATTTTGCATGTTCTTTACCAACCTACACTTCACCCAAAATGCCTGTAGGTGGCACACCGACTTAATTTAACCAACTATGATAACTTTGTTAGACGTTAAATCAATACAAAACACATGGTTTTGGTAAACACTTTGTAATCTGTATTCACATTAGATTTTTAAAGCAACACAATTCGTTTGCAAATGTGACAAACCACAGATTCAGATTGCCCTGCAAATTCGTAAAGCAAAGAACGATGTTCTTTGATATATATATATATATATATATATATAAAATGTCTCTGGCTAGGGACATTCTAAAATGCTTAACGTGAAGCTTAATGCTTAAAGCCTAATGTGGCATAAAGCACTAAGACAGTGATATTAAAAGACCCAACTCCATAAACATCATAATAAACCATACTGTACAGCAAAGCAGTTGAGTCCAGAATATGAACGCAATTCACACATTGTTTTACTCCTATAGAAAACCGTTATAAAGAAAAAGCTTAAAGTGATATTAAAAGATCAAATTCTGCACAAACTTAGTATAGTGTTTACTAAGTTTGGTATTTTAATGTCACTGTCTTAGTACATTAAGCCAAAAAATACCGTCATATACCGCAAAACCGGTATCCTTTTGAAAAATACTGTGATATAAATTTTTGGTCATACTGCCCAGCACTAATATGATGGAATTTTTTCCCTCATGCATGACCGGGTGTTAACCGCATTTTCTACTGATTGAGAGAGGAAATACTGCAGTAGATTGACTTAGAATGCCCTATTTTACTGTCATGATGAGTGACTATTGTAGAAGAATTCCACACTAGAATTAATACAGGCTTGCAAAGCCCCACAAAATGATGCTGTGGGGAGGCAACAACCAATAAAACAGACCTACAACATGCTCATTACAGACACATGAATATTAAAATATGACCACAGAGAGAAAAACACAGAGTTGAGCATTAAGCAATTTAAAAATCTAACCCTATATAACAACAAATTGCGAAAACGAGGGAGAAACGCGGAAGAACATTTAAAAGGTCTAATAATATTTTCAATACATTTAAGAGCACTACAGTCTCTGAACAAACTACACACCTCAGTTTAACACAGAAAGAATAAAGACAGTTACTTTTTTGCCCATTTTTCTTTAAATTGTCATTTTACATCGTCTTCTGTGTATCAGAATAATCCATCGTGACACTGCGTTCATGATCAGACGTACGGCTGTATCAGTGTCTTTGTTTGCACATATATTTCATTTGAAGAAGACGTGATTAAATATGTGCGCATACACAGTGCTGGTCCATGTTTAGAGCACTTAGAGTATATAAAAATATATCCATAAAAAAAAAAACTTAAACGCGTTCGCTCCAGTCTGTATCTGATCTATATGATCCATGTGGTGAGCGTTGTTAAACTCATCACAGCGCTCCGTACAGAAACTGCTCTCTTGCGTGCGCTGCGTGTTGTTTGAATTCTCCACTGTAATGCGATCTCAACTGTGCCCTCACTACAGTGCAACAGTAAAAAGGGACCCCTCTCAAACAGTGTCGCGCTGCGCCGCCTTGGTGGCACTGGACACCTCTGACATCTGACTGGCTACCCTGGGTGCCACCCCAAAATTTAGATCGCTACTAAAGAAGCATTTATTTTGACGTGTGGCGGCGCCGCACATTGTTCATGCATAATGAATATTAAGAGAATTTTAACGTTAGTTGCCAAACAGACGATTAAGAATAAAGGGGGTCACTCATAAGCGCAGAGTTGTTCAAAATCCTGGCGCGCCATTCACGTTGTTTTCCGTTAAATGACACAATTTGTCTCAAAACTTTGTTAATGTATAATGACTTCATCCTAAGCTGGAAGAGTGTGTATAGACATTTTTCAGAGCATTTCTTTCTGTGTAAAGTCTGTCCTTATGGAAAGATATAGGCTAATATAGTTTGCCCTTTCATCAACAATGAAATTGTATGCGTGTCAGTATTGGATTCAATATTGTGCATTTGGTCTTAAAGAGACAGCAGCCTATAGCCTCCTGCCGTCTGTCATTAAGGTTAAATCCAAGAAGAAAATAAAAAAAATTAAAAATAAATCACCCATTGATCTTGACTGAATAACTTTTGTAGCTAGTTTTAACATGCATATATCTATATTTAATTTATACAGTTAAGATTATGCAATGTTATTTTACATTTACAATTTCTGAACCTGAATTACTGTTAGACCTGAAACTTCAAGCACGTAATTCTTAGCACTGTTCTCACTTTATTGCTGACTGTTCACTTGTATTCAATAATGTTTTAAATTTATATTATTAGGTTTGTGCTGTGGAATATCAGTTGGAGTCAAGAATTGTGAAGTTTCACTGGTATCTAAAATTTTTATTGCTTATTTATTAGAATTAGAGATCGACCAATATGGGTTTTTCTATAACCGATGCCAATGTTTAGATGTCAGGGGCAGGGATGGCCGATATGTGCTGCCGATTTTTAGGGCTGATATTTTGAAGTTTTCCCCTTCATTTGCATGCAAAAATGTAACACTAATAATAAGTGGATACCCAACATTTCTAAACTCAACATCATCATCATCATCATCGCTACTAAACACGGATATCGGCCGATGCCGATATATAAAAAAATGACAAATATCGGCCGACCGATATATCGGTCAACCTCTAATTAGAATACAATGTTACATGGGTCAAAACGATGAAAACAAATAAGTATTACACATGATATTCTTTTACGGTCTATGGACCCCCTATAGTAGCCTTGGCCACCCCATGTATAAAAGTCTAGTTCCGCCACTGCCGCCTTCCGAACGTTGTTTAAGCGACATACTTATTGTACGTATAATAAAAATTAATATCATAACAAAAATAAACACCAATGTTCGGTATGAAGCGGTATACCGCCCAGCATTAAATCCCCCCCCATAAGAATCACCTAAGGGGGGAATCCCCCCGCCCCCTCACTTTTTCTATAATGTTAAAAAAATACACATTTTGCCTGTTATTTAACTAAGGTCTACTAAAATGTGATTCCTAATTTTTTTCTCATATATTTACATTTACATTTATGCATTTGGCAGACGCTTTTATCCAAAGCGACTTACATTGCATTCAAGGTACACATTTTACATTTTTGTCGGTTTTTGCTTTCCCTGGGAATCAAACCCATGACCTTGGCATTGCTAGCGCCACGCTCTTATTGTTTGAGCTACAGGAAAGCTAAGTTAATCAATATCGTCTTGACAAAATATGGAAATGGAAAATATTGTGATATTAAATTTAGCTCATATTGCCTCAATGCACTTTAGATATGTTCGTTATTCTTTCTAATGTTATGTCAGGAAACACTAATCAAAGAAATATCATACCTTCTGTTCTCTTCTTTTTAAAGAAAGTCAAAAGATACGCTTGACCCGCTCTCCTGGTATTGCCATATTGAGCTCTGATTGGTCAATTGCTGTTATAGTTTGTTAATTATCATATGTAGAGAATTTTAATATTTAATTTGCATTATAAAGTTTCACTTAATAGCTACTCAACACTGTTAATCTAATAGGGATGGTAAGGGGGGTTGTTTTACAGAGGGGATGTCCCTTTAAATCGATCCCTGCGTACATTAGATATGATTTATAATTTAAAACTCTGTTTACCAGTTTTAATTTGTTCATTACATAAAAAGAAAACACAACTCATAATCTTTACAAATTGTAATGTGAAGAACCAGTCAATAACGAGCTTAAGTTTCACGAGCATAATGTAGCTACAACATCAGTCGTTTGAATTTAGATCTCTCAATAAATAATAAAATGAATGTACTCACAGTCTGAAAACACGGCAGATTTAGATCAGAATTAACGGCTGTGTTCCACTTCTCATGTTTATTTCCCCTTCCCCTCGCTCACTTCTCTTCTTCTTCTCCTAGACTCGGATGTGTGTCATTGGTTCGGTTGCACGAGCGCCCTCTGCTGGAGGAACTCCAGTGAATGCGTCGCGTTAAAGTTAAAGTGAAAGTTGCTCATTCAAAGAGATGCCAAGACATTTTAGTCGATCTTGAAAAGTTAGGACGGAGGTATCAATATTATTCAAAACTCACGAATGAAATTGAATAGATCTTTATCTGTGTGATTTCTCACGTTGTCATGGTGTGGTAATCTTATGAACAAACTGAAGAATCTAAAGATCAAATCCAAACGAAAACTTTAATTATAATGCTCAGGAACAGGCAGACTTAACGGTGACTGGACAAAGAGTGCAGGGAAGGGTGCAGCTTAAATAACAAACTAAAACAAGATAAATTAAACACAGCACTGAAACAATTGAACTCATAATGACAGTGACCATGGAAACAAAGGTGTGGCGGGAAATCAAACACAAGCAAAACAGACAAACCTGACACATTAATGTTTTCATTTTTTGTATGAATTTATCTTTAGTCTGTGAAATTCCATCTTCATTTGTGAAATTATAAGGTTTTTGAAACGGATGCTACTGTCTTCATTCACTTTCTCAAATAATTAAATTCCCATAATTCAATTAAAGAAGGGCAAAAATGAAAGAGCCTACTGTACAGTATTGTTTTTTCTCTTTATGGTATTTAATTCATTATCTTCTCAAAAGTGGTCATCAGAAATGAGCTGTAGGCTATATTCCCAGCACTGTTAAACCATCAATTCTTCAATTCAGTTCAGAGAGGCTGAAAGAATATTGATGAGGGCTGATTGCTGTAATCAGACATCGATTAAACATGTGAATGTGTGCAAATTAGAGCCAAAGTCAGTTTGCAAATCAAGGGTATTAAGATTCAATTAAAATACACATGTTGCTGAAACTATAGCATTTACTCATATACAATGTAGGCCTATATCAAAAAGTTTACATGTTGAAATAGAAAAATGGAACCGTCTAGAACAGACGTGCACCCACAACCTTTTTTATTCACAAAAACATTTGTATTTTAGTGTTATTACTTTTCAACTTCATGTTATAGATTTAACCCTTCAGTGCTCTTTTCTGCAAACATACTTTGCAAAAATGTCACTGCAGACGTTCTTTACAACTTCAAAGTATTTACTCTGCTCAGTTATACAGTAACTTAAACAGAGTCAACCTGCCATACCAAACAAGCTCACAGGGAGATGCCAAAGGACTGCATATAGCTACTATACGGATACATTCAGAATTATTAAACACAAAATACAAATGAAAAATATAAAATGTGTGGAAAAACAGCGATCTGAAGGCGGTTTGACGTCATCAGTGAACAGTTCCTCTGTCAGAACAAGCAATCGTGTCTGTGTTTTGAGCGTCTGATGCTCATGTGTAGCCTACAAACACCACTGATCCTCACAAACGTCTCCACACGCTTCTTCGGTGAGAATCCATTATAAAACACTTACAGTATATTAATTTTATTAACAACTACGTGACTATATTGAACTGTGTTCATGCAGAAATGCGATGTTATATCGATCAGTGAGCCAAGAGTGCACATAGGCTACACAGTTTGTTTGCGCATCAATATTGTAAAACTCCTATCACTATAATCGTCTTTACCTTTATTACAATCGTCATCCATCAAAACTTTATTAGCGACACTGGTTATCACCCCCGGAGGATCACTGAGGCCCTCTATAGGGGTCTAGAGTCCAAAACTATTGTCATAACCTATCCTATAGAAACACATTAAAGTTATTCTGAGGATAGAGACTATGCAAAATCAGCTTAAAATATGATAATTAATAATTCCTATAGATGACTAATTTCCATAAAATTTTTCTCCAAACTGTTTATTTAAGGTATAACAAAACCATGAGGTAGTTTAAATTATCTTAAAAGTTAGTTCATATTGTAACCACTAGATGGCAGCCTTAAAACAGGTTTAAAACAGGTAGGCTATAGACACAGAACACATTCATTTTCCCTATGCAGTTTCATATTTTCACTGTGGTGTGTCCATATTATGAGAGGAAGCTCTTTTAAATATATATAATAAGTAAATAATACATCTGCAGTTTTTTTTAAATGCTTTATTACTAAGTTGATAAGTAACATTGAATACAGTGTTAAACCCCTTGATTAAGGAGTACAAAAACAAGTTGAGGGGAAACAAATAATTTTATCTGTTGAAATATAAATTGAAAAACATCTGCTTCATTTTTAGTTAAGGAACTTGCTAACACATGCAGTCCATTCAATTACAATGCATTCTTCAAAATAAAACACATCAACTCAATGCCAAAAAATTTTATATATTCTCAAATATAAACTCATCAAAAAGTCAGTAAATTCCATTTAACATTTCCCAGAGACAACATACCTGTTTAAACTACAATAATCATACTTGTATGATAAAGTATTTACACATCAAATTTTTGACACTCAAAAGATAATTTAAAGTTATCATTGTGTTAAATGAGAAGAGCATCAAATAAAAAGTAGCTAAAAAGAAATGTCTTATTTGATTACACATAGAATCGATCACAAATAAACTTTTAGGCTACATCGACCATGTTTTTGTTTTCAGAAGCTGCGTCTGAATTGGTATTTAGATGCATTTACAGATCGTTTATTGCAGATTAGAGGCATGAATGCATTTACACTGCAATTACAATTACATAATTAATGCCATTAGATTAATGGGTTTTTAAAGTGACAGTTGGGTATTAAAGTGATAGTTCACCCCCGAATTCTGTCAATTTACTCTCCCTCATGTCGTTTCAAACCTGTATGACTTTTTTTCTTCTGTGGGACATAAAAAAGATAATTTGAGAAATGTCTCAGTAATTTGTTTGTTCATACAGTGGAAGTCAATGGTAACCAAAACAGTTTGGCTATCACCATTCTTCAAAATTATGACGAGTTTTAATTTTTGGGTGAACTATCCCTTTAATGCGTTTCTATTAATATGGATATATGAAGAAAATAATAAGAGAAATAATTATTTAAATTGGGCTGAACTGTTGGCTGTACGCGCCCTGTTGTTTGTTTATTCAGTATGCATCCCGGGCTGTACTTATCAACTGTGGTTTGAAATATTGATTTAATGTGTGAATATCCACAAAAGATCCGCTGTTCATATAGTGTTCCCCTTTGTTTTAGTTGAAGAGGCATCACTTGTAATATGTCCGTGAGATCGCGGATAGCCAATTGGGACGGTGATCTGGCTTCCCCTTCCTTTTTGTCTTTTTTCGTTTATTTGTTTTGAACACTTCCATTGTGTTTCGCTTTGCTGTGACGTCTCGTCTTGCCTCATCAATTGTGCCTTTAGATAGGCCCGCATCAAGTGAACTTGACATTGGAGATTAACCCGTGTGACCATTCTGCCATCCCTGCACTGTTTAAACTAAAGGACTGTGTGTTTGTGGGGTCTGTATGATATATATTTGGTTTGTTTGTGTGAGTGAACACATAGGTCAATGTGAGTTGTTTGTGTATTGAGTGTTAATCGTTGGAAGTATACTGGCTGTGTGTGTGCACGAGTTGTGGAGGTGTGTGTGTGTGTGTGCGGTTAATGGATTATGGTCTAATTTGAGTGAATGTGTAATGTGATTTTGTGTTTTTGTTTATTCTGTTTCCTTTCTATTTTGTTTGAAATTATGATGTAACTGGTCAACTTTTATGTTTATTGATTTTAAATTGTGACATGTGACCACTTGCTGTGTTTCATTGGTTTTGTGAAAATTGAGACATTTTGTTTAATGTTATTTTGGCTAGGAAGGAGTGATAACCACTCTAAACTAATGGGTACCCTTGTTCACTGAGTGATTTGATACTATTTTCTTTTCTGCCACCTGAATGCACATGCGTGGTGAAGTGAATACATTAGTGTACGTTTGAAGTGTGTAGTGAAGTGGAGTTTGGGTGGGTTTGTTATTTCTCCCTGCCATCTTACATATATTTTTGATTGTTGATTAAATTATATTTGTTTTTAGTTTTTTTTGGTTCATTTATTTGTCTTTTATTGTTCTCTTTATGTTGAAGTCAGACCTATTCCCATTGTGTTGAACTGTTTGGAACTATTTCATTTACCTTATAAATAAAATAATATTGTTTTTTTTTACATTTCACGTCTCTACTGTATCTTTGTGGGAGCGAACCTGTGTGTCCTATTGGACCATTAGTTCCCTGGATGAAATTCCCAGGGTGGCGTAGTTGGGGTTATAAGGAAGCTAGGAAGTTCTGATTTACAATCTTTTTAATTATACTTGAGTCCAAAATAATACAACAAACCTCCAACATTTTGGCGTATAGTCGGCAGGGTCCCACATTGATTTATTGGGTTGAGACGTGATTTTTAATTATTTTTATTTTTTTTCTGAGGTGACTGTGTTCTTTTTAGTTTTCTTTTTTTTCTCCTCTTTTTCCCTTTGCGTTGAAACAGGACGATGGTGTGCACGGAACATCATACCTCTTTTGTTGGTAAGTCCCACTAATTTCTTAAGGATGGATGAGGAATTATGTGAATTGCGAGATCTAGTGTTACAGTTGCGGGCTGAAAATGAGAAAGTTGAGGCAAGATCGGGCCGCCGCAGACGCAGCTGAACCCAGACCTGGCCCATCTAATGCGTCACCAGCGTTGCCTATTGACCCTCCGCCTGCAAATGCTGGTGTTCCAGCTATGGAAAGGTTTGTTTATACTATGAGATCGTAAGTGTCAACTTCCACTCTGCTAGAAGTGCGAAGTGAAGCTATACAATGGGAGCAAGAAGGGACCCCGGGGGGTGCTCGGGGCCGTAGCCATTCAGTTCCATCGGTTCAAGGCTTCCAGTATGGAGTGGGGGGGAGGTGCAAATACGGGGGTTGGTGGTGTACTTCTATGTTTTGAGTTGAGCGAACTAAGAGAGATGTTTAAGGCACAGCAGAAGCAGCTTGAGCAGCTCACCCAAAGAGTTGCACGGTTGCAAAGACCTTTATCCCACGCTCCATCTCCATCTACGGCAGTGCCATAGACCAGGACACATTGCCAGAGAGTGTACTGGGGAGCGAGTTGCTCCTCATTCTAAAAATCTTTAAGTAGCGTACACGTGGTTAGCTTACCTCCAGGCGTTACAGAGGTTGGGTCTAACACAATTACTGCAGGCTCGCCAGTTGCTCGTCCTGCGGCGGGGACGTGTACCAGGGCTTTAAGTGTTCTGGCACTGTGCCGGATCTCTGGCGTGTGGCGTTTGGCTGCGAAAAAAAAAATACATAAAAAAAAAAAAGTGTTGATATCACGTTCGAGTTCATGAGTTCGCCTACCACCTACTTTTCTGAGGGTTAAGTCAATTAATTTCTTGATTGCCGTTTTGACAGTTTTCATCTGGGCATTTTAGTCATATTTGCTAATTCTCTTTAATGTATTTCCCCTGTTTTGATTTTTTTGGTTTTGGTTTTGTTTGTCATCAACATTTTTTTGCACTCTAGTGTACACTATTGCTCCTGTTGATGACTTGACCCAAGTAAGAACGGTACATCGTTCCTTGATTAAGGGTCGATTGGGGTCAGAGTCAGAGGCTCTGGAGGGACTTGAGCATAGATCAGATCCAGAAGAGAACCCTCCTCCTCTGGAGGAAAGTGTCCTTCATTTGAAGGAGGAAGATGCAGATTTGGTGAGAATTGTTAGAGTAGGTACTGGGAGTTCTGAGCTTATGGGGTAAGGTCATTCTCAGGATTGCTTGGAAATCAAGCAAGAAGAAACCCCTGTGTTGGTTGAGAGAGAGGTAAGGCCTGGACCAGGTAAGGTTAGGAATGGACCAGTCGAGTTACGGCGGGACAGCATTCTAACATGAATCGCCTCCCTAGGTCAGTGACAGTGCCAAATGGAGCAGTGAATGCAGTCACTGCGGTCTTCAGGCCATGGATCTGAGTTGATCATGCGATCGCCGGGACGTTGATCCATTCTGGGGGGATTGTAGATTGTAATAGGAGTAGTTGCCTAGTTAATTTGGCCACTACCCGCGACGCTTACTGAATGGCAACCGCCTAATTGGCTTCAGGTGCACTATAGGTGAGTGTGTGTGTATAAGGAATGTCTCCTGCGTTGTTGGTGCGTGTTGACTGGCGGATGTTGCTGCAACTTGGACGCTGGCTGATCGATCTTTCCCAGCGTTAGGGATCTTTGTGCCAAACTGTAAAGGGTGAGCGTTTGGCTGTTACTGCATTTTTATTAACAACTACACCCACCACACCCCTAAACCTACCCAGTGATTTATAGTGCATGTACACTTTATGAGCACATGCGTTCCCTGGGATCGAACCCACGATTGCATGATCACATGATGTTGTATTTTGCAATGCTCTACCAATTGAGCTATGCAAAACCTGAACGCAGATAAAAGGGAACAATGCATTAAAATGAAAGTGTCCTGTTGTCAATAGGGGCACAACTTTAGAAAACGCTCCCATGGGTCGTATTTCATGAATTAAAATTAAAGTGTCCTGTTGTCGAAAGGGGCACAACTTCAGTAAACGCTCCTATGGGTCGTATTTCAGGGAAGTGACAAACGACCTATATAGGCGTATTGGTTGGAGGACATGTTGGAAAAAGCACAATATCATTAAGAGGAATAAAATGTTTGATCAGAGCAACTGAGAAAGACCCTCAATTTACTGCCAAAGACTTGCAATATGACCTGATGAAAGGAGGAAAAAAACATTTCAATGCAGAGTATAAGAAGAACACTAGACAAGCATGGACTTCATGCTGGGACATGCCGAATACCACTCTTGACCAAGAAGAACATAAAAGGCCGACTTGAAAATGCTCAAATTCATCTGGATAGACCTGTGGAGTTCTGGAAGAATGTTTAACGGAGTGATGTGACCAAACTAGAACTTTTTTGACCCGTGGATCAGTGGTATGTCTGGTGCAAAAAAGGCAAAGCTTATGAGCAGAGGAATATCATCTCCATGGTCAAACATGGAGACGGTCTAGTCTTGTTATCGGGGTGCTTTGTGTTACAGGAAGAGGAAATCTTGACTTTATGAAGGACATCGTGAATTCTTTTAAGTATTAAGCCATTTATGGAAGTGACCTGTACGTCTTCAGATTTAAATCTCGTTGAAACTATTTGGTGGAATTTCAAGAAAGCAGTGATAACGTGAAAACCAAAGATTATTAGTGATCTGGAAGTTTTCTCAAGCAAGGAATGGGCCTATATTGCAGTATAGTTTGCAGTGTTTATTGGAGGTTATAAAGAAAAAAAAGATTCTGCACAAAATGTGATAAATAAAGTTGTGTTTACTCTTTTGATTGAATAGCCCATTAAATACTTTTTTTTGTAATCAACATTTTACTGTTTAATACTTTTTTATCCATGTCACTCTCTTCAGCATCATCTGTTTCTCTGACCTCTTCTCTGGGTGATGACACATCATCTTCTCCCTGATCTGCTCAATGCTCATTTTCCTCTGGATCTGCATTGTTCAGCATCACTATATCTTCTGAATGAGGTTCCGTAGGTTTGTACTGTAGACGCACACTGTCGTTCTGACTGTCTCTGTCGACCAGGCATCTCCAATCATCCTCACCATCTGAACTGTCACAGTGTGTTTGATTTCTTGATTTCTTTTTCAGGTCTTTCAGGTAAGTATTCTTTTCTCTACAGGTAAGTAGTCATACGGTAATAATAGATCTCTGTTCAGTATTCTTGCTTTCCATTTCCCGTTTTCAGGTCGAACTTTATATACTGTGCTATCCTGGTACTTCCTCTGGGTGACAACATAAACTTGTTCTTCCCAAAATGATTGAAGCTTCCCTGGTTCACCTTTCTCCTTGCAGTTACGGACAAGTACTCTGTTTCCAGGGATCAGTTCAGCTCTGTGCACTTTCTTATCATACAAAGTTTTTCCTCTTTCCTTCTCCTTTGCTGGTACACCAAACATAATATCAGTAGGCAGTCTGGGAGTATGGCCAAACAGGAGATAATAGGGAGCGAGCCCCGTCACCTCACTTTTTGTAAAGTTGTACGCAATAACAACCAAAGTTACGTCGGTTTCAGGTAAGGCTTAACCTTCTCAGGTATTCAGAATTGTTAGCAAAGTTTGGTTAAACTGCTCAACTTGCCCGTTCCCCTGTGGATGATACGGTGTCATATGGCAGCCTTGCACACCACTGTACTCCTGCAACTTTGCAAACAGCTTGTTATCGAATTCCTTGCCTTGGCTGTGGTGCATACAGTATAAAGACTTCTTTTAAAAATTTCTTTTTTTTTTTTTTTACAGAGAATGCACCCAAATTACCTCAAAAACTACTCTAAATTGACAGCACAGAAGAGAAAGATCGGGACCTCCACCCATGCTTCCAGCAGTAAGCAACTGAGAGTTGACTCCATTTTCCCAGTCAAACATGTGTCTCCAGTCACTGTGAACAAAGCTATATTGATGTACATCATTCAAGGTCTTCATCCTTTCAGCACTGTTGATCTGCCATCATTTAAAGAGCTGATTAATACACTGCCGCCTGGCAGTTCTGTCATTACAAGGCCTACTTTACATTCCAAGATAGCTGAAGCTGCTCTGATCATGAAACAGAAAGTGACTGCTGCCATGAGTGAAGTTGAATGGATTGCAACCACAGTGGATTGTTGGACTGCACGTAGAAAGTCATTAATTGGTGTCTCTGCTCACTGGATCAACCCTGAAAGTCTTGAAAGACATCCCGCTGCGCTTGCCTGCAAAAGATTAAAGGGCTTTCATACTTTTGAGGTACTGGCCAGTGCTATGAATGATATGTATGATATACATGACAAGGTTGTTTGCACAACCACAGACAGTGTTTCCAACTTCCTGAAGGCTTTCAGAGTTTTTGGTGTGGATCGAGACAAGAAGGTGTGAAAGTGATGACACTGATTCTGAAGGCTGTAGTGAGGGAAGTGATGGTGTGGAATTCCAAGACGCCCCTCTACTCATGGACCAAGACGATGGCTTCGAATTCTAGCTACCAAGACATCAAAAGTGTGCCTGCCACATACTTAACCTAGTCCCAAGCGTTGATGCCCAAAAAGCTCTCTCAAATGAACACTACAAGAAACTCTACAGATCTGCCTTTGGCAAGTGCCAAGCTTTATGGAATAAAAGCAGCCGATCGGCTCTAGCAGCTGAAGCTGCTGAAGCAGAAAGCAGGCTTCAGCTTTTAAGGCCAAACCAAACGTGGTGGAATTCAACTTTCATGACTGTTGACAGAATTCTTCAAATTTGCAAAGAAGCAGGAGAAGGCGCACTTAGGAATGCACCTCTCTTGAGGCTCCAGTGTAAGTAAGTGTTTTTCTCCTCTATTGATGTAAACAACTTTGGGTTGTTGTTGTATACACTTTGATTATGCCGATTTCTCCTGTAGGTTTAATCCAGCAGAAATGCTGTTCTTGACAGAGTGGGCCAACACAATGCGTCCAGTGGCAAAAGTACTTTACTTTACTTTATTGTCAGTTCGTTGCAGGCGCTATCAGGATCGGTCTCTCATTTCTCTGCCGTCTTCTAGGACGTGTGTTTCCCTGCACAATTAATATTAATTGCACCAGAGTTAGCTAGCAGCTAGTTTACATCTGCTGTCCCTGGACAGGTTAACAAATAAAGTAACTTACAATACACCACATACAACATCACAATACATATATCCAGAAATGTAATATGTAAAAACAAGGAATTTACAACAGTCATTAGTGGTTGCAAATTTGTTCTGATAGTAGCCAGTGCTTAAGCTTGATTTTAAAAACTGTGAAGCTGTCAATGCTTCGGATGTTTGTGGGTAAGGAATTCTATATCCCCGAAAACCGAAAAAGCTGTTTGATCAAAGACTGTTTTCTATACTGCGGTACCAAATCTCCCCTAGCAGATGCTCTAGTCCTACGGGCACTGCCATTATGGGCCAGACATCCCCTAAGAGGAGGGGGAAAAAGATTATGGATAATTTTGTACATCAATACATCAGTATAAAATACAAAATTATTAATTTAGGAATTTTTTTTTTAATTTAATTTTAATAATTTTTTTAAAAACTTTTTTTTAAATGGTACAATGATGATAGTCCCTTGTTTTTGTTTTTTTGTCTAGCACTTTAAGAATTTGTTTATGGAGAGTGTACACAGGCTTAAGTGTAGTCGCACCTGCCTGTGACCAAGTTGTTAAAAAATACAACAAATGCGGGAGAATCAAAATATGTACAAAAAGTGGTGCAGCTGATTGAGACAGCTGGTGCCTGATGTTTTTAAAATTATTTAAATGAAATTCAACATTTATTTATAACCCTTCTCACTTGTTTTTTAAAAGACAGGTGTTGGTCAGTTATTACCTAATATTTGACATGCGTCAGATTTGATTGCTTCATCATTAAATACAATGTCTGGGTTCACAGAGTTGTGTTTTCGTGCAGTGAAATACATGCAAACTGTCTTGCTTACATTAAGAGACAAGCAAGACTTATTTAACCAGTCCGAGACTTTCGCCATTGCAGATGTCAGTTTGCTTGCAGCAAGTTCTTTAGTTCTTGCATGAGTAAAAAGCACAGTATCATCTGCGTACATTATAATGTTAAGACCTGGACATACTTGAGGGAGATCATTAATATAAATACTAAATACAATAGGTCCTAAAATAGACCCTTGAGGGACCCCTGTAATACAGCTAACAAAAGAAGAACACTTATCAGCCACTCTTGTACATTGTTTCCTATTAGTCAGGTATGATTTCATCCAGGTCAAGGCAGTAGCAGAGAAATTAAAATTCTGTAGTTTGGAAATTAAACAGTGTGATGGACCAAGCAGTCAAGGGCAAAGAACACAGGATTTCCAACCAAAAAAAAAATATTATTAAATGCAAAAAAAAAATGTATTACTTGAAAACTGAATGAAAATAAAGTCAGGTCTGGGCCCATAAAAAGGGTCAACTAAACAGAACCAAACTTAACAATCAAACAAACTACTCAAACAATGGGTGCATTCCATTCGACCGTAAGTGGACTGCGAAGTGTACTTCACAGGGTATTCTGCCATCTTAAGTGAGATTCTAATCCGAAGGGAGCAAACATGTTCAGTTCGAAGGGCACTGTGAACGGCGCAGGGAAGAAGGGAACATCGATACATCACTTCACAGGAAGTGAAGAGCGAAAATCACCCAACTGTCATTGCGTGTCACGTCACGAGTCAGAACTCGTTATTGTATTATTATTGTATTACTCGTTATTGTGTTATTGTATGTCCTAAGGGACTTTATTTATAAATGCTGATTAAAACCACCTACCTCAGTGAATGTAGCCAGCTTAGCTAACGTAGTTTGTGAAGTAAAATTATTTTTATTAGTTTAGTTAACATTTGTTTGTGTGCTTCGGGTCTAGAGAACAGACTGTTGAGTTTAGTCGGTTAAGGAGCCGACACGAGCGTCTCTTTACAGGGAAGAGAAACGCGGCAAAATGTGGATGGGAGTAGGTTATATAATATGTTTTATTGATGATTATAGAATATAAAATTACTTATTTGAGACTTTGCTGTGAATTGTTTACATAATGTAGGTAAAATAACTAATTTCTATACTATGTTACGGAACAGTGATTCAAGAGGTGTCTGTCCAGCAGGCATCTAGAAATAAATAATAATAAACAAAATTGAATATAATGTAAATGTTTTATCAGAATACCAGAATCTATCAGAGTTAGATTAATCAACTATATTCATAATTTTGTTACATTTTCTTTTAGTCTACTTACATTGTATGTACTATTCTATTTGTTTACATTTCTGTCGCACCTTTTGCTAATTTAATGTTTATTTATTTTTGGTCTCAGTTGTGTTAATGTTCTGAAAGTGGTAAATCGAATTCTCATTACTTAGTCATAGTCGTGGTGTTGCAGGACAATGTGCCTTTGCACAGGAGCTGAAACCAAGGCTGCAAGCCCATCTCTTGTGGCTGACTTTCTGCCACAAGATCTGATGGTCTGGTAGGCTCCATCAGCTCATCCATAACATCTCCAACTCCAAGGCAGATAGTATGCATCATTGTGCAGGCAATTACCACTTTGGGACGACTGTCTGATCCAAAGGTAGAGTCTGAAGGAAGATTGCTCTCCACCGACACTTCATCCTGCCAAAGGATGTTTCAATTACGCATCTTGCCTTGGAATGGTGTCGGTTGAACCGGGCCTGCACTAGTCCCTGGACTGGTTCCCTGTAAGGTGTAATAATGCTAATGGGTTTGTCAATGCAGGGATATCCTCCATCACCTAACAAAAAGTGTCCAGGTGGTGGGTATGCCGCAAGCTGGTAAACTGGGCTGCAACGCAGGACTCTTGCATCATGAGCTGATCCAGGGTATCCACAGAACACATCAATAAACCTGTCATTGTGGTCACAGATGGCTTGCAATACACCAGAATGAAAAAATGTTCTATTGAATAACAGTTGGCATCTCTCACTGGGGCTTTTATGCATATGTGGCAACCATCTATAGCGCCCAAAGCCCTCAGGAAAGCATTGTGATTTGCCAATCTGGCAAAAACTTCACTTACTGCCTTCCTTTCATCTTCTGTGGATGGGAGTTTTATTATATTGCCTCTGTGGTGCAGGAGGGACCTTAGTACCTCTCTTACTGAGTGGAAGACTGTGGTCTTGGATATAGAGAATGCCCGGCACACAACTCTGTAGGAGGTACCGCAAGCCAACCAGAAGATGAATACAAGCACCTTCATGGTTTGCCCCCAGCCATGGTGTCGATCTTCATACAGCATGCTCAGGAGTGCATTCAGGGATTCACGACTAAGGCGATAATCAGGTCTGGTGTCACTTTCTTCATCAAAAAATAGACGAAGCACAGGCACAGTGGGGTTTATTTGGATGTAGGCTGTGGGATTTACATTCTACAAAATTAGATGAAGGGCCACAAATTAATCAACTTTGATACACTTATGACTTCACTCATTCTATTCAGTGTTACTAATGGTTATATGGATGTTTATTCACTGGACTATATTGTGTAATGTAGAGGTATGGTGCATAATTTATTAAATATTTTACATAAACCCAATTGTTATATGGTTTCTGGCAATAAAACAATCTTATTCATATAATAAGACCTTTTTCACTGTGCTAAACTAGCAAGTTACAAATCTGTCCAGGTGGTGGAGCTAAACTCACTCGTTCAAGAGCCATTGCCAGAAGCCTTCTCTTACGAAGTTGTCGTCTTCGCTGTCTTCTTTCATATTCATTACAGATTATAAACAGGTATGACAAAGTAAAAGCAGCGAGAAGCAGCTGAGGTTCTGCCATTTTTTTTTACTGTAATTACCTCAGGAGTGTTTACTACACGGCTGTGCGCGGGAAGAAAGTGCACAAGACCGCTATGCAATAGTTATGATATGATCAGGGGCGTAAATCGCGGGGGGTTCGGGGGGGTCAGGACATGCAGTCAATAATTTGTATGGTATGGTACAAAATTATGTTAAAACACAATTAAGGCTTTGGAAACTCTATAGCAAAACTCAATTAGCTTGTGCCATTACACACGCATACATTTAGCTCATGCATGTGCTAAAGTTAAGTAGCAAATATGGCCAAGTCAAAGCTTCTCACAAAAGCTTTGGAGAACAAATTGTTTTCTTACATTAGAAAGTCTATAGCTACAAGAAGATTTCCAAAACACTAAAAGTTCATGGAGACACAGGGGAATAAAATGTCAAAGGGAATAAAATCAAACCCTTAATTTAGCGCCAAAGACTTGCAAGATGACCCGATGAAAGGAGAAAAAACATTTCAATGCAGAATATAAGAACACTTAGTTTATAAATGTTTTTATTCAGTAAAATGAACTGACTATTAAGAGTAATTTGTGAGAGTAATCTTGAAATGCTGTTTGTCTTCATTCACTTCCATGCTTCAATTGAAGACTGACAAAATAGAAATAAAATAAATTCAGAAAGCCCCAAATTAGTAAAATCCAGTTTACTATTAAATCTACTAGTATTCATATTGTATTGTATTGTTGTCAGGTTTCATCTTAATGTTCCTCATCAGTCATTAAAGAGAATAAAGGAAAACACAAACCTGTTTGTTCCTCTGTATCTTCATCTTTTATTCTGCAGGGTTCTTCCTCAAAGTCCATCTTTACAATAGTATGTCAGTAGTTTCTCCTGGAGTAATTCCTCCTGCTTCTTTTCCTGTGGGAAGATGGGAATATTCCCCAGCATTTAAACTCTCATGAACGGCTGTGGGAGCGGCTTCACTGACTGAAGGTGTGAAATGTGGTCGCTGTTGCTCATTTAGTAGATGATCATCGCAATTACAAAAAGTCATTCAGGTGCAAATGCTTTGCTCAAAAAGTCATTTAGAAAAAATTTCATGATTTCAGTTTTCACTGTAAGGCTGAAATATTACCCTGCTATTTTTAACCAGTTATCAGAACAAAAAGCAGTTAAAGGATGGCATGCATTATTAATCTGACTCCATTAAAGCTGTTATTTTTAACATCTTATTCTTTAAAGGTCTTTGATAGGTAAAGGTAGGATTTAACCTGAACTTTAGATTTTATTCTTTTAATCAGGGACAATACAAATAAATAAAACATAAAAATATGTAAAATGCACAGATTTAGCCAACACTGGCTAATTTTCATCCATAGTCCCTTGGCAGGTTGATGTTAAGGACAGGCACAAGACAAAACAAAATACACTACTAGATCGACCGATATGGGTTTTTCTATAACCGATGCCGATGCTTAGAGGTCAGGGTCAGCTGATGGCCGATATGTGCTGCCGATTTTTAGGGTTGATATCTTGAAGTTTTCCCCTTCATTTGCATGCTAAAATGACACACTAATAATAAGTGGATACACAACATTTCTAAACTTAACTTCCTTTATTGAACACTGACTTGAACCATCTCTCGAATCTTAATTTTGTGCACTGCACGGTATTAAAATAAAGTATTTATTCAAAGTTAACCAAACAAATCAATAAACTGACCAAGTATTAATGATAAACATGGCCATAAATGCCATTCCCATTCTATGAAATGCATTTATACACTATATCTAATTTGCATAGTAATGTGTTTTTGGGACATTATGTAATGTAAAAAGACGTGTAATAATGGGAGTAATACAAAGGAATATTTTCATAAGAATATCATATTTTTCATATATCCAGACAAAACTGTGTATGTTGTCAGAGAAATTCACTAAAATATAATGTCCTCTACAGAGGCAAAACCTCTATTCTGGGTCTCAGGAGGATTTTTCTGTCTCGTGCAGAGTGAATCCAGCATTTATATGTAGATGTCGGTCCTCTTAGCAGCATGAAAATCAATAGTTTTATTCAATAGATTTTATAGACTGTATAACCTCAAGTTTTGCAAGCCTGCATTAACTCAGCACTGAATAAAAACTCGGTGAGATTCTGATTGCGTTCAAGAGATCTGGTTACATTACTCACCGCTGCAAAAACACGTTGTAAATAGATGGCACTCTCACATTTGGCACTCTCCAGAGTGCGAACACAAATGTGCAAATCTGCCCAATCTGTTTCACCAGTATATTATTACAGTATCAACTGAGGGTGCTTTTGCTCGCGTTTGAGGGTGCTTAAGCCTTGTTTACACTTTCGTCTGCCTCCAAAGCGTGAGCCTCCGCTGAATGCTTGCGCGCCTTGTCCGTTTGGAGAGGTGTTTATACTCGAGGGCGACTCAGAGCAGTGAGAAGAAGTACACACGTGACAATGTTTACTTTAGTAAACTTTACCAAAACCACACTACGAAAGAATCGTGTAAAACCCAGTATTACTTGTGACAGAATACATGGATGGGAGAACATGGATACAACTAAATTAACGATCTCTTAAACATTTTCTAATTTCTCTCAGTCAGGACAGCTCTGTGTCTCCGAGCACGGTGGTGTATGTGAGCGGGGCGGAGTAATGTAGCCCTCGCCCTCAATCACACTGCAGTGTTTGTGAGAGCTGCCGCCTTCTCCACCCCACGCACAGGGTGAAATTCTCAGACTCCGATACAGGAAAAATAAAACAGAACTTATAACATTGGGGCTAATATGTTAGCAAGCAAGCTGCTGATAGTTTTCAACTACAGTCCTTAAAGTTAACTGCAAGTAAGCGAACCTTCTACCAGCTGTAGCATTATGCCAGTTCTGGGCGGTTCCACCGCACCAATAACACGGTGCTGCCAGCGGACTTGCCTGACTTTAAATCGGCGCTACTAAACACGGATATCAGCCGCTGCCGATATATTAAAAAAAATGACAAATATCGGCCCGATATATCGGCCGAACGCTATATCGGTCGACCTCTAGAAACTACTATACCAAAATGTCTATAAAATGATCACAATATTGATTTAACAGTAACCATTTTTTAAAGCTTTTTTGAGAAACCACAATGACCTGTTATGTGTTTTAATTCTTTCAGCTCCATTGGAAGTCTATTCCATAATGTAAATTACAGCTTTGAACATTATTAGTGGTGAAATAATTGATTCTTAAGGCTTTTAAAGCAGGAAAATGTATTTATTAAGTTAGATATACAAAAACAAGCTGAGAGGTGGACTCATCTGACCACAGCACACATTTCCACTGTTATTTGGATCATCTGAGATGAGCTCGGGCCCAAAGAACTCGGCGGCATCTCTGCATTCAACAGATGTATAGCTTTCTTGCATAACAGAGATTTGAGTTGCATTTCTTGATGCCTTGCGTACACGGACTGAGATTTCTCTGGATTCCCTGAATCTTTACATTTATCTTTTACAGTTCCCAATTATTTATATTCACGATTTTATACTATTTGTACACCTTTACATTTTTATTTCAATGTTGTAATTAGCAATTCATTTAATTTTTAATTCAATTTGAAGCATATTTGTTACGTGACAGCATTAATTAAAGTCTCTTAAGGGTCAAGCTCAAGTTATCTGATTCTCCTGCGCTGCATCAAGCCTCTCCCATAATATCCGTCATCACTCAAATTAATGCACGGCTCAGATTAAGTATCTGAACATGAAACACTGCTCACTTAGACACCTTCAGGCAATGATTTTTCTTATGAGTCTGTAGACTAGATAATTGGGTGAATCTCTTCCCACATGAAGAGCACTGGTACGGCTTCTCTCCAGTATGAACTCTCTTGTGAGCTTTCAAGTATTCTGACCGAGTGAAACTCTTTCCACAGTGTGAGCACTTGTACGGTTTCTCTCCAGTATGAATTCTCTGGTGTTTTTTTAAGGCACTGGACGTAGTGAAGGTCTTCCCACAGTCACAGCAAACATGAGGTCTCACACCAGTATGAATACTCTCATGCTGTTTTAAATGTTGTAGTCGTGAAAAACTTTTTCCACAAAAAGAACAAACATGAGGCTTAAAACCAGTATGAACATTAAGGTGTGTGTTTAAGCTTGATGCCAAAACAAATGTTTTATCACACTGATCACAGCTGAATGATCTCACTCCAGAGTGACGGCGTAGATGATTGTTGAGAGCGCTTCTGAAAGTGAAACTCTTTCCACACTGAGTGCATGTGAATGGTTTTTCTCCAGTGTGAATTCTCATGTGATCATTTAGGTTTTTTTTAAGTATGAAACTCTTTCCACACTGAGTGCATGTAAAAGTTTTTTCTCCAGTGTGAGATTTCATGTGTCTCTTAAGGTCCGGTTTATGCATGTAAAACATGCCACAGTCTGAGCAGGTGAAAAATCCTTTGACTCCAGATTTTCCAGCTTGTTTTTGTGTGAAATTCTCTTCAGTCTTTGAAACGACTGCATTTCCATCTTCATTTTTGAAATGATGAGGTTTTTGAAGTGCATGTTGTTTGTCTTCATTCACTTCCATTGAGTCTAAAATCAACATATTAAACTCCCACAATTTAAATAGAGGCCAACAAATGTGAAACAAAAAAAGAAACATAGATTAACTAAGTTTTGTTTTATGTCAGTTTTCATCTTAATGTTCCTCATCAGTCATTAAAGAGAATTGAGAAAAACACAAACCTGTTTGTTCCTCTGTATCTTCTTCTTTTATTCTGCAGGGTTCTTCCTCAAAGTCCATCTTTACAATAGTATGTCAGTAGTTTCTCCTGGAGTTATTCCTCCTACTTTCTTCTCCTGTGGGAAGATGGGAATATTCCCCAGCATTTAAACTCTCATGAACGGCTGTGGGAGCGGCTTCACTGACTGAAGGTGTGAAATGTGGTCGCTGCTGCTTGTTTAGCAGATGCTCATCACACACTTAAAGTCGCTCTGAATTATTCAGGTGCAAATGTTTGTTTAAATAGTCATTAAGAAACAAATCCACTCATTTAGCTGATTTGTATGTTGCTCTCACATTCAGAGGCCAGACATTACATGCAAATAATTAAGTTGTTCCTGATCACAATACAAATTACATTTTACACCCGCCAATGTCATCATCCATTGCAATGTTTCACTGTAGACATCGTCTGATGCCAATTTGGTAAACATCGCAAATCGGTGCTGACTGCAGTTAAACAGTGTTCAGCCGTACAACGATTATATCACTTGGCCACCATGGCACCGTGGTTTAAGGCCCAATCCCAATTCTATTTTATACCCCTTCACCTACCCCTATGCCTACCCCTTCCTCTTGCCCCTTGAAACAGAGTGGCAAGGTGTAGGGGTGAAAATATTCCCCTAAGAAATGAAACACCACTAGTACACCATTACACATTTCCTGTAACATTTAACCAGTATGAACAGCAATAAAGTGCACATATCTAACAGAAATCAGGCGTGAGCACGTTTAACAGATTACTCACTCCAAACTTTGTTTTGCACTGTATTTGGACTTAAGAGAACGGCGCTCGTTTTTATGAGCCTTTGAGTTTCCTAAGATGATGCAGAATGATACAGATCATACAAGACTGATTAAGCCGCTTTTCCATCGGGCCAAACTGTTCTCTTTTTTTATTAACTGTTCCATTCTAGTACGGATATGGTTTCGTTTTCTACTGCAATGTAATACAAACGAGTCAGTTGTTGCCTTGGTAACGCAAGAGTTTACAGACTCGTGATGTAAAAAGCGACTGTGTTATGAAGGATGACCAGATATTTATTTTAACTGTATTATTAATTTGTGTTCACATCACTCAAATAGTGATTACCCTTACCACTCCAGCCAAAAGATATTCGAGACACCCCTACCCCTTCACGTGAACGCACAAAAAGGGGTAGGGGAAAGGGAAGGGCTAAGGGATAGAAATGGGATTGGGCCCAAGTCTTACCTCTCAGGTAGGTCCTCCAATGGTGTCGTGGAGGGGTGAAGTGTCTAAGTTGTAACATCTAGCTACTGGGGTGCCTCAGGGTAGACTGGGTAAACCCCAGCCTGATCTGCCAGCGATTTGATTTCGCCCTGCAACTCAGTCTGGAAACCTGTACATTCATTTCTACTGCTTCTGTTACACTTTTGCAGGAACCAATCACAGACTGGCTTATCCACCTGGCACGGTATTGGCGGGTTTAACACAATGACGGATAGAGAAGCGATGGGCCGTTGCCCGTTGATCACGCCTCTTGTGGTCTGATTGGTTGAAGGACTATCCAATTGCGTACAGAATCATTTGAATTATGCTCGTTTATCACGCCTCTTGTGCAGTAGAAAATACATAGCAGACTCCCCAGACCAATGTACAATCTTAAATTGAGCTTGATCTGGTGATAGCCAGACAAGCCTCAGGGCTCAATGCTTGGACCATTTCTCTTCTCCACCTACATGTCATCTCTAGGATCTGTCATTCAGAAGTTTTTCTTATCATTGCTATGTTGATGACACACAACTCATGCATCTCAGTCTGACAGACATTTCTAGCTGGACGAAGGACCACCAACTTCAACTCCACCTTGCCAAGACAGAACTGCTTGTGATCTCAGCCAACCCAACACTTCAACTTAATTTAGCTAGATGTGCCATACCATAACTCTATTCAGGATAGCCAGGAACCTTGGAGTTGTGATTGATGATCAGTTAAACTTCACAGAGCACATTGCTAGAACTGCCCGGTCCTGCAGATTTGCCTTATACAACATTAGGAAGACCATCCTATCAGAGCATGCTACACAACTCCTTGTCCAAGCTCTTGTTTGATCCAGACTGGACTATTGTAATGCTCTCTTGGCAGGCCTTCCAGCATGTACTGTCAAACCTCTGCATCAAACACTCGTTTGAAAAATTCAAGGCACTGATGTTTTCCTAGATAATAATCACTGGCTCTGCACCCCTATAGATAAACTCACTACTTTAGACTAGGGATGTTAACAATTAATCAATGATCAATTAATTGTCGATAATACATTTAATTGATAAAACTTAACGATCATCAATTAAGCAGAGTCATGCACATCATTTTGTTTTGTGCAAAATGTAAGTTGTAATACCGGTATTGTGTTTATTTTGTGTAGGCCTATCTATATCTGATTTATCTCATATAGGATGCATTTGGTTAAGAATTAACGCGGTAGTAAAGCGTGCAGCTCAAACAGCAATGCACAATTAATAATGACTATGATTGGGACTGTCATATTACATAACATTATAAATGGAACAATTAATAAATCGTGAATTATTTGGGTTTAGTTACCGTGTTCAGCACATTGTTCCAGGAAGAGCGCGTCCACACATTCTGACCAGCATGCATCTAAGGGCATTGTTGTATTACTCGTTATATGTGATTATTAAAAAAGCATTTTAATAAATGATCAATCACATCAACACATTTTGCAATCCTACTAATCCTTTATTTAGATTAAAAACCCTTCTTCATTCATTTGGTGAGGAACATGGCGTTTTGAGCAGCATTTGCACACCCTGTCATGCTGTTGCTATAAGCCACTGCGGTAGACGCATATTGCATTGTTAAGACTAACGATTAATCGATTAATTGATCTTTAATTTAAATGGCGAACGATCAACAGAATTAGAGATCGACCGATATAGATTTTTTATAACCGATACCGATTACTGTTTATGTGCCCGATAACCGATATATAGAACCAATATTTATTATTTATTGTTATTTCTGTTTTTCACAATTATAACAACAGCACTGAACTGAACAAACTGTTTTATTTAACACTTTTTAAACACTGTAATATTTGCAATTTCACTTCATACATATAAAACAAAACACACTTCTACATAAATAAATAGAGTCTGAAAGAGTGCAATTGAGGGGAAAAAAATACAGTGCACTGTCACTAAAGTGTCTTTTTAACATTACTGCTGTTGCATCTTTTTATTTATAACAACAGCATATTAACAACAGGCAAAATCAATTTACAAAGTCTAATGTTTTCAAATGGAGAACATAAATAAATGACAGGTGAGTCTATCAACTCCCCATAAATATAAGCATTTGTTTTAAACTACAGTTTTAAACGGTTTATGTGTTGTTTAATAGACTCTAATAAAAGAGTGAAGAGAATGGAACGCGCTGGAATATTCTGTGGAATACGACAACATTGTCAGTAAAATAAACAAAACAAGTGAATACATCGCTTTTACAGAGTCTGGCACGTTATCAGAAATATTAATAATGTTTTTGTTGGATCTAGATTATGAAATACCTGCTAATGACAGAGAGCTGTTTTCATCTATGCGTTTACACAGAACGTCTCTCGCGGAGGCCTAATAATTCATTTCCACAGAGCTGTAATTACTTATATGTTTATTATATAAATGTTATATAGCAGACGTTAATATAATTTAAGGAGTTTTAAACGAATGGATCTTGTTAAAAGTTACATATGGTGGCCATGCTGGAGCATCAAGTGAACGCGACTTTAGAACAGCTGAACGCGACTTTACGAGATGAGCATAAACAGAGAGAGAGAAAGAAAGAAAGTCAGCGCTTTTATTTCCAACATGACCTCATCTGTTTTATATCATTCATGTAAAGTTACGTCTTTATTGGGACATAACGGATTACGCGACTCCATGAGTCTTTAAACTACATAACATACATATCTTATTTGTGCATATCTCATTTGTGCATTACTGGCTGTTATGTTAAATAATGTTTATTAATTAAGGGATGCAAGTTATTTTACCTTTGAACACCGTTGTTGACTGATTTCCCCTTAGAAGCAGTGGTTTAATGGCGGGCTTGCACGTCCACAAGATGGCGGCATTTATCAGTGAATCCGATATTACAAAACCGATACCCGATTATGGGAAAATGCTTAAATATCGGGAAACCGATATATCGGTTGATCACTAATCAGAATTTTTGTAAATTGATATCCCTACTTCAGACTTATGTGCCCTTCAGAAGCTTGTTATCTGCAAGTGAACATCGCCTTGTGGTGCCATCCCAAAAAAGCACAAAATCACTTTCACAGACCTTCACCTGTACTGTTTCCTGCTGGTGGAATGACCTGCCTAACTCAACCCGAGCTGCTGAGCCTTTAGCCATCTTCAAGAAATCTTTTTCATCAACATATGACCCATTAATACTAACATACTATTCAATATATCAATTTTAAAAAGAAAACTGGGACTAGTCACAGCACTTACTTATTTTTGTTGCCCTAATGTTGGTTTGAAATCCATTGTTTTTCTCATTTGTAAGTCGCTTTGGATAAGCGTGATTAAATGTAAAATGTAAATTTATGACTGAGCACCAGACTCTTTTTCTCACACACACATATATATACAGGTGCTGGTCATATAATTAGAATATCATCAAAAAGTTGATTTATTTCACTAATTCCATTCAAAAAGTGAAACTTGTATATTATATTCATTCATTACACACAGACTGATATATTTCAAATGTTTATTTCTTTTGGTTATAATTTTGATAATTATAACTGACAACTAAGGAAAATCCCAAATTCAGTATCTCAGAAAATTTGAATATTACTTAAGACCAATACAAAGAAAGGATTTTTAGAAATCTTGGCCAACTGAAAAGTATGAATATGAAAAGTATGAGCATGTACAGCACTCAATACTTAGTTGGGGCTCCTTTTGCCTGAATTACTGCAGCAATGCGGCATGGCATGGAGTCGATCAGTCTGTGGCACTGCTCAGGTGTTATGAGAGCCCAGGTTGCTTCTGCATTGTTGGGTCTGGCATATCGCATCTTCCTCTTCACAATACCCCATAGATTTTCTATGGGGTTAAGGTCAGGCGAGTTTGCTGGCCAATTAAGAACAGGGATACCATGGTCCTTAAACCAGGTACTGGTTGCTTTGGCACTGTGTGCAGGTGCCAAGTCCTGTTGGAAAATGAAATCTGCATCTCCATAAAGTTGGTCAGCAGCAGGAAGCATGAAGTGCTCTAAAACTTCCTGGTATACGGCTGCGTTGACCTTGGACCTCAGAAAACACAGTGGACTGACACCAGCAGATGACATGTAACCCCAAACCATCACTGACTGTGGAAACTTTACACTGGACCTCAAGCAACGTGGATTGTGTGCCTCTCCTCTCTTCCTCCAGACTCTGGGACCCTGATTTCCAAAGGAAATGCAAAATTTACTTTCATCAGAGAACATAACTTTGGACCACTCAGCAGCAGTCCAGTCCTTTTTGTCTTTAGCCCAGGTAAGACGCTTCTGACGCTGTCTGTTGTTCAAGAGTGGCTTGACACAAGGAATGCGACAGCTGAAACCCATGTCTTGCATAGGTCTGTGCATAGTGGTTCTTGAAGCACTGACTCCAGCTGCAGACCACTCTTTGTGAATTTCCCCCACATTTTTGAATGGGTTTTGTTTCACAATCCTCTCCAGGGTGCGGTTATCCCTATTGCTTGTACACTTTTTTGCTACCACATCTTTTCCTTCCCTTTGCCTCTCTATTAATGTGCTTGGACACAGAGCTCTGTGAACAGCCAGCCTCTTTTGCAATGACCTTATGTGTCTTGCCCTCCTTGTGCAAGGTGTCAATGGTCGTCTTTTGGACAACTGTCAAGTCAGCAGTCTTCCCCATGATTGTGTAGCCTACAGAACTAGACCGAGAGACCATTTAAAGGCCTTTTTGTTTTGAGTTAATTAGCTGTTAGAGTGTGGCACCAGGTGTCTTCAATATTGAACCTTTTCACAATATTCAAATTTTCTGAGATACTGAATTTGGGATTTTCCTTAGTTGTCAGTTATAATCATCAAAATTAAAAGAAATAAACATTTGAAATATATCAGTGTAATGAATGAATATAACATATAAGTTTCACTTTTTGAATGGAATTAGTGAAATAAATCAACTTTTTGATGATATTCTAATTATATGACCAGCACCTGCGTGCCAAACTAGCTAAATGATGCCTTCAGAGGGCACTGAAGTGTTTATAGTCTAATCATTATCAACAGATTAAAATCATATATATATATACACTCACCTAAAGGATTATTAGGAACACCATACTAATACTGTGTTTGACCCCTTTTCGCCTTCAGAACTGCCTTAATTCTACATGGCATTGATTCAACAAGGTGCTGAAAGCATTCTTTAGAAATGTTGGCCCATATTGATAGGATAGCATCTTGCAGTCGATGGAGATTTGTGGGATGCACATCCAGGGCACGAAGCTCCCGTTCCACCACATCCCAAAGATGCTCTATTGGGTTGAGATCTGGTGACTGTGGGGGCCATTTTAGTACAGTGAACTCATTGTCATGTTCAAGAAACCAATTTGAAATGATTCGAGCTTTGTGACATGGTGCATTATCCTGCTGGAAGTAACCATCAGAGGATGGGTACATGGTGGTCATAAAGGGATGGACATGGTCAGAAACAATGCTCAGGTAGGCCGTGGCATTTAAACGATGCCCAATTGGCACTAAGGGGCCTAAAGTGTGCCAAGAAAACATCCCCCACACCATTACACCACCACCACCAGCCTGCACAGTGGTAACAAGGCATGATGGATCCATGTTCTCATTCTGTTTACGCCAAATTCTGACTCTACCATCTTAATGTCTCAACAGAAATCGAGACTCATCAGACCAGGCAACATTTTTCCAGTCTTCAACTGTCCAATTTTGGTGAGCTCGTGCAAATTGTAGCCTCTTTTTCCTATTTGTAGTGGAGATGAGTGGTACCCGGTGGGGTCTTCTGCTGTTGTAGCCCATCCGCCTCAAGGTTGTGCGTGTTGTGGCTTCACAAATGCTTTGCTGCATACCTCAGTTGTAACGAGTGGTTATTTCAGTCAAAGTTGCTCTTCTATCAGCTTGAATCAGTCGGCCCATTCTCCTCTGACCTCTAGCATCAACAAGGCATTTTCGCCCACAGGACTGCCGCATACTGGATGTTTTTCCCTTTTCACACCATTCTTTGTAAACTCTAGAAATGGTTGTGCGTGAAAATCCCAGTAACTGAGCAGACTGTGAAATACTCAGACCGGCCCGTCTGGCACCAACAACCATGCCACGCTCAAAATTGCTTAAATCACCTTTCTTTCCCATTCTGACATTCAGTTTGGAGTTCAGGAGATTGTCTTGACCAGGACCACACCCCTAAATGCATTGAAGCAACTGCCATGTGATTGGTTGATTAGATAATTGCATTAATGAGAAATTGAACAGGTGTTCCTAATAATCCTTTAGGTGAGTGTATATATATATATATATATATATATATATATATATTAGACATGTGCCGGTATACAATATATCACGATAATGAACATGCACGATATTGTTATCGTGGTCACTTCAAAATACCGTGAATAATTATTATTACAAATTATTCAAATTTGTAAAATATATTTTAAGAATACCTTACCCATCTACCGTTTAAAATGAACAACACCGCTGTATGCTGCGTCAAAGAGGAACGTGCACTGATGTAAATAGGGGTGTGCGATATATATTGTATGCGATAATATCGTAATTGTTGTTTTAACGATGTGCGATCTGACATTATCGAGTATATCCCTCACACACACCCAGAGAGTGCATGCATACACTACATGATGTAGTCTTGTAGATTAGACTAGTGCGTGTGCGCATTATAGTGCACGCTTTCACTGCGTGATTTGATCATTTAATATAGGCCTATTTAATAAATATCACACAAAGAGTGCAGTTTTTCTCCAGGTATCAGGATGATAACAAATATGATATTGATTTTATGCAAGTTTACTAAACAAGAAGTTAATATTAAGTGACTTACATTTTAGACTGTTTTTGCTCTATTTTGCCACTGAAAATAGTTCAAAACAAAGACACAGCACTGTAACTGGGTCTCTGAGCTACACACGGCGGTGTTTTCTTACAGCTTTTTGAACGAATCAGTTGAATTAATGATTCACTGACTAAGATAGATTAAGACAGTCAAATGCTTCGTTCCTTGAAAGAATCAGCAGTTTGAATGAATCGGTTGAATCTCAATGACTCACTCATTAACAGTGACTTGCTGCCACCTACTGGCGGTTTTAATTTCACAGTTAAAGTATCTTTTCATGTTTTAAATAATTTCAAATATCAATATTCAACGTTTTATGTTTTAAACATCTAAACATTATTTATGCATAACTGCAGGTTATTAATTTGTCACCTCTGAGCTGCATTAAACAGTCTGTGGAAATGATCTAAATGCCACTTCAGATGCAGCTTCTGTGTTTCCTCTGCACTGCAAAGATGAATTTTGCTGATACTTATTTCATTTGATTGGTAACAGACCTATTGTGTCTTATTATTAGAATTAATTTGTATTACATTTATGAAATTGACACAAAAGATGATGCATGCATATAATTAGATTTAAAAAATAAATTTATAAAGGTAAAAAAATGTGATTGCTGTCACTGCTGTGAACTGAACCACCACACAGATTATGAAGAATATCATAAACTTTAGGAGTCAGCTGACCACGGCAGGAACCAGCACAATAACACACTCAGCAAAATATTGTCTAATTATCATTATCGAGAAAATCCCAGAAAATATTGAGATATCCTTTTTTGTCAATATCGCACACCCCAGATGTAAACAAACCCAACGTGCATGAGCAGCGCATGGCGGGACGAGTTAAGGAGACGCGCTGAATGAAAGTGCACATTCACTCTCTGACAGCAGATGGCGCTGATGGAACAGCAGAAATGCAGCCGTTTCACCGAAAACCTCGTAAACAAAGCAGACTCACACTACTAAACAGTATTTAAATGTTTCAGTTTTCTGTATTCGCTACAGTGCTCATCACATCACCAAATATTTAATACTTACATACTAATTTATTTTCAAACTTAAACATTTTAGATTTTAATCTGGACTACATGCCCTAGATATTGTTTGAATATGTTCTGATTCTTTATTGTTCAGTCTCACACTTTACAATAAAGCTCCATTATTTAACATTAGTTAACAAACTGACAGTGAAAAATACTTCTAAAACATTTATTAATCTTAGTTAAATGTAAATTTCAACATTTAATAACACATTATTAAACTCAAAAGTTGTAATCAAAAGTGTATTATTTAAAGGACCTGAGCTAACATTAACAGTTGTATTTTTTAACTGATGTTATCAAAGAATAATAACTTTGTAACAAATGTAGCTATTTGCTCTTTGTTAATGTTACCTTATTGTGAAGTGATAGCCTACCTATTGTTCTTTATAATTCTTTTGCACTTTAATCTTTTTGAAACATTTGTTTACTTTATACATTTTTGTGTATTGCTTTATTGTATTTAAATGTTCAGTTGTTTTTGTCATGAGAAAAAGTTATTAAACCTGTTATAGTATGACAACACTTTTTTAGCAACTTATTTCAATACCGTGATGATACCGCATACCGTGATAAAATGCATACCGAGTTCCAAATTACAATTATTTTTCAGGACTTCAAAGCTCTACCAGTGGATGGTAAAGAAGAAAAGAATAGGGTAATAATTTCTGAATGGAAAGCCGGCACCCCTAAGTGCCACTTTTATTACTTTTTGATTACTTTTCTATTTTCCAGCACTGGAACACATTTTTATCACTCTCAGACGGCAACTCTCAGACGGGTTGTAGCCTAAAGCTTCCAGTGGCAATGTGGACTGATGTAATTAGCAGATGTGGTGCGCTGTAGAGCTTAGATCTGGCCCAAAAAAATCAAGCCCGACCCTACCTGAGCCCGTGCACGTTGTGTCCGAGCCTAGCCTTACAATTTCGAGTTATTTGAACTACAGAAATCTGTTTAGAATTATCTTGGGATAGTTCACCCTGAAATTAAAATAAAGCCATCTTTTACTCACCCTGCTGTTGTTCCAATGTCCTATGTCCTTCTATCTTTTTCGGACCTGCACGCGCTCCTCCATATAATGGCAGTGAATTGCGATCAGGCTAAAACTTCACGAAAAGGAAACAAAAGTATCACGTAATGATAGGGAGATGCGCGCCATATATGGAAAGTGTGTAGGAGGCATACTATAAGGTTTCGCGAGAAAGAAACCTTATTATTCAGTCAAAATACTGAGATCGGCCGTTACTCTGTGTGCGTTCGTGTGAGTGTGTGCAGAATGGAATAGATCACAAATGGATCCAAATGAAGAAACGTAACTTTGTACACATTTGTTACTTACATATATATTGATTATGGCACAGCTTTCTCCCCACCCAATTAGGCTAATAAAGTAATGATTAAAAAAGCACAAATGCTTGATCAAGGGCCCGGCCTGAGGATAGTGGTGGGAAATATCGGCCCGGCCCGTGGGTCGGGTTATAATGCGTTATAACTCCATGAGGAATAACTTTCAATCCGAGTGACAGATTATGGTGTCCTTGGTCTCTTTTTAATCGTAAGAATCTGCTGTAAATAATGATGTGCGTTTTTAACGATCGGAGCATGTTTCATGAAGTTACCAGCAAAAACGGCAAGTATAAGCAACTGTTATTTTTTTACTCCACTCATGTGCGTCTATGCTGTTTTTTGTGTGTTATACTTCAACGAGGAATATCTTTAGATCTAAAAAACAGATTATGGTTACATATTATGACTACTGGGCTCTTTTTAATCGTGAGAATCTGCTGTAAATAATGATGTGCCATTTTCCATGTTTCATGAAGTTACGAGTGAAAAACGCCACGTGAATGCCGTTTCAAAATATTATTTACATATGGGTCTTGCAGGGCCCTTGATCTTGCAGTGAGACCTTTCAAATGACATATGACACATGACTATCTGAGCTGTATGATGTGTTTGACACATTGCAGTACATAATAATAATGCAGTACATAATAGTGATTTTTTTTCTTTCATTTTATCAGCAAATAACTCATCATTACTTTGGAGATACTCATAATGGCTACATTCATTGTAAAGTTTAGACTCTAAGCTTTCAAATGACACCTATTTTGTGTTGATCAATGTAGTAGTTTTGAAAAATATGACAATTCATTTTTTCGCAGCTAGGTGGCGCCCGCCGGCGGTACACTCCGTTTTAGAGGAATAACTCAGCGCTCGTTGAGAGTTGGATAGATGCATTGAAAAGCTGAGATTCTAAGCTTTAAAATGATACCTATTTTGTGTTATTACATTCAGTGGTTGCTTAGTAAATTGATTATGAATTTTTTTCACGGGAGGTGGGGTTTAAGGGGTTAAATGGCAGGAGACATCGTGCGCATAAAAAAATATTACAGCTGTAATTTAATTAAACATTTTTTCTCAGTAACTGTAACTGATTACAGTTACACTTATTTTGTAATTAAATTACATAATGTAGTTACATGTAACTAATTACTCCCCAACATTGCTCCGGACATTACAATATTGAGTTCTGATTGGTCAACTGCTTATTTATAGTTTGTTAATTTTTATATGGGGGCTTACCGAGGGGATGCTTTTTGTCATTTTATCAACAAGGGGGATGCCATATGATTTATCATTAAAAACTGTCCTATTCTGAGTGATTCACTAAATGATTTATATTTCTCCTAATAAATGATCAAATGTACTCACAGTCTGAAAAACACAGCAGATGTAGATCAGAATGAAAGGCTGTGTTCCACTTCACATGTTTATGTTTGCTTTTCTCTCTCTCACTTCTCTTCTTCTCCTAGACTCTGTTATTGTTTTGGTTGCATGAGCGCCCTCTGCTGGAGGAACTCCAATGATGGAAATTCTTTAGATTTTGATAACAGGCAATGCCTTAAGTTAAAGTGAAAAGAGAAAGAGATGCCAAGATATACTAGCCGACCTTGAAAATTAAGGAGGAAGCATTATTGAAACTCCGGAATGAAAAATAATAGATCTTTATCTGTGTGATTTCTCACGTGCACATTCATTTTTCTTTTATGAAACTTTTTACACATATTTTGCATGAAATTCTTCAAATTCCGTCTTTATTTGCGAAATTATGAGCTTTTTGAAACAGATGCTGTAATTCAATTAAAGGACTAATTAAAAACAAAACTAAAGAGCCGACTGTTAGCTTACAGTATACTGTTGTTTCTTTGAGATTTTACTTATTATCTTCTCAAAAGTGGTTATTATCAAAAAATCTGATATTTCCAGCACTGTTAAACCATCAATTCTTCAATTCAGTTCAGAGAGAGGCTGCAAAAATATTGATGAGGGCTGATAGCTGTAATCAGACATCAATTTTAACGTGTGAATGTGCGCAAATTAGAGCCAAAGGAATAGTTTGCAAATAAGAGGTATTAATATTTACTAAAACTACACATGTAGCCTATTGCAAAAACTATAGCATTTACTCATACACAATGTAGGATATATAAAAAAAAGTTCACATGTTAAACAAAAAAATAAAATGCTGTATTACTATGAAGTTGATAAGTAATATTGAATATTGATATATTGATATAATATTGAATATTGTAATATTAGGTTAAAATGAGCACAAAAACAAGTTGAGGAGAAACAAAAAATGTTATCTGTTGAAATGTAAATTGAAAAACATCTGCTTCATTTTAAGTTAAGTCAATTCTAATTAAAATGTATTTTTCAATTTAAAACGCATCAACTCAATGCCAGAATCCCATTAAAAATAGAATATTCTCAAATATAAAAGTCAGTAAATTCCACTTAAACATTCATTTCCCACAGACAACCTGTTTAAATTACAATAATCATATTTGCATATTTAATAATTACACTTTCATGAAAAACATTCACAACTGTTTTGTAAAAGATGTCATTAGGCTACACATGTTTCGGTGGTACTGCCGTTGCATTTACACTATTTTGACCAATAGGTTACGCCAGCGAGTGGCATTTCGAAAGGGTGAATCATTTTGGAAAAGCTAAGTTTTTCTCAAATACATACACTCTCAGAAAAAAAGCTGTCACTGGGAAGGTACCCTTTAAAAATGTTCTAATATGTACCATTTAGGCACTACTGTGTACACTTTTGGTACCACTATGTACTTTTGAGGTACTAATATGCTCTCTTTAGGTACAAAGGTGTAACTTTTCAAACAGTACCATTGAAGTGACAGATTTTATACCTTTCTTTCTGCGAGTGTATAAAATCTAGGGCGGTTAAGTGATTCAAAATTCTAATCTAATTACATGCTGTGCTGATTAATCAATCTAATTAATCCTAAATTAATTACACATCATAATTTGTCCAAGCAATTTCCCCCAAAAGATCATTTAAAGTCATTATTATGTTAAATGAGAAGAGCATCAAATACACATTCAACATAGAATTTATCTCACATAAAATTTAGGCTATAACAACAACCATGTTTTTTTTCCCAGAAGTATGGAATTATATTTGTTTAAAAAAAACTGACGTAACTTTATAAAACTGAACGTAACTTTTTCAGAAACTATCAAAAATATGCCATTACAAAAGAAGAAAAAATGAAAATGAAAAAAATTAACTCAGTCGCACAAATTTAACAGGCTCTTCAAATGTGCTTCATTCTTTGTTAATGTTTTTCAAAGATTCGTTTTCGCAAATCGTGGATTCTGAATGCATTGCCACAGATTTCGCTTTACGCTTCGCAGTTTTTCATTTGCTGTTTTGGCACAAAACTCTCGTGGGGGTGGGCTTAACAGTGATCTACTCTGATTGGATAATGAGCTTTTGATGGACAGGTGCTCTCTGACCTGGAAGTACAGACGTCACTCAGTGGCGCGCATGTTGGAAAGCTCTTGCGGTGATTTGTCAATCATATTTGACCTTCTATCGTCTCAGTCTGTAAAGATGAGCTCTCAGGAGAGACACGAAGCGGCATCATCTTCCTCCTCCGCTTGTCTGATTCAACATTTATTTTGCATTGAAATTTCAATATCAACCAAAATGATGATTCAGATGGAAAATCTATATTTATTCAATGCTGGCTTGCTGTCTGGGATCTTTTTTTTAATATATATATATATATATATATATATATATATATATATATATATATATATATATATACATTTACAGGACGTTTATTGCAGCTCAGAAGAATGAATGCATTTACACTTGAGTTACAATAGCATAAATAATGCCATTAGATTAATGGGTTTATAATGGGTATTAGGGGTGTAACGATATTCAAACCGAACCGAAAAGCCGCAATACACCACCCACGGGTCGAACCGCGATACTCTCATGTCGAACTGAACGCGCCCTGCCCCCTGCTGCCCCAGCCCAGCTCTCACTTCACCTTATGCCACAAAATAATTTTTTTCTTCCTTGATATTTAATTAAATAGTAATTAGTACACTTTTTACAACTAACAAGAGCTGTATTTTTTACCAAATATTATAATAATAATATTATTTACTAAATACACACTAACTAAGTGCATGTCACGTGACTTGGGTGATCGCTCAAGTTGCATGGTGGAAGGACAAAATGAGCCAGTTTCCCCATTTAGCCAGGTTGGCTAAATGCTACTTTGGAGTCCCAGTGAGAGGGTGTTTTCTACAGCAATGTTTCTCAACTGGTTTGGTCGCGAGACCGTTCTGAGCATGCATATACAGGTGCTGGTCATATAATTAGAATATCATCAAAAAGTTGATTTATTTCACTAGTTCCATTCAAAAAATGAAACTTGTATATTATATTCATTCATTACACACAGACTGATCAGCTAATGATTTGCAAAGGTATCATTATGTTATGACTTTACTTTTTGAGGCACATGACTAACTAATTGTTAAGTAATATGTCATTGTGGTTATGGCTTTTGAATGAATTTTGAATTAGTTAGTAGTCTCAACAAGCAACATTTTCAGAGTTTGAAAATGTTTGCAGTGAACGCTTATTTTTTAGACATCTTAAAGGACATCTAAAAAGGCATGAAACTGTACAGTGTCCTTTTTCTGGCTGTGAGTATAAAACCAACAGGCTTACAAATTTTGCCTCTTACAGGACTAGGAAACACAAAACTCACACAACAAAAGATTTAAGAAACACGATCATTGCTGAAAATGAGAACATTAGCACTGATACAACATTGAACTTTGATGATAATGATGACCATGATGTTGGGCAGTCCTCACAGACTGTTCAAGAGGCTACTGACTCTGGTTGTGAAAGTGTGGATATTAAAACTCTTCAGCATAAACTGGCTTCTGTATTTTTGAAAATGCAAACAGTCTTGCATATCCAAGGGTGCCATCCATAAAATAGTTGAGGAAATTAATGATATATTGCACTTTTCCAAGTCTCTTGCTGTTGAAAGCATCAAACGAAAAATGTATGTAGATATATATGCCACTTTCCACTCATGAAAGTTCATGAATGTTCTACACAGGAGCACACTCTACAAAGGCCTGACTGGAGATTTGCCTGATCTATCCGTCCTTCAGGTGAGTAGGGATATAACAATATCAAATTTCGCTGTACAGTATATCATATCAACCAAAATCTGTATACCAATATTTCATGATTTTCTTTTTCCTCCCCTTTTAATTAAATGTACTATGGCCCATCGATTATACAAACAAATATTCTGCTTCAAAGAAAAAACTATGAAATTGAATTGAAATCAATAGGATAATGTTCTCATAAGGGTCCTCCATTATGACCTTGTATGCCATGCATAATGTGGATAGAAATTACAAGGAAAGTTACTGGTATGATAATTGTGGTTGTTATATTATATTATATCATTGTATTTAGTGTATTGTTAATCAATATATTGTTACTTCCCAGATGACAGAGGTATATAAATGTAGTAGGATTGCCCTTTTAAGAATGGTGTTTGCGTGAGTAATGGGATGGCCCCTTTAAGAATGGTGTGTGGATTGCGGTGTTACGTCAGGTAATCACGTACCTATATAGGTGAGATTAGTTTCCTCATGGCATTGCACTGATGTGACCTGTTTGTGTAGGTCTGGTATCTCCTTCACTCCTCGGGAAAGGTATGTTTTGTTAACTTTGGGGTTCATAGATAGGAGGGAATTATGAATTTGGAATGTGGGTGTTCATGGGATTTTAACTTAATTCATTAGATTAATGTGGTTGTTTGTGTAATTTTAGATTAGTCGGGTGCGTCCAGGCATTGTTAGTGAGTATGTAAGTGTCGTGTACACAAAAGGTAATCTTATTTTGCCTTACCCTATTTGTGTGATTAAATGTTTGAGAGGAGAAGAGTGGGGAGGGAGAAGAGAGTAAACGAAAATGTCTATTTGTTGTTTTGCAGAAGTTGCCAGCTGCTGCTTTGCTGTGGCTTACATAGCGGTTCTCAGTGTTGAGAAATAAACTTGTGGGTTGTGGCATTGCGTCTCTGCTTGTCCCTTTTCATTTAGTTGAAAAGCCTGTTATCAGGGAGGCTGGAAATTGGGGAGGTCCCTAGTACGGGCCTTCTTAGTGTAAGTTGATCGGGCCTCGATCACATAAAGATTTCTCTACAGCTGAGGCACCGATGATCTGCAGCTTGGGCATCAGCTGTGAAATTCCCCTGGTCGCCTCTGCCCTGGGCAAGGTTCAAGTCGGTAGTCCCTTGTCCTACCAACAACCTTCCATGCTGCCCCACCACAACCATCTGTGCCTCTTCAGAATTGCCGCCTACAGCCATCCAGTTGCATGTTTGTCTGTACTGAACCACAACAGCTACACCATAAGAGTCTGGAGGTCACCTGGGACATGGCGCACAAATATGAATGTGCTACCAGAGACCGAAGTTCATGTACTGAATGGCATCAGCTAAGGAGGCATAGACTGACTGCCTCGCATTTCAGGGAGATCTGTCAGGTTCGAGAGAACACTAAAGAAGGTCTGGCTAACCGGATACTCCAAGGGACCCAGCTATGAAGAGGGGGCTCGAATTAGAGGCAAATGCTATCTGGGAATATTGCCAAATGAAAAGGGTCAACCACTAGCCCTGTGGATTGGTAATTCACCCTGACGCTCCTTGGCTGGGTGCGTCTCCAGACGGGTTAATCTTTGACCCTTCAGAGCCATGTCAGTTTGGGCGGTTAAGATTAAATGCCTGAATGTTAAAAGCTACGTCGACTGCCCATATCTCAAAATGAAGACAGGCAAATTGGAGCTAAAACAAACGCATGCTTATTACTGGCAAGTACAGGGGCAGATGTTAATAACAGGGATAAATTGGTGCGATTTTGTAGTTTCAGCCGAGGAAGACTCATTCAAAGAATTTACAGAGACAGTGATGTCTTGGATGCGATCAGAGAGAAAGTAGACAGGTTTTATTTCTATGTCTACATACAGAATGTCTAATGATTCAGGAGTAGGGCTGCAACTAATGATTTTCAGTCAGTGTTTCCAATTAAATATTTTATGCTTCTGTGTTACCATTAAAAGTGAAAATTAAAGATGTTTTTATGATTAAGCACAATAAAAGTATTTTAACACTGAGCACCCCAAGAAAAAGACTAGTCATTTATTACCATTGTACTAAAGAGAAGGCAGACGTCTCTGGCACTACAACTGCCTCTTTAATAACTGTAAACTGCAAATGATTACATGACCATGCCTGTGATTTTTAGGTGTTTATTATGTTGCACCTTCAAGTTCATACAAAAGTTTATAAAAAATATTTACAAATTATATCAGAGGCAATTTACAAAGTGATAATTATTCTGACAGGGAAAAATAATTACGTGGTCAGTTAGTCAATCAGTAAACAGTTATGAGAAGATGTTGATATTACAACTATCTTACCTGGTGTAAAATCTGATGTCTTCAGGTGACGAAGCAAACCGTTTAAGTCCAAAGGAGTGATGAAGGTGAAATATTTGGAGCTGCTCTCTCAGCGCCTCGATTTCCCTCAACGCATCTTCATACCGCTCATCGGGACCATGATGGGTTGCTCGATGTCGGGTCAGATTCTGGACTTGATGGTTGAGATTGGCACTCCCAAACACCGGCCCATGACACCTTAGTGTAGTTAATCCACTCGAATAACGATGGAACAGAGCCTGCTGCTAAAACCAGTCTACCCTTAGAAGTAGTGAGGATTTCATTCTCGTGGAAATGTCGGCTGCATACCTTGGTATGGGTGGTCACCGAAAATCGCGCCCTCCTTATTTTGTGCAGCCACTGCGCACAAAGGTTGGTGTCCTTCGGGAAGCGGTGTAAGCTCAAATGGCTGTTATACCGACTTGAAGCAGAGCAAAGTGGCACACAGCAATGCTCCTTAGATCCACCCACAGTTCTTTGAAACTTAGATGTGTCACGCACATTATATCTCTTTTTCCGTACAACAGCAGCAGCACTCATCTTGTTTGTTTATAGCGGATGCGGATGAAGACAGGAAGTAAACCGGAAACTGATATGCCGACTTCTGACAATTGCGGAAGTTCGTCACTGCGCTTGTGCACGTAGCGAATAGCACCAAATTAATAAAAACACAATATATTTACGTGCATTAGAAAAAGCAACATGTGCCAAGCATCTTTCCAAACTTGTAATGAGTAGCGTTTACAAACCTGTTGTCCAACAAAAGAGAACATTTAATTAAGTGTTTGAAATAACTTACTTTTGTGATCTGACGTGCTTCACATCACAGAATGAGGCAGAAATTATATTATTTTATAATATTCTGCACAGTGATAGATTCGCGGTGTAGAGAAGTGTACAGTAGGCTACGTTTTTCTTTCTCAGTGAATGCATAAAATTTTCCTGACAAAAATTAAGACATTAGTCAGAGATTTTTTTGATCATAATTTAATATTTTATTATAAAACCTTAGACCTTTCTAATGATTTATGTTTTTCTGTAAAATATAATAATTGTTATTATTATATGTGTTCTTAAATACTCTGTTTTGTATTTTATAGCACTTTTTGCATTTTTCAGACATGTAACAGACGTTTTATACTTGTGCTACAATTGTGTGGCCTGTGCTACAAAACTTTAAACCTCTTTAGCACTAGTGCTATGTGCAAAAAAAGTTAACATACAGCCCTGCTTTATCTCTCAGAAGTAGCACCAGTCTTGGCTACCAGACAGTTAGAAACAGTGGCCAGGGAAAACACAGGGCAGGAACCAACACAAGACACACACACACACACACACACACAGACCCAAGAGACAAAAACAACAAGAGATAACAGACAAAACTAACACCTATGACTAAAGAAAACAATATAACCTAAATAATAACTGGAGCTAGCAAAGAGAAAAATAACATAAATACTAAATTCTAAAAATGACTGGAACTCAAAAACAAAACAAGACTGCAATCTTACAGGGAACTAGAGAGAAAAGAAATACAATGTTAGCTAGCAAAAACAAGACAAAAACTAAAAAATAACGCTTGGGAGACTAGATAAAATAATAAATAGTGATGTGACGTTCTGCACCGAGGCTTCAAAGCTAAAAAAACTAAACATCTCACGTTGAAGCACTGTATCGGAGCTTGATTCGCTTTGCCATAACCACGTGATCTGTGACGTCCGAAGCTTTGTTTCCACACACAGTCACGTGACTGCTTCGTATTCAGATTAAAAAATAGTATGAACCCCTTGCGCAGGTCGTCTCATGTGAATAGAAAGAATATGATTTTCAAATAATAAATAAATATAATAATTAATTATAATATAAATAAATATGTACATGTGTAGTTTAATGAATATTCAAATATATTATGTTAAATAATAATTCTACATAATATGAAGAAAAAAATACCCAAGTTAATACGTGACCTCCTTCTGTAGGTTGAGTGCCTAATTTGTTCTCAACAGCTTTCTTATATTAACAACACATCCTCAATGTTGAGACATTTTAGAGCTAAACATGAAAACACATCTTCTGGAAGTGGGTCAACAGCTACTAGCAACCAAGGTATAACTCTTCTGATCAGTCATTTATTTGTTTGTCAATTGCTGTCTTTATAATGAGTTATATTACTGTATTGCAGGGGTCAGAAAACAAATGTGATGTGATCTACGAAAACTCATCACATGGTGAAATGTTATTGTCACGGTTCATGAATTCACTAACTAATTCTCTCTGTGTGGATGTCAGTGTGTATGCGTGGGTGTGTGGAGGCGTGGTTACTGATTGCCACTGATCAGATCATCAGCACCAGCTGTGGCTGATCAACTGGCCTATTTAATGTCTTGCTAAGTACCTTGTGTTTGTCAGATCGTTTGGTTGTTTCCCGTGGCCCTGTCCTGTCCTCCCTTCTTGTGCTCTGGTGATTCGTTGTTCCAGCTGGTTCCTGTCTGTCCCTGAGGTTCTTCGTCTTGTGCCCTTCAGCGGCTTGTTTTGCCCATTGTGTCCCTGCGCTGCCTGGAGACTCCGCAACGCCTGCCATCATTGTTTGCATTATTGTTTTGAGTTGGAATAAGCATTCCTATTTTTCACTGGAATTTGAATCCATCTCTGATTCCTGACAGATATCTTTTACAGCTTTTGATACCATATGGAAGCTGGGGTCAACCCGTTTTTAAATATATTTTTCTTTCATTCATGGCTTGTCTGAAACAAAAGTTATGAATTATCTGAATTCAGCTGATCGCTATGGTTTTTAGGAACGTAATTTTGAGAAAAACCAGTTTAAATAACCGTCCGTCACCCCCTTTTTTATGCATAGACATGAAAATGCACTATCCAGACTTAAATGGCTGTAATTCAAGAATGCTTTGGAATATAGACCTAAGGTCTTGTTTTAAAGAAGATACTTGGCAGATTATTGTAGAGGTCAAATATATTATGAAAATAAAATAGATTGTTTATGAAAATGTAAAAATATATATTTTATAATATGTATTTTACAAAAGTTGTGTTCCAAGTTTTAGGTTGACATATCAAAAAATGAGCTTTCAGTAAGATTTTGTTTGGGCGCAGTACCAAACTTTTTCATTAGATGACATCCAATCTCCATTACTGACTATATATGGGCACCTCCATTTTCATATGGTTTGCATGATCTGAACCATATATTTCTATAATTTTCATACATTTTATGAAGTAGACATCCTATTCAGAAGTAGTATTGGCAGTTTGGCAGTATTTGATCTGAATTCAACCTCTAATAAACATAAAAAGAACATGTGCATTATAGCTCACTGCTGCATCACAAATAGCAAATCTATATATTTTTTTCCTTTATATTTAAAAAATTAGAAAAATTGACTGGACGTTATATTTTGAACTCCTGGCATGAAAACAACTCCCACATCTTTCTTTTTTTTTTTTACGTGTTCATCGCTATTTCCAAATAAAGGTCTGAACTGAATATGAAAACTAGAATTTATAAGCTGCATCATTACACAAGAGGACTAGCTAACATTACCCTGAAGAGGACAGCAACTTAGTAAGTAGTGAAATAAGTTTTCCATTGTTTATCATGGGTAGTCTCTGAACACCCGTTGTACGTTTAGATCGCACTAGTGTTCAAGAATAGCCAGCACAGCGCACCTGCAGCATAGCTAAACTGACTCCTCTTCGGTAACTTCTCCATCATCCGATCCTTCATCTCTGGATGTGATATAATCCATTATATTATCGGTTAGGGCGAAAACCTCCGCCGGGCATGTTCTAAAACATTAGAGAAAGACATAGTCTTTTCAGCTTGCCGCTATAAATCGCAATTTTTCTGCACTAAACAAGTGAATTTTTGCAAGATATTTTTTAGAAAAGTATAGACAAGATGTTATAGAATAATCATTTAATGAAAACCCAATTTTGACAAAAAGTGGACATTCAACTTATTCTTCGACCTAGCTGAAAACGTTCCAGCGCGACATCCAACGCGTTTCCCCAGATCGCATCACAAATGATTGATGGGGCCTTGGTCAACATGATTGTACAAGATTACCAACCATTTTCAATTGTTGAAGATGCTGGCTTTAAGGAGTTTGTAGGAATGTTGCATCCAACCTACATTACTCCATCCCGCTAGTCATTAAAGAAAGGTTGAGGAAAAATACAAGGACGTCAAAGAGAAGGCAAAAGAAGAGGTGAAAAAGACCAGAGACATCTGATATGTGGACATCTCTACATATGGATGCATATCTGGCAGTGACATGCCATTTTATAAATGAAAATGATCAGATATCCACAGTTTTACTGGGTGTGGGAAAATTTCACACTTCTGAAAATATAGCTGAAGTGAAGTCAGCTTTGATGGATGAGTGGGGCATTTAAAACAAAGTTAGGTGTCTTGTAACTGATGCTGCTGCCAATACGGTAGCCTGTGCCAGCATCCTGAAGCTCCGCCAAACAAACTACATAGCACATTTATTATAAATGTTTCAGATTTATAAAAAAAAAATTCTGTACAAGTTCATTTGTATCTTTTTTTTTTTTTTCATAAATTCATTCATACACTCGTTTGTTCATACATTGTGTAAGAACTACATTATTTTTATTGTTTTGTGGTTTACAGAGCACAGAGTGATTAATTAGGCTACTTGAAACAATCATGGATGGGTCCTCTGGGACAGAAAGGCAGCTTTTCCACCTTTTGACCACAAGATGTCGTTAGTGTGCACAATGTTGAAAAGCTTAGAGTAATGAACCATTTTACGATACAGTTGAGGGGAAAGCCTTGGTGCTTCACAAAGCTTCATTTCACCATCACTATGAAATACAATTTTAGATTAGTATAGTCTGTTGCTATTGGACAGTTTTTACAGTAATTGTACACTATTTTTAACAGTGTGGGTGGCATGAGGGTGAGAGTAAATGATGAGAGGATTTTTATCTGTTGGTGAATTACGCCTTTAATGCTGATCTATGGCAGACTGAAGAAACAGCAGAACTAATGGATGACAGTGGATGAACCGGAGAGACACTGGAGTGGATAAATCTCAGGGAAAGGCTATAGTGGCTGAACCGTCTGGATGGGACAATGAACACAAATACTGTGCCTGTAGATGTGAGTCTACATGGAAAAATAAGTAATAATTAAGACACAAAAAATTTGAATGCTCTCAATATGAAATGTATTATTAACATACCATTGTGTTATTCTGCATTTCACCATTACATTCAACTCTGAATTTTGTATTATTTTCTTATCTTTGTTAATATATTTTTTCTAGGTAAATTTCTATGCACTTTTGCCCCTTTGCACACGCAGCAGTTTTTTAATGTCTGTGTACTTTTGTGATTTTAGACGCAGCAGTGCGTGAACAGGACTTTTATTTTGGTTGTATGTATGACGTCATACAGCTGCGCCGTGCTCCTGCATCTGTTGTGATTCTGCTGAAGAAAGGTTTGTGTTTTAAGCGTTTAAAGCGAAGAATGAATAATGTATTATTAAATGTAACACTGCATTGATTTATCTAACATTAATCAGCGTTGTGTGAGTAAATTAATATAGTAAACTCACAAATAAAGCAGAAGGAGCGTCTCATTTCGCTCTTTATCGTGAATCAGTTTAAACATGAATTCAGTCACTGGCGAATGACGAGGGAACCGGAGCATTCGACTCTCCGAGTCTATAGGCTGTCTGCACGTGACGTCACTGCTGAGGCGCGAAAAGCAGATGTAAGGCAGGAAGCTATTTTCGACATAGGAATCACTAATACAAACTCAAAATGCCTATGTTTTGCGTGGTTTATTGTTGCTAAAATCGGTCAAACCTAGAAACCACAGAGTTTTTATCATTTATGTAACTTTCATCACTTTAAAATTTGTCGCCTTTTATGGCGTTGTGCGTCTGCTGATACTTAATGTGGATACCGGCTTACCTTTGTTTTTGACTTGGTTAAATATTCACATTCTTCTTGGTATTGTTTGCAGGGAAGAAAATATATTTTATTGCATTGCATGTTCATTTTATGTTTTCACAATGTTAATCTGGTTACCGTGAAAACCGTGTCACACGCTGGGCACTCGCTGCTTCTTCAGCCATCATATGATAGAAATGTGTCCAAATAAAAATGTGTTAATTTCATCTATTTCTTTGTTGGAAAGGTGTAAATGTAACTGAAGCTTATTGCTGTCATTGTAAATATTGACTTTCCCACACGGCCATGCAGGAGAATCTGAGAGGGTTACATTCAGCGGACAGACACCGACACACTGTATTCTATTTTATATATTTATTTCAACAAATTACAACAAAAATCACATCTATGGAAGCTTGTGAGTAGTTTTGAAGTGGCTGTGGGCAAGTTCTGTTAATTCACAAGCCGAGTGAGAATCATACTCGCAAATGTAATGTTAATTATCAAAAGCAATGTGAATATTTTGAGTGATAGGCAGTAGGTTTAATCGGTGACATTATTACTAGATTTGCTATCCAGCGTCTTACCGTCACCTCCTCAACCTGTGTTTTTACCATAGACCGTAAAAAATATAGCCTGGATGCCAGCCGAACTTAGCCCCGCCCACAACATTTGAGGTTGGAAAGTTCGGTCTGGACTTGTGCTCGAACCAGAGCTGTTTGGACCAATCAAATTGTCAGGGCGGGCTTTATATGATGATGGACAGATGATCAACAGTAACGTAATCAGCCACGTCACCAAAGAGTGCTTGGGTTGAATTCGCCCCATAATCACAGCCCAGTGGAGCAGTATCAGACTCATATTCTGACTAGAATCTGAGTATGACGACGTCAGGCTATAAAAAATAAGGTTTTACACGTAGAAAAGCGGAAAAGTGTATTGTCCAGTTTTCCAACTGAACGATGGTGTGAGTTCATATGGCAATTCTCGACGCAGCATGAATGACCTACAGTGGTGACATTTTTCACAATTACGAGTCGACAGAAAATCTAAATAGCCTAAACTTACTAGCAGAAAGGCAACGCAATATAAACAAACCAGACCCAGAACTCAACACACTGTGACAGCAGCTTCACATTCTCTATATCAACCGTCAGAGAGCAGGAAATTCAGTAGAAATAAAATCGGTCCTCTTCATAACATAAGGATCACGTCCAACATATGTTGTGATTTTTCTGTTTATAGCTTTCTAAACCAGCACAGTACAGACTTTCCTCCATCGAAAGTCTTTCATCCATTCTGTTTTTCACTTCCTGCCCTACATCTGAATTTTGCGCATCATCAGAGCCACGTGATTGCAAACAAGCTATTAAACCAATCGATTCACAACAAATGATTCAGTGATTCGAAGCGCTATATTTCGATTTCTACAAATCATTAAATAACTAAACTGCCTAATATAATAAGGGTCTGTATAATTTGCATTCTTTTATTAATTTGTAGTGTTAGTTTTGAGTGTTTTTGTCTAATCGGGTCATTTAGGTCCATTACCCATCGCTCTGAATGATTAATAGAGATATAATTTTGGCAGAAATAGAATTCATGACGATACAATATTCATATTTCAATACAGAAATATGACACTTAAATTTAAGACATAGTTCAGTAAATCTCAAAAGCTGACCATCAGAATTCAACAACTGACCAACTAAAATGTATTACACTAAAACCAAATATGTGATGTATTGTTCAGTGAGGAGAGAAGTTATGTTTAAAAACCAAACACTGTGTCAAAAGGACTTGCCTGTGAAAATTAGATAACCGAAGATGTTTAGTTCATATCAAAACTGCATCTAAGAAATAAATTGATACCACTAAGTTGTTTAAATAAATGGTTAGGGAAAATATTCCACATACAGCAATTTTTGCTTTAATAATCCAAACATTTGTTTTTAGATAAACTTGATTGAATTAATGATAAATGCAGTAACCAATTGATAAGATCTCTTTTTGTTTATATCTATTCTCCTCCATCTAAATTAGTTTGGGTTAATATGTTTCCCTTATTTGAACTGGAACATTTTTGGGGATTTCTTAGTGGGTATTGTGTAACAAATAAAGCCAAAAAGTGTAATTTAACATTGTTCACAGAATATATAAAGACACATTAGGTATGGGTCTCAATGTCTAAGTGTTAAAATGAACTGCAACTCTGTCTTAAATTTGTCATTTTTTTACTTAATTCAAATAAATGACTTTTCCACAAAGAAAAAAATATATATTATTGATTTGTTTTTGTTATTAGAAAAAATTATATATTCATCAAACTAAATAGAGAAACTCAAAACCCAATTTAACATGTTTGTGATGTGCTTTAATTTTAAATTCCAATTTTTTGGTTTCATTTTATTTAAAGTATTGTTGTGTTTCAACTTAATACTTAAAAAAAAAAAAAAAATTCAATAATAATAAAAAACTCGCTCTGACTGACTCTCTTACCAGTGCACTGAACTACTGAACTAGGAGAGATTTAGTTTGGATGTGTTTTTCTTTCTGTTAATTATTCTCATTTTAAACAGGACAAACACACAGAAAAACTCCTGGAGAAGTGACTGAGATCCCATTATAAAGATGGCATTTATTAAAGAGGAGAGTGAAGACATAAAGATTGAAGAAGTATTCAGTTTAAAACAAGAAAAAACTGAGGAAGAAACAAAGAAAGAGGAGAGTGAAGAAATTAAGATTGAAGAAACACTCATAGTGAAACATGAAGATACTGAGGAACAAACAGGTTGGTTTCATTCTCAAAGCTGAACTCAGTCATTTGATCCTTATTAAAATGTCCAGTTTTACAGAAATTAAGGATATTTTTGAAGAATGTCAATAATATTTTCCCATTAATATTTTCTATCTTAAGGGGACTAAATATTTACCTTTAAATTATGCATTATTATCATCTGCAATGCCAAGGTGTAAGCACTAGATGGCTGTATAGCCTTACATATAAATATAAACAGTTGCTGCTGAGTGAGAACATACGACAAAGTACATTAGTTGTATTGGGTTATTAATTTGGATATATGTAACCGGTCCTTTGAACCGGAGTCTCCGGCATGGGAGGCAGGTGCTAACAAGGATGCTAAAGACCGCAGCCGTTAGCGTCAGTTGCTAGCTAGGGGAGGGAGTCTATATATTTATATAGTTACATCACAACGGTTGTGATTCGATGATCGTACTAAATCATATCACATTCTCATAACCATGCATTGTCACCTGTGCGGCAGCCGGACACGTTAACAAGGACGCTAAAGACGGCGACCATTAACGTCAGCCGATAGCGCGCCTCTTGAAGTCAGGGGAGAGGAGGTTTACTCGCATCGCTCTTAATGGCCTACGTCTGTTACACAGGCAAGTGTATTTACGTAGAAGCCAATGTAAATAAATCTAGATTTAAATTCAAAGACACAAAATAATCTATGCATGACCTGTCATTTTATTCGTATCCAAAAATTAGGCGATCTGAACACTATGGAGTGCTAACACTCTCATGCAACACTTATACTCGAAGCCGGAGGGCGCTCTCTCACAGAAAGTCCAAAACGGATGCGTAGAAGTAATACCCTGCCACGTCCCAAAGGCATTCAGCGCTGTAGCAGCAGCTGAATAAAAAGAATCGTTATGACTGATAAACACACGATTGCGACAATATATGGTTTGTGTGTGTTTTTCAATCCATCTCAAGGTATTTATTGACAATGAAGTATATGAATAATGCAGTGCTAACTGACAGCCTTTTTAATGTTTAGTATCTTCTGCTCACCAAGGCTGCATTTATTTAATCAAAAATACAGTTAAAACAGTAATATTGCGAAATATCATTATAAATTAAAACAGCTGTTTTCTAAGTGAATGTATAATAATGTGTAATTTATTCCTGTGATCAAAGCTGAATTTTTAGCATTATTACTCCAGTGTTACTCAGTGTCGCATGACCCTTAAGAAATCATTCTAATATGATGATTTGATGCTCAACAAACATTTATGATTATAATCATTGTTGAAATCAGTTGTGCTGCTTAAAAATGTTTTGGAAACCATGATGCAAATCATCATATTAGAATGATTTCTGAAGGATCTTGTGACACTGAAGACTGGAGTAATGATGATAAATACAGGTTTGATCACAGGAATAAATTACAAATATTTTTTAAACTATATATTCACATAGATAACAGCTGTTTTACATTACGATAATATTTCACTGTATTACTTTTTTACTGCAATTTTTATTAAATAAATGCAGCCTTGGTGAGCAGAAGACTTCTTTCAAAAACATTTAATATATATATATATATATATATTTATTTATTTATTACATTGCATAAAATCCATGGGGACAAGTGTTTGTAGTACATAAACCAATCGTAAAATTGGCATGAAATATAGGGATAAAATATTATAGATATTAGTTAAAAGCAAGAGATGAGATAAATTAAATCTGTCAATTAGACAAAGGTCGAAAAAAAACTGGTATTGCACCTGACATTTCTGTTCCCCTCACTTCTGAAAAGAGGGCTACGCCCCTGGTTTTGACACTGATTTTTACATGCATTTTGCACTTTGAACACTGGCTAACATGCTAAGGGTGTCACACAGATGGCGCCGTGAGCCTGTGCAGCTCTGTCAGGAGCAATCCATGCATGAAATATACAGGTGCTGGTCATATAATTAAAATATCATCAAAAAGTTGATTTATTTCACTAATTCCATTCAAAAAGTGAAACTTGTATATTATATTCATTTATTACACACAGACTGATATATTTCAAATGTTTATTTCTTTTAATTTTGATGATTATAACTGACAACTAAGGAAAATCCCAAATTCAGTATCTCAGAAAATTAGAATATGAAATCTTGGCCAACTGAAAAGTATGAACATGAAAAGTATGAGCATGTACAGCACTCAATACTTAGTTGGCGCTCATTTTGCCTAAATTACTGCAGCAATGCGGCGTGGCATGGAGTCGATCAGTCTGTGGCACTGCTCAGGTGTTATGAGAGCCCAGGTTGCTCTGATAGTGGCCTTAAGCTCTTCTGCATTGTTGGGTCTGGCATATCGCATCTTCCTCTTCACAATACCCCATAGATTTTCTATGGGGTTAAGGTCAGGCGAGTTTGCTGGCCAATTAAGAACCGGGATAACATGGTCCTTAAACCAGGTACTGGTTGCTTTGGCACTGTGTGCAGGTGCCAAGTCCTGTTGGAAAATTAAATCTGCATCTCCATAAAGTTGGTCAGCAGCAGGAAGCATGAAGCGCTCTAAAACTTCCTGGTATACGGCTGCGTTGACCTTGGACCTCAGAAAACACAGTGGACCAACACCAGCAGATGACATGGCACCCCAAACCATCACTAACTGTGGAAACTTTACACTGGACCTCAAGCAACGTGGATTGTGTGCCTCTCCTCTCTTCCTCCAGACTCTGGGACCCTGATTTCCATCAGAGAACATAACTTTGGACCACTCAGCAGCAGTCCAGTCCTTTTTGTCTTTAGCCCAGGCGAGACGCTTCTGATGCTGTCTGTTGTTCAAGAGTGGCTTGACACAAGGAATGCGACAGCTGAAACCCATGTCTTGCATATGTCTGTGCGTAGTGGTTCTTGAAGCACTGACTCCAGCTGCAGTCCACTCTTTGTGAATCTCCCCCACATTTTTGAATGGGTTTTGTTTCACAGTCCTCTCCAGAGTGCGGTTATCCCTATTGCTTGTACACTTTTTTCTACCACATCATTTCCTTCCCTTCGCCTCTCTATTAATGTGCTTCGACACAGAGCTCTGTGAACAGCCAGCCTCTTTTGCAATGACCTTTTGTGTCTTGCCCTCCTTGTGCAAGGTGTCAATGGTCGTCTTTTGGACAACTGTCAAGTCAGCAGTCTTCCCCATGATTGTGTAGCCTACAGAACAAGACTGAGACCATTTAAAGGCCTTTGCAGGTGCCTTTAGGTTTTGAGTTAATTAGCTGATTAGAGTGTGGCACCAGGTGTCTTCAATATTGAACCTTTTCACAATATTCAAATTTTCTGAGATACTGAATTTGGGATTTTCCTTAGTTGTCAGTTATAATCATCAAAATTAAAAGAAATAAACATTTGAAATATATCAGTCTGTGTGTAATGAATAAATATAATATATTTTTCACTTTTTGAATGGAATTAGTGAAATAAATCAACTTTTGCTAAAATTTTGCAGTTAATTTAGTCATTTTCTAAGGTCATTTGGCAGTTTCAATCATCATACAGTAACCAGCCTGAATTTGTCTGCTGTTTGAAGTAAATGTGCAATACTGCCACTGGTGAGTGATTGACAAACACTTAACATTGGATTGTCAACCAATGGACTTTTAATATAGCATCTTTTAACTTCAGTTGTTGGAAATAAAAATGTGTCCTCCCTTGTTGATTGCAGTGATATACAGGCTACTCATCATTGGAGACTTTAACATCCATGTGTGTTGCCTTTCAACCTCAATGGCCAAAGAATTTGTTAGTCTCATTGACTTTCTTTGACTTGTCTTTGACTTGGTAAATGGACTGGATCTCTTTGTGCACCAAGATCAAACAACAAGCCGCAAAACACATAGCCTATAATAAGTATAAATTGCAACCCACACTGGGATGATTATCGTGCACACTTATCACCGAAGTTTAACGCCTCGTGACTAAACAAAGGGCGCCAATGTGAATGAAAACGGCAGGCGGAAAAGCGGTATTTTTTTAAAAACGCCTTGGGTTCGTTTTTTGGGTTTGACGCGCCGCGTTAAAAACTGGCCGACCAATGAGATTGGTGCTTTTGTTCACGTGCCTGGGGCTGGTGAAGTTACAGTAAAACACGACTTGGTGGCACTCGAGCACAAAATGGTCTTGCCGATTACACATTGATATAACGAAGAGGAAGTAAGTAGACAAAGAAGAAGATGGAGCTGCTACCGCTGTTTGAATTATCCATGTTCTGTTTGCCAGTTAGCAAAAAGTGTGTTAATGGTTTTGGCAAGCACGTAAATACTGCCTCTCTTCTTCTTCTATGTGACAAGCGAGTGTCAGAAGCGTAAAGTTGCACAGCGCCACCTTATGTACCGGGGTATTTCTGTTTTTCAATAAAAACAAAAATAGCAGATACCAAACATGCAAGACGCCAGAACGTTGCTATACCACGCTGTCAATCATCACAATTTTGGGAGTGAGTCGTTATTCTCTGTGTAGTCCATCCTAAGACTGAGATGATGCCGACTAGAGATGCCTATGAGATCGGCAATACACGTTACTATTATGGGGGCAGGGCTTTGCTTTTTTAATTACTTCATTTTATCCAAGAGAATCTTATTCTATTTTGTAAGCAAAGGTGGAGTGTTTATTAATTTATTTCAATAAGTCAGCGAGAAATTTACAGACACATATTATCCTCTCATACCGTTACAAATGCAGCATTGTGACTTCTGCACCGCACGAGATGAGAACACATTTCAAGAAAGAGTCTGCGTTTGCGATATATTTTGTTTTACCGCGAAATGCTCACTCTGTCTGGATGCACTTAATAAGGACGTTTTATATATCATATCGCATATGCGCACTTCAATAAACCCAAAGAATGCAGGTCAATGTTTTTACATACTCTGGGTAAGGGGCAAAAATCTAGCGATCGGTTTATGCTTAAGAACGTGCATGTAAACGCACTCACTTATTCCCTGAAAGTGAAACAAAACTGTCCGAGCTTTTGGCATCTGTCGTTGCATTAACGACGTATTCTTTCATGACGGCAATGAATCTACCTCAACAAAAGCTAATAACGGTAGGCCTATATCAAATATCTTAAAGGGTTACTTCAGCGATTTAGCATTAAGCTTTGTATCAGTAGAAACCCGGTAGTGTATTCGAATGATCGTGCTTCCTGCTCCTCATATCCCCCTGAGACGAGAGATTTATGTATTTTTTGTCTGGAAAAAAGCCTCCGATGTCGCAAATATCGTCATTTTGTGTCACCAGAGGCTTTTTTGGCTAGAGGCTAGAAACTACAGCCAGTAGTAGAAGCTAGTTCTGCATGTTTTTAACTCACCCACAGGGGTGGGATCTCACTCACAGAATGTAAGACACAGACAGCCGCACGGACATTCATAACGGAGCGGTGCAAAGAGAGTGTTTTCAATTAATTCCTATGAAAGTTAAGCTTCCATAGGCATGAACTTAAAACGCGCCAGACTGGACACGCACCGTGAATGACTGTGAGGCCATGAATGAACGACAATGCGGCCGTGAATAAATGCCGGGCGGCCGTGCTCATTTTAGTTTCGGTTTAAAATTAGCGCCAATTTGGGGCGGGTTGCTTGAATTGTGGGCTCATGAAAACACAACAAAACGGTACAATGACAAACTCACTTCAATAGGCGCATTTCGCTTTAAAACCAAATCTTCCGCAATCATCTTGTCTGTCAGCTCTTCGCTCTCGTGATTAATGAAATCTGACTCCTGCTGCGACACTCATTCGGCTCATGCTGTATTGAGTAGACACGTTCTGTTTTTAATTGTGGTGTCTGTTCTCTAACTGAACTAAATTATTTTATTACTATAAAAATCAAAACGATGGTGGGGTGGTGCCGCGGTGGGCAAGAGATGTAACTGGTAGGCGTGGCTTGGGAGTGGCCTCGTAGGGCAGCGAAGCAAGTGCATTCTGGGAGTAGTTGTCTTTCATCCATATGAGCCAAAAATACTTCTGGCTTTTCTCAGTCTAGAAAAAATTAAAAAATTAAAAAATAATTTCACATTTCTACTACATAAATGACCCAATTTAAAATACACATTCATCTTTCCAGCGATGAAGGACCCCTTTAATTTACTGGCTTAATATTTTTCTTGTGGACCATACATTAATGACAGTGGAAAAAATTAGAAGAATCAATATATTGCTTGTTAACAAATTTTTTTTCATCAAGTCTGTGTTTCGAAGCTCCTTTTATTTTTCACAGATTTGGGCTGTGCAACCTCCCATGGTCTCTCTTGAAACCAAACCGGAAGTGACTTAAACCGCAATTCATCGACTGGCTGCTAGAGACAGGCTCCAAAAGAGAGCAGAATCTCAATGAGCCCCATGTTAAAATGCCCAACTTTACAGCAGAAAAAAAACATGTTGCCTGGTACAAATTGTAGTTTTGGTCTATACAGCTAATTTTCCCCCTCATGACAACTGTGAGGGGGGTGATTTTTTTTTTTTGTATCTCATCCATTTAAATTAAATTAAGCCTTAAAATTCTGCATAATTAAGGGCATGGTCACTTGAGTGACAGGTGGATTGCCACTATGGTCGAGCTAGGCGGGCGTGGTTTCAGCAACCAGTCACCTCAGCTCCACCCACGTCCCGCCTCTTGGCCCATTTTCAGTTATCCGGGAGTGAAGCGCTGCCAAGATGGCAACGGCCGACTTTTAGGCTTCAAAACTGCTCTTCGGAAACCTTTGGGTGATGTCACGGACACTATGTCCATATTTTTTTTAATAGTCTATGGTTCGGCCCTTAGACTGTTATTAGGCCTATATAATTTTAGTGATATTATTATTATTATTATTATTATTATTATAATAATTATGATTAATTTGCAATTGTATTGGTTTGGTGTTATTAGTGTCATTAAACGTTTTGCTAATGTGCTATGGAAACAATAACATCTATGCCGACGAACATCTATGCCGTTTTCATCTTGGCTTAAACAACAACTGGTATAAGAATTATGCATCTCTTTTATACAAGCTCTTGACAATTTAGTAGATTACCTTGAAATTTAATTTTGATGTGGGATGCAGTTTTGTAGTAGTTTTTTTAAGTAGAGTCGCGATATCCAAAGCCCGACCACACCCTCGCAGATGCAGAACAATTCATTATGTCGGTATTAAATAAACAGTTATGGAAATGTAGAAATTAAAGCTCCAATCTCCTCCCGAAAATCCAGAAAAAAGTCTGTTGGTGCCTCAGTTACAACTTCACTCAGAGAAGCTGTCAATCTCAGCTGTCAATCATGACATCATCCAAGTCTAACTAAAGCAGTAATACTTTGTAGTTTATATACATTCAAGGGGGAGGGATACATACAATAAAGGTGGAGACAATCTGAACAAAGCATGCAAATGCAGTGCAGGAATCAGCCCGTTTCCGGCATTTCCCCAATCCTGATCTAATCAGCATAACAGTGTCATTCAAATGCATAGGTGCTAATCCAATCAGTCTGACAGTATCGCCCATACCTTCACATTACTATAAAGACAAAGGCACAGCTGTGCCTTGAGCTTGTCATGCCAAATGGTCAGGAAGTGCATAAAGACAAAAGGTTAATGTGCGTTTTCATGTGTACAGCCATTCCGTATATTTTGTGAAATGGTGATGTCATCACACCACGTCCCACACGGTAAAGACTAGAAGGGATACAGCTACGGCCACTGGGCATGCGCACATCAATATTGCGTCATTTAATTACTGTATTTGCATTATTGTAAGGGTAGGTTTAGGGTTGGGGTAGGTGTAGGCATTAATGAAACACAATCTGGTAAGTAGCAAATGTATTTATTGTTATTTTATCGTGAGATTTTGCCTCACTTCTGACTGTTGCTGTACCCCTTCTAGCCACAAGTCTTCTCCGTTTTTTTTGTGGCAGAATTACAGCGCCACATACTGGTCTGGCATGTATACTACATCGTTTTGAGCCGGTTTCAGTGGTTTCGTGTTTACACAGTTATTTCTTGAGACGAGGGAAAAAAAGATCTGGCTTCGTGTGGATTAGGGTCTAACCCATTTCAGATTAGAGTCTAACCCAGCACAATAGGAACTATGCAAAACACTGGCACCCACCATTTTTAAAAAGCCATGTAAACACACAGTTGATATACACAGTTGCGTATAGGATCTAGCATACATAAGTTTTGATGTTTTATGTGTCTAAATGTTTTATTGGCAGTTGCTTTGTGGCATTAAACTGGGATTGGCTTTTATGTCTTTTTTCGACTTAGACCTGATGCTGTTGAAAGAGGAGAGTCAAGATCTGAAAGAATTGGAAGATAAATATCAGTACAAGACACATTATGATTTCATAACTGAAGAAAAATCTTTTAGTCTCTCAAAGGCTAAAATGACTACCTCACAAAAAAGGGCTCAAAAGACAGGAACTATAGGTGATTTCACCTGCCATCTGTGTGGACTACATTTCAAAAAGCATGGAAACCTTGAAGTCCACATGAGAGTTCACACTAGAAGGAAGCTTTACCCCTGCCAACAGTGTGGAATAAGTTTCAATCGAAATGAACGTCTTAAAATCCACATGAGAATTCACACTGGAGAGAAGCCTTTCACATGCCAACAGTGTGGATTAAGTTTTACTCAAAAAGGACACATTAATAGTCACATGAGAATTCACACTGGAGAGAAGCCTTTCACATGCCAACAGTGTGGAATAAGTTTTACTCAAAAAGGACACATTAATAGTCACATGAGAATTCACACTGGAGAGAAGCCTTTCACATGCCAAAGGTGTGGAAAGAGTTTCACTCAGAAAGGAAACTTCAAAAGGCACATGGGAATTCACACTGGAGAGAAGCCTTAAAGCCCCGATATACTCACGGTGAAGGTCTTTTTCTATCTTCGTTTAGGGGTAAAGTGAATTTTGAAATACGTGAGCAGCGATATACTGTTAGAGAACATCTGTCAGCGGTACCGCGGCCCACACTGCTGAGAGTGACGTTAGATGAATATGTGCTGCGCACTTTCCAATCTCAAAAACAAACACAAAAGATTGAGAAAACAGCAAGCATTTTTTTAAATAAAGCATAAGAAAAGCATCTAATCATAGCAATGTGGATATGTTTGCACGAGCCCTGCAAATCGGCATTCTAGTAAAGCCTTTATATATCACTTTATTCAATAGATTGCTTAAAATCAAGCAGCTTTACCGTATTAAACATGTGTCAGTGTATCATTTCATCAGAAGTACAACTTGCTATAAAGTACAACTTTCTGCTATAAAGCAGCTCTCCAGTGTGTTCATGTTTTCACTTGTGGACGTCTGACCTCCACGGACTGAACAGGACAAAGGAACCAGAAAGACGGAGCCTCCGTACACACCTACCCATCACATAATCACCACAGACCAATGGTAGTACAAAAGTGTTTACCAGTCGGAGCTAACTTTTCCGGAAAGTTTGCTTTGGCAAGCTGTTTTGAACTTCCCAAACGAACTTTGGTTTGGCCTGATTTTGTTCGAAATGACGTCCCATCAGTTCTTTGTTTCCGCTTGAAGTATATCAGGGCCTTTACACATGCCAACAGTGGGGATAGAGTTTTGAGCAACTCTGAAACAAAAATCTGATATGTGGCCATTGTCACGACTGACTTAAAGCTGTGATAAATGAAAGGACATAGCGAAATCTCTATGGTTGCATTGATGTTGATCGATTAACGTAAAATAATCTGTAAAACAAAAAAACAACATGGTTATCTATAAGTTGAGTGTTAGTGTCAAGAGCAAATAACAAGAACTTGTTTTGTGACGAGTTTCAGAGAGAAGTTCATGGAAACAGACGTCTGAAAGCGTACCCTGTTTGTTTTATATATTTTACAAAAGCACAATGTTTTGTTAGTGTTGTGAATGTACACAAATAAAATTATTGACCGATATCTGTATGACCAAAAATTATATTTTAAGTTCTTTCCACTTTCCGTTATCAGGAAAAAATGCAAATGATCCCCCTCGGCTCTTCCACTGTCCTCAGATAATAACTGAGAGCTTGAAAGTTTTTGAGATGTGTCCTAAAGAAAGAGAAGGTTTTCGAACAATATTGAGAAGTTCTGAGATTATGCAACATCTCTTTATGTAGTTTAGTACGTTCTGCAGAGTTTAGTTCCAATCCTGCTCTAACAAATATAAGGGGCATTCACACCGGAGGAACATTTTCATAGTTCCTGTAACTATTGGCAGAAGTACCCTCTTTATGGTGTTTTCTCACTGTAGAAACTGGGAATGGTTTTAGCTATAGGAACGCCTTTTGTGGGGACTAAATAAGCTCTTATTTCAGAGTAGGGTCTAACCCTTGATGCTCTTCTGTGTGTTGCCAGCAAATACTATGTCACGATCACCAGTGAGAGTGCCCGTGATTATCACCAGAGGGCACTCCACCTTTGACTATTGCCATATCATCACAGACTGTTTTCACTCCCTCAAGGACTTCACCTCCCATAATCCTTTGGCCGGACTCATCAATAGTAGATCCGCCCCTGACTATAGGGTTTTTTTGGTCATGAAAAATTATAGAAATAAAATAAATAAAGCCACAATGTGTCACATTTGTTACATAACATTTTTATTCAAAAATATGAATTGCTCTTCTGTTGAAGGTCTTTTTTTACATATCATTTCTCCAGACTTTGAAAAAATCCTCTCACAAGGGACACTTGTTGCTGGCATAAACAGATATTTTTTAGCAAGTACATACAAATGAGGAAAAATGACTGCTCCCTCTTTCCAATAAGTTAATGGATCATGCTTTCTGGGGAAAAACGCATCTTTGAGGTACTTTTTCACTTCTACTATTGCATCAGCTGTAGCACTGTGTATCGTCTTGGTTTCAAGGATATGACTATCAAACAGTTCCCATAAACTGTCCAGGGTTTCTGCTGGTGTTGATGATGATGACGGGCCTGATGTTGACATTTGTGGCTCTGAATGAAAACTAAAACAACAATTAGTTACAAAGCATAAACTGACAGCATATATGAAGTATAAGTTACATAATTATTCAGATGACATATCTCCATAAAGTTAGATGAAGACTGAAACTATTCACTGTACGGCATCTCTTATTTCTTGCTGCCACCAGTATGCTGGATCCACCAAATGTTTATCCTTCTATTTCACAGTTTCAGCAAACTGGTCTTTTGGCAATGGGCCGTGTGACCTGCGAGCTGGGTAGTCTGGCAGCCCGCCGCCAAGTGTGGCTTGCCCAAACACGACTACGGGAGTACTGTTAGAAAACCTTGAGTGATCTTCCATTTGTTCATGGGCATCTTTTTGGTCTTAATGTTCCAGGACTGTTGGAAAAGAGCGTAAAACTGTCTGAAGCCACTCGTCAACTGACGGAGGTGCAGTGCAACCCTACCTTTAGGATGCCAGAAGTTCAGACCCGGCATTTGTGGCTAGGTCTCACCATACATTCCCATCGACTGATTGTAGTTTCTCACCATTGCATTCGTGTGTCGAGGTGGTGAAGACAGGTAGAATTTCTGACGGGAGGAGTGCCCCTGGGTGTTGTTCCCTCTCATTGGGAGTTGGTCACGACAGACGCTTTCCTCCCAGGATGGGGGGGCAACATGGAATCGGAAAGGTATTTGTGGGCGCTGGACACTGACCCAGGCCACAGAACATATCAACCTGCTGGAACTGCGTGCAGTGTTCTTGGCTCTAAAGTATTTCATGCCAGTCCTGGCAGGCCTCCATGTTCTTGTTCGGTCTGACAATACCTCAACAGTGGTCCATCTGAATCACCAGGGTGGCACGAAATCCTGAGATCCTGAAAATCCGAAATCACGAGATCCTGACGTGGTGTCAGCCACAACACGCTTCACTGAGGGCAGCTCATATTCCAGTAGCGTGCAACCAGACAGCAGATACTCTTTCCAGGGCTTCATCCTGCAACGTGACATTCCGAGCATCTTAAGTTTTCTTCAACGGTTACTGGACCAGCATACCTTGCTGTGATTTCTGCATATCATGTTCCAGATGGTGGATCTTCTATTGGATCTCACAGTCTTGTCTGCAGTTTTCTGAAGGGTGCACACTGTCTGAACCTTGCTCAGAATCCTAATTTTCCTGTGTGGGATTTGCCACTCGTGCTTGCATTCCCCATTTTGAGCCCTTGCAAAGCATTGACATTAAATGGATGTCCTTGAAGACTGCTTTTTTGTTGGCTATTGCTTCTGCGAAACGAGTCAGTTAGTTGCACGCGCTGTCTTTTAGCGAATTGTACTTGTGCTGGTTGCCGGATGACTTGAAGTATTACGTGAAATCTACTGCTCAATTTAGACAGTAAGACCAGTTATTTGTCTGCTATGGTGGTATGAAGAAAGGTACTTTGGTGTTGAAGCAGAGGTTGTCTAACTGGATATTGGAGACCATTACGCTGGCTAACAAGGCAGCAGGGAGACCATTGCCCTGGGGACTAACCACTAGGGCCATCTCATCTTCATGGGCTGTTGAGATTCCTTTAGAGTAGTTTCCTTGGCAGATATCTGCACTGCTGCTACCTGGGCTTCTCCATGCACATTTGCCCGGTTTTATAAGGTCAATATTGCTGCTCATCATGCCATTAGTTCTACGGTTCTTCAGGAGCGGCCTTAATTTTACATCAGGTGGGTGGTATTCCTTATGAGCCATGACTATGTTAGTATGTGTCATCCAGTAGTATTTACACTGCCTCTGGCAGTCACCCGGAATCCACAGAACCACAGTTACATGCTTAACTAGCGTTCGTTGAAATCAATAAAAAGTTCATATTGGCAGTGCGAATGCAACAAGAAATCCCACCAAGAACTGAGTTTGGAACCTCTGGCGTATATGATCCAGTATAAATGTTATTTGTTTTAATGTTTTGCATGTCTAAATGTGTTATTGTCTGTTGCTTTGTGGCATTAAACTGGGATTAACTTTTATGTCTTTTTTTGCCTTAGACCTGATGCTGTTGAAAGAGGAGAGTCGAGATCTCTTGGAAGAGAAAGTGGAAATGGAAGAGAAAGATCAGTACAAGAAACATGATTTCATAGCTGAAGAAAAATCTTTTAGTTGCTCACAGACTGAAAAAACGTCCTCACGAAAAAGGGCTCAAAAGACAGGGACTATAGGTGATTTCACTTGCCATCTGTGTGGGCTACATTTCAAAAAGCATGGACACCTTGAAGTCCACATGAGAGTTCACACTGGAAGGAAGCTGTACCCTTGCCAACAGTGTGGAGTGATTTTCAATCAACAAGGAAACCTTAAAGTCCATATGAGAATTCACACTGGAGAGAAGCCTTTCACATGCTCTCAATGTGGAAAGAATTTTAGGCAAAAAGGAAACCTTAATAAACACATGAGAACTCACACTGGAGAGAAGCCTTTCACCTGCCAACAGTGTGGAAAGAGTTTCAGGCAAAAAGGAAACCTTAATAAACACATGAGAACTCACACTGGCGAGAGCCCTTTCACCTGTCAACAGTGTGGAACAACTTTCACTCAGAAAGGAAACTTTAAAAAACACATGAACATTCACACTGGAAAAAAGCCTTTCACCTGCCCTCACTGTGGAGACAGTTTCAGTCAAGATGGAAACCTTAAAGTTCACATGAGAATTCATTCTGGAGAGAAATAGAATAAAGCAAACATTTGTACTTTCCAAAAGTGTTTATATGTAAAACTGTTTAGAAATTTAGAAGCTGTACATACGCCTTTAATGTGCGTTAGTGTTTATGCAAACGCAGGTATGCCAGACTGACTTTGCATACTAATAAGCTCATGAGATCATATTAGATGCATATCTTGTAACAGGAAGATCTGTAAGTGATATGAAACATGTTTATGTGTGATAGTTTAGACTTTAGATTAGGGGATGCAGAAAGCTTTGTATAATTATTTATTCATGTGTTACACATAATATAGCAGGTGTTCAACGCTGTAGTTTGTGCTGCAATGTAAGTGCTGACTGGTGAGGCCTTTTCTGATCTTCAGTGGAAGGAAAAAATTGTTCACATTATCACTAGATCCCATACAGAACACAAGTCTGTGCTGATTAGTGAAAGGATTTACATTAACCAACTGGAATCCCTTGACTACAAGTCATTTATAAATGTTTATAACAAATAAATTACTCTTCTTTAAAACACTGCTTTAACATACTTGCATGCAGTAGTGTAATGTAACAAAGTAATAATACTTTGTTGTAGTACTTGAGTATTTTTGGGGAGAATCTGTACTTTACTTGTATTTTTATATTTCTGTCAAATTTTACTTTTACCAATTCATTTTCCCCAAAAATATTTGTTCCTTACTACAAAATAAATTTGGAACACAGACTCCATATAGCTCTATTTTCTATCTTTCCTGCTGTTTATTTTGCTTAATAGAATTTACACACAATATATCTGATATTATCTAATTTTGTCTGTCACATTGATCTGACATCACTAGCTTTCATCTAAATTTCTATCGCTAGCACAACGCGCTAGCATTTTGCTAGCCTGTTAACCTGCCATCCGTGCTTACTGTTTTCTTTCTGGCATGCGATCGCGTCGAGTCCATCAAACAACTGTGGTATGTTCGATTAGTCAACAAACACAGTGAATCATGTCACCTTCCCCTGTTAGTCACTTGCACTGCCTGCCATATGTATAACATAGCCAACTCTGTCAGCGGCGAGGGCTTCACAAGCCCATGCAGCAGGGCAACTGGGTGACTGTGAGACGGCATAGTCGCTAGGAGTGTAACGATATTCAAACCGAACCGAAAAATCGTGGTACACCACCCACTGTACGAACCGCGATACTCTCATGTCGAACCAAACGCACCCAGCCCCCTGCTGCCGCAGCCTAGTTCTCACTTCACCTTATGTCACAAAACTATTTTTTTCTTCCTTGACATTCGATTAAATACTAATTACTACACTTTTAACAAATAATAAGAGCTGTAATTTTACAAAATTTTATTATAATAATATTATTTACTAACTATACACTAACTTTTGTCTTCCAAGTGCATGTCACGTGACTTGGGTAATCGATCACGCTCGGCAGTTTACATACGCACTGCAGAATGGCAACTCCGTGTCATATTGAGATTGCATACCCCCCTGTCACATTTACATCTCCTGTGTGGGGACATTTTGGTTTTCCAGTGGAGTACAATAATGTAAATCGTGTCGTAGACAAAACTCACGTTGTCTGTCATAAGTGTTTCACAAAAGTTGCTCATACGACAGGAAACACTTCTAACATGCAAGCACATCTCTGGAGACATCATCCCGACATTGATATCAGCAGTACACGTAAGAGACCTCAAAAACAGGAAACTCTTCCCACTGCCTTTAGAATTAAGCTACAGGCCGACTCAAGCAATTTACCAAGGCAATTGGTGTTTTCATGGCGCTGGATATGCGCCCATTCCCAGTTGTTGAGAACAACGGATTCTCGCATTTTCTTCGCGTGCAAATCCCGTTCTCCAGACACGCGCTGTCTATGAAAGTCATACAAGTGATCATCTGTCGGAAATACTACAGGGAGTTGTAGCTTAGTGGAAAATTGACAGAGAAAACACGACTGTTCCCATGAAAACAGACAACGGCAAAAACCTTGTGAATGCAGTTAAAGCAGTCAGCCACACTGTCACAGCTACAATCATCACCGACTCACCAAGACCCGCCCACTCGTACACAATCACCCAGACTCTCACTATATATTCACCCAGTCACCATTCACTCATTGTCTTGTCTCATCTCAGTACATGCTGAAACTACAGACTCCTTTTCTCGCTACCTACCTGTGATCATCCCATCTTGTCTCCTGTCTTCCGTCTGTCAGCCTGGTTACCGATCTTCACTCTTCAAGTTCTACATCACCTGCAAGATACCAGACTCTGAATCTGCACCAGCTAAGTCACCATTACCATGGCCTGGTTACGAGCTCAATAACAACCTTCACCAGCCACTTTAAGGAAGTTTTCGGCCAAACTGCATCCATCTTGTCTGTTCACGATCAATTATTCAACCTTCGTCAAGGTAATTCATCCATCCACACCTATTCTCTACAGTTCCACACGCTGGCAGCATCAAGTGGCTGGAATGAAATGGCTCTACTCACTGCCTTTCGCCAAGGATAAAATCCTGAAGTACGTCACAAGATGGTTACCTACAACGACACCGTCTGCCTGGAAAGTTTAATTCAAAAAGCTGTATGCATCTCACAACGTCTATCCGCCTGCTCTCTGGATCAACCTGCGTCACATCCTCCGCCCACCGATCCATCTGTTGCCCTTCCAGCACCAGAACCCATGCAGGTAGATTCATATCATCTGTCCCACGCAGAGCGACAAAGACTACTCAATCGCCTATGTCTCTATTGTGGGGGAGAAGGGCATATAATCACGAACTGCCCGATACGACCACCAAACCCAGCGGTGAGTACTCTTCAGTTTTTGCCTTAAATTGCACCTCTTACTCAAACTCCTTTTCAAATTATAACCCCTAAACTTCTCATTCCAGCGCAAGCGCTCATCAACTCCGGCTCTGCCGGGAATTTCATCTTGCATCAACTTCTCCAAAGACTCAATCTCCAGAGGAAATGCTTTTCACAAGAGTTAACCATTCACACCATTCTCGCCAAGCCGCTGGCTCGTGGCTTCTCCCCCACCGTCACGCTCTGCGTTGGCTGCCTGCATGAGGAGAAAATCTCTTTCATGGTGCTGGAAGGTTCAACCACCGACATCATCCTGGGACGCCCCTGGATGACCCAACACGAACCCACCATCAATTGGAACTCTGTAGAGATTCTACAATGGAGTGATTCCTGCTTTCAGAACTGTCTGTACCCTGTTTCCAAACCTCTGGTTCAAAAGAACTGCCATCATCTCGCCAGCTCCTCCTATCTGTCGTTGAACTCCACCTCCGCTGAGAGCCCTGAAACCGAAGTTAACACCGAAATCCCTCCAGAGTACCGGGCGTTCCAGGATGTCTTCAGTAAGCGGTTGACAACCCGTCTTCCACCTCATCGGCCATGGGACTTTGCTATTGACCTGCTGCCTGGGGCCACTCCACCTAGGGGTAAGATCTACCCACTGTCTATCCCGAAACAGAAGACCATGGAGGATTACAGTCAGGAGGCTCTTAAACAATGCTTTATCCGTCCATCAATATCTCCTGCCGCATCCAGCTTCTTTGTGGCCAAGAAGGACGGAGGCTTGCGGCCGTGCATCGATTACCGGACCCTCAATTCCCAGACTGTCATTTTCAACACTCCATGTAAACTCCCGGAGGGTAAGCTGGTACCCCTACCGATACCCCGACATCCATGGTCCCATCTGGGAGTTGATTTCATGACCGACCTCCCTCCATCTAACCATCATACCTGCATCTTTGTCATCGTCGACCAATTCTCGAAAGCCTGCAAGCTGATCCCTATCAAGGGCTTACCCACCGCATTCGAAGCTGCAGAACTTCTGTTCAACCAAGTATTCTGCCATTATGGCTTACCAGAAGACATTGGCTGCGTTCGAAACTGCATACTCATTTAGTAGGTACTTAATTTCAATAAGTACTTACTTAACAAGCGCTAAGAGTAAGTACTATATAGCCTGATCCCGTTAAGTATGAATGCGATCCACACTTTATGCGCCATGTTGGCATTATCATGTGACCTATGACGTTATCACAAGCGCAACAACTTAAAAGATATGTGACAGGTTTAATTAATCTGTAATATATTGATTAAACATGTTCATTTTGTGGTCTTGTTGAAGAAACAGCTTCCTATTTATTTTGTGATTGTAGTATAAGCAATACATTTTTAACCCTACTAATCTGACCCACTGTTTTATCCTTAAGATATTTTTTTTTTATTGCGAAAACCCAAAATTGATTTCTTGAATGTTGTTAATTTCTTTTTTACATGCAAAAAATTTAATCCACAAGCAAAAGTATCTTAAATCTCCTTTTATATTTTCCTCTTTCTTGTTAAATTTAACTCCTGTTTCATCCCTCAGGTTTATGAAATAACCCCAAAAAAGTATTGCATTATGAATTATTCAAAGATATTTAACGTTGTTTTTTTTCTGTATATAATGTATACAAACCCATGATATTTGTTTTTTTTTATCATGATTGTTCATTGTTAAATATACAACCATGTAATTAGAAAACAATAAAAGAAAAGATACGCGTGACAGGTGCACTAACAGTTCATAGCATCAGTAACTCCAGAGCCCTACCTAGTACGGTTTCCCTCAGTGTTTGCAATGTCTGCACAGAGACGTCTTTCAGCTGCTCGAATTGTTAATTTTATACTCGAAAAATGTAAGTATCACTACTTAAAAATTAAGATTACCCCAGAATGAATTGCATTGCTAGCCCACCCAAACACTTGCAATAATAATGACAAATTCTGACCAATACTTAATTATATAACTTTTTTTTTTTTTTTTACTGAAAATATCGTTTTAGTAAAACAAGCAAAAGGCAATTTGTACATCATATGATCATCCCGTCTCGTCTCCTGACTTCTGTCCATCAGCCTGGTTACCGATCTTCACTCTTCAAGTTCTACATCACCTGCATGATACCAGACTCTGAGTCTGCACCAGCTAAGTCACAATTACCATTCTACAAGTCACCATCTACTTCCATTTTGCCTGGTTCACGCTGCTACAACCACACTCTAAACTTAATAAAGATCACTTATACTTACCTGCTTGTCTGTGCCCTTCTGTTATGTGACATGCCTGAAGCATTACACTATCGGCTCTGACAGTTAGAGTTATTTAAATGTTATAATCATAATAAAAAATATTATTTTACCAGTTATACAAGGTATATTTCTTCAGTGATAACTACTGTAAGGCTGTAAAACTAGACATAACAGTCTTCTCAAGTAATTTGTGCGAAGTTCCAGATAAAGCCTACCCGGCTTCCGGTTTTATCTAAATACAATTAAGCCAATCCCATAATAGCTGTTCAAATTAATGCACGTCATAGACTAACTGTACATAATGTGTGTAAGACTAACATTTATAAGGTAATTATTCCCTCACAAATAAATCTCTCAATGAGTAAAACTGGCTATTTTATGATAGACTACATAACTGTCACAGAGTCAAAGCCAACATCCAGCAACAGGCATGCATCTCCACGCTCTGCCCACTCGTTCACAATCCCCGGAGTACTGATCACCTGCACCTGCACCCCATCATCACAGACACTTTATAAGCACACTCTCCCTGCACTTCAGTGTCTGGTCTCGTTTCATGTACCTGGGCTCCTTACTGCTACTCCCCTGAGATCCTAGAGTCTTCCTTGTCGCCAGTTCCTCTTTCCTCGTGTTCTCCAATTCCCTGCATTCTACAAACTTTGACTCAGACTGTCTGAAGTGCTAGTTCTCATCATTTCCTGCAATACCTACTAGTGATGCAAAGTCCGATTCATTTCCGCGAACTGGTTCTTTTCGGACAGTTCAGCTCAATGAACCGGTTCAAAAAGCCGATTCATAGGTTCCTGGCGTTATCATGCAAAGATGTCACTATGCATTTCTCAGTGTCATGTTATATATCAAGCAAACATTCAAATAAATTAATGTGTCAATACATATTGAAACAATCGAATAAAGTTATTTGTGTGTGTGCATATTGTTGATTATTGCCTCTCATTCACTTAAGTTAATGGTGCTTGTGGTTACAGTTTCATTCGTGGATCCTTTATGTCGGATACGAGTCATACGACGGACCAATATTGAGTAGCCTAGACATGTTACATGTCTAAAGTAGCCTATATAGAAAGAATAAACCAGTCTTATAAATTTATACATTTCGCATAAAAAATCTGCATGCACAGTAAACTACAGTAAAATTTACATCTCTCGACAGAAAGGTTTTTGCAGGTTTTAATAAAATGTTATTTAATAATAGTAGTCATAATAAGCATATTCCTAGTACGTGCCTCAGACTTGCGTCACCAACTCAATCATCAGAATCCTCGGTAATCCTCGGCAAACTTTGACAGCTGGTTGAACCGGCTCGTTCGGTTCCTTTTGAGTCCTCGGTAATCCTCGGCAAACTTCGACAGATGTTTGAACCGACTCATTCGGTTCTTTTTTAGTCGGACGTGCTACTTCGGCTTTTGCGTCTTGCGTCATCAACCTGGAACTAAAGTTTGATTCAGTTCGATTAATGAACCGGCTCAACCGGTTACTTGCTGAGAACCGACTCAAAAGAACAATTCGTTCAAGAACCGAACATCACTAATACCTATAACCTGTGTTTGTGTCTCTGTTTAAATAAACATTTAATACTTTACCTCATCCTCTGTCTCCATCTGTGTCCTGACATTATCATTTTATTTTCAAATAAATGTTTAAATTGTTATTTTAAATAACAATTTTGATTGCTGTTTTTGTTCCGGCAATTATTCATTTACAAAGACTGAACTAGGGGTGGGCGATATGGCAAAAATATATCACATTATTTTTCCAGAAAATCATGATTCACAATGTTGGTTTTACTATTTTGCAAGTGACTGAGCACTACAGCCAAAGTAATTTCCCTATTTTAAAAACAAAGCCTTACAAGGTAACACAATTTATAATAAAAAAGAATGGCATACATTTAGGCCAAAGTGGGCGAAGATAAAACATTTTTGTCATTATTTTATCTTTGTTTATTTTATAATTGTATTTGGGTCAACTATCCCTATAACAACAAAAACACAAAGAGAAAATCACTCACTGCTCTTAACTGAAAACTTTAATACAGTAGGCATACACTAAGCCAAGGAGTGAAAAGGAGTGTACAGTATCCCTATAACAACAAAACACAAAGAGAAAATTACTCACTGCTCTTGACTGAGAACTTTAATATAGTAGCTTTAATAAGAATCAGTCATTTATACAGTGAAGTGTAGAAGAAAGAAATGAATACAGGTTTGGAACAACATGAGAGTAATGACAGAATTTTCATTTGGTGAATTGGGTGAACACATCGATAATGAGCAGGTGCTTGAGAAACTGTAAATCTTGTTGTTTTCATATGGATTACATAAACAGAGAATATTTGTTTTTGATATGAATTACTTCATTTTAAAGTAGACACTTCAAACTTTCTAAAACATCTGTCATGTCTGTGTGGCAAGTATTCACTGAGTTACAGTTCATTTTCAGACGCATTTCAGAGTGGACTTCACTGACCAAAAGACGGGAGAACATGCATTCTGTTTGTAGACACTTCAAGCTTTGTAAAGACACATCTATCGTTGCTGTGTGGTCAAAAATGCTGGAGTATTTTAAGTTGTTTTACGCTGTCATGAGGAAAAATCCAGCAGAACGCGCCAACGCGTTCGCCGGGTTCAGAGGGTTAAACCCTGTCCGGGAAACCACCCCTATATTTTTTTTAATTGTTACATAATTCATAATTGTTGCTCACTGGTCTGTAGCAAAAGCACAACTGTGGAGCAGTCATTTCACTGTTAAATTCATAAATCAGCCAGGACAGGCACATTGACATTTGTGGAGTGAGATTTTGAGGATGTAAACTTCAGGAGAGCTCACCGTTTACTCAACCATACCACTCTAGCGCCCGTATACCTATAGCAACCTTGTTTGTAACCATGACAACTCATCACCATCACCTGTCCTTCATTTAGTCCCTTGTTATCTAGTGTATTTAAACACTCAGTCATCTGATGTTCATTGTCTAGTGTTAGCGTTTCATGCTGGTGTCTTTCTGCGTCAAGCCTCTTATCTTGGATTATCTAGTCAAGCCAACGTGTGACAGCTCAAAGCATTATGTGTAGAATCTCTCTACAGTCTATTCTGATTCATCAACACAGTTTCACTGATCCATTATAAACATAAAACCCAGGATAGAGCGTGTGAGTGAATGTGGTCTGGACTGTGTGGATGAGGCTCATTGTGTCTGAGATGCTGTAGAAGGACAGAGTTTCTGCACTGTGATCCACATACACTCCTATTCTACTGCTGATGGGCTTTACAGGGAGTTTAGTCTCTTTGTTATTGTGTCTGAATGAGTAACTGGAGGAAGTGCAGATCAAACTCCAGGACTGATCATTATATCCAAACACACACTCTTTACCCCGTCCCTTCCTGCTGATGCTCTTATATGACACTGATATAAACACATATTCACCACTCCACTCAATCTCCCAGTAACAGCATCCACACACACTCTCTCTACATAACACCTGAGGCCACACATCAAATCTGTCTGGGTGATCAGGATACGACTGAAGCTCTGTGTCAATGTAAGTTATCACTCTGTTCCTCTCAGACAGACAGAGGAATTTATTCACTGTGTTCAGATGCAGAGTGAGCTGATGGGAATCTGATGGAGAGAAAATACATCAGGGGTTTATTACGGAAACTTTATGTCTTAAGTCTTAACTTCAGATCTGACAAGTTAATGTAGGATTTTTCACAAATTCATATTATAAACTTGATTTATGATTCCTTATCTTACAAAATCTCATCTGATCTGTAGTGAGGAAAATCTTGAGTTCGGTGCCAGGCAACCAATGATAATAATGCACTTAAGAAATGCTTTTGTCCTAAATGAGGTTCTGACTGAAATTGCCATGGTTACCAAACATATGAGATAGGATCACCAAACAGATGAGATATGATCCTAAAGTTAAGATCTTTCTGTAATATAATATCAGAAATTATGAATCTGTCTGATCATATAATGAAGCTGAACTCTTTATGTTCAGTATATCAGCAGTGTCTCAGTACAGCTTACCAGATGTGTGTGAGAGTGTGTGAGTGTGTGAGAGAGAGTGTGTGTGTAGACGTACATTTGTGTAGTCCTGCTGTAATCCTGATCTCTCCTCCATGATCCACACTACAAAACACAGTGTCACAGTTAATCAGTAAACACACACACACACACACACACTCTCTCTCTCTCTCTCTCTCTCTCTCTCTCTCACACACATACAAACACAAACAATCTCTCTCACACATACACTCACACACACTCTCACAATCACACACACACATATACATTTTTGTGTTTTGTTAGGTTTTGAATTTAAGTTTAACAGTTTAGAAAAGCGTATGTAAAAATGTGCAAATTGGCCTGTATAGTAAATTTTTGGTAATGTTTGTGTTGAAGTGAGAAAAGAATTCATGTAATTTGAAAGATGTCGTCATTAAATGCATTTTTGTGCCAAAGCAATGATAAATTATCCTCAGTTTAGCTCACATAGACTTCCGTTGTGCTCACTGTGTGAAGAGTTTTGAAAAAGTGACCTAAGTATTGAAAAATGTGTCCTAGCAATTGTAAAAAAAACTGTAATGGGTGAGACACTCAGTAGCAAAGACTTTTATATTGAATTTAGTTTTTTATATTGACTGAAACGTGTTGTGTTTTCATTGCTGTGTCCCGTCCAGAAGTGTGGTGCTGACAGCTTTGTTATGCGGTGCTGTGCTTGTCAGACTACCAGATCTGTTTAGTGATTGGGAGCTATTGCTAGAATGCTGCTGAACTGTGCTTGCTTTATGCTGTTACCAGTGTGTGTTTCAACATTGGACACTCGGATTATCAGCTGAGCAGTAGCCTGGATTGCCGTGTATATTTAAACTCGATTTATTCTTGTGCATTGCCTCACTTCGAGGTCTCGATTGGTTTGGATGACCATCCAACAGTCGCCACCGTGTTCTGGGGTTCCATGTTTTAAAGTTTAATAGACTGAATTGGTTTATTTGTTTTGTATTTATTTGTGTAAATAAATAATATAAATACATAAAATAGGACCTTCATGGCGTTAACTCATTCATGGGGAAAACCTTATTCTTCACGTGTCTTTGTGCCCTCGATGTCAACAAATACGATGATGCCCCAGTATGAAAAGACACTTGTGGGCTATCTCTTCCCTCTGAGCTCATCATCACTTAAAAAGTCAGCGCTCCCCACCAAGCTGTGCAGAATAACATCCACGCTAGCGGGGAAGGCGCTTCAGTCAGCGAGTCAGACTGGTGCTGCTCTGCACACTGTGACAGGAGTACCAGACTGACCTGCTGAAAGAAAGGCTCAAAAGCAGAGTATGATAAGAAAAATAATCTGCCAATGGGGTAAGCAAAATAATCTTAATTCAAACAGAAAACAAGATTATTTTGCTTACCCCATTGGCAGATTATTTTGCTAGTTATTTCGTATAAAAATCATAGAAATTATTTGTGATTTATATAGTTTTTTATATGTTTTATTTATATCGTGTGATTGATTTTGTTTGTTATATTTATTTGTTTGGTCAATGTTTTTGTTGGTTTTGGTTCTTTTGCTGCTGTAAGCTGTCAGGACCTTTGAAATAACTGAAATCATTTTGCGAAGTGATATGGAACTGTAATGCAGTCAAGACCTGCCTGGAACTACTTTAGCTGTGCGATTACTGGAAATAATTGCACACCTTCGAATGTTCCTCAACTAATCAGAATGAAGCATTCAACAGCCCTGTAGTATAACTAGAGCTAAACCTCTGTAAATTCTCAATAAGAACTTTTGTAAATGTATGAAAGAAATAAAGTGTAACTGGTTTGTAATAAGCAAAGATTGTAATGCTGTTTTTGGAGTTGTTTAATCAAAATTCTTCCTCTACATACTTGAGTTTATCCAGTCTGTAGTTTGGATGGTTGAGTTTATCAGTGAGCAGCTTGACTTGCAGCAACAGTCCACATGACGTTAAATTGGTAGTCAGATGTTACTATCACACACTGACCTGTGCAGTTTGTATTTGCAGATGTTATTTTCTGTAGATTCAGTCTTTCAGTCACTTTTCTAAATGTAGTTAAGTCATCATCAAATTTTTTTAACATATATACCTTAGGGGTGACCCAGAATAGTCGAAGATTTGATGCTTCGATAGGAGGAGCCTGATTTGACTACCAATCTCACAGTTGAATCTTCGCAGAGGTGTTATGAAAAGAGGATCATGCCTGTTACATGTATGCTCTGTCTGTTGTTTTCATTGAGTTTTAAGTTCAGTCCCTGTGACCTAGTTTTCCCTAGTCTGTCTAATTAGTTATTTCTATCACCTGTGTCTTGTTATTATCTCATTTGCCCTGTGTATTTTGCCTTCAGTCCTCCCTCAGTGTTTGTCCGTCGTTGTCGATGTATACTGGTGTTTCCTGAGGTTTTTGTTATTAAAGTTCCTGTTTCAAGTTCTTCATCGTCTTCGTGAGTTTTGATCAACACGTTACGTGACAGAACGACGGACAGATACAGTTTTTTGTGGCAGTCAATTGATTGACTGGTATTCTGAAGTTTCTCCCGCAACCCATCTCTCCAGTGACTCCAGTTTCTCCAGTGCCCCGTCTCTCCAGCGTCTCAAGTTTCTCCAGAGTCTCTAGAATGCCCACCCAGCCTCCCTCTCCCCCTCCTCAGTCAACCGGTTCCTCAGCCCTGCCTACACTGATGTCCCTCAGCCCCTCTGCTCTGCCCACATGCTGTGTGGACCCGCCCCGTGTCCTCAGTCCAGCAGTCCCGCCTAACGCAGAGGATCCCCTGTCGCCGCCGCCAGTCTCTTTACCCTGCACTCCACCGCAGCCCATCGGCACTTCGGCTATGCCCTGGCTCCTCCCTCCCTCGGCTCCACCGGAAACCTTCGGCCATACGGCTTCTCCGGGCTCCCTCGTCTCTCCGCATCCTCCTTGGTCAGCCGTCGTCCTGCTGGCACCTTCGGTCCCGTCTGGCTCCGTCTTCCCCACGGCTCTGCCTCCGTCCTCTGTCCCACCTGCTCAGCCTTTGTCCTGCGGTCATCCGTTTCCACCTCGGACACTCGTCCCCGCGGCTCCACCTCGATCTCCTGGGCCTCGCGGGCTCATCAACTCAGCAGTTCCTCCTGTGGCTCCTTCATTGGTGGCGTTTTCCTCGTTGGTCGTCCCCAGGGTGTGTTCCACAGAGTCATTTATCCCATGGTTCCTCCCGCCTCCAATTCCGCCCTGGGGTCTCGTCTTGGCTGGCCTCTGGTATTACACCTGGCTTCTCCTGCTCCTGGCTCCTCACTGGCTCCTCCCACCATCCACTCCTCCATGGACAGTTTTTCTTTCCCTTGGACTGTGTTTTTCTTTTTTTTTCAACCCCCTCCTCCAGAGCCCCCGCCCACCCTCCTCAGTTGGACTGTTTATGGCGCGAGGACGTGCCTTCCGGGAGGGGGAACTAATGTTACATGTATGCTCTGTCTGTTGTTTTTATTGTGTTTTAAGTTCAGTCCCTGTGACCTAGTTTTCCCCAGTCTGTCTAATTAGTTATTTCTATCACCTGTGTCTTGTTATTATCTCATTTGCCCTGTGTATTTTGCCTTTAGTTCTCCCTCAGTGTTTGTCCATCGTCGTCGATGTATACTGGTGTTATTTAAGTGTTTCCTGAGGTTTTTGTTATTAAAGTTCCTGTTTCAAGTTCTTCATCGTCTTTGTGAGTTTTGATCAACACGAGCATACATGCCATTTTGGCTGTATGCTCAATAGCCCCTTTCAAACATACAGTCTTTACTGGTTAATCATCCAAATGATTGCGCTAAATGATCATCGCGTTTCGCAGCTTTTTCAACGTGTTGTGTTCGAGACCCAGCCTTCTTTTCCATTCATCAGCACTGCTGCTCTGGATACTATTACACGCGTCTTGTGTTTTTAAGAGCAAACACGCATTCTGTTTGATCACCCCCTCGTGCCTTTCACATAGAACTACCGGTTTTCCTCACACACAATTTGAAAAGACTCAAACAGACACAGGCAGAGTGAAAGACTAGATTTTCTTCCGATCAGGTAGGTTACAAGTGATTTCAAAACATTTCAGCCGGTTCTAATTTAATTTTTGGATGCTGTGGACATGTTAAGCTAAAAAGACTGCCAGTCCAGTTTAGCGTTTATTCTTGTCTCTGCAGTTAAAAAGACAAATTTGACAATTCTGGCTATGCTTTCGTTATTTTAATCATTTCTTTATAGATCACTCAGAATGTAACTATTTGTGGCTTGTGTTTTGAATATATGTTCTTTAGGCATTTTGCACACATCTGTTCTGCACCTTGTGACGGTTTTGACTTATTTTGTTTTTTATTTTATTTATTAGAAATGTATATCCTGTTCTAATTTAATTCTGTTTTTAATTGTTTTTCGGTGCATCGATGTTGCGCTGTACTTAGAGCCGCTCGCACAGGCAATTTAGCCGATTTAATTAGATTTGCCGACATGTAAAATGCAAATCCTGTCTGCAGTGTGGCCTTTCTGCTGTTATTTATTTGTAATTTTTCTTATACATTTTCTTCTATATCTTTGTGTGACATTCTGTACATTGTGGCTGTACAGTCGACTATAGGCAAGACTTGACAATTCTGATTCGACTATATAAATCCTTAGTCGGGGACACCCCTAATATACCTATTTCAGCCTTTCATTAGGTATTATTTATTTTTAACTGTTTAAAAAAATAACTGGCAGCAATTTCAAGTAATTACTGTTTTGAATTGAAAATGTCATTTACATTTAGAAAAGAAACATTAACAGAGTCATACAAATAAAAGTGAATGTGTGCATATTTTAAAATAAATAATTTGCAAGTAGTTCAAATGCATTACTTTACAAAGAATTCTAGTTGCTAGGGCCACTGCCCTGCAGAGTTTAGCTCCACCCTAATTAAACACATCTGATCCAGCTAATCAAAGTATCAGGTGTTTTGTATTGTAAACTGAGCTGCTCTGAAACACTCAAAACACATGATCATGAGTTGCATGAGTTGTAAATGAATACATGGCCACGATTCACTCTGAAACACAGAGCATGTAAGAATGTATATTTAAATGATTATATCACAACCTTCACAGTTGGATTTCCATACTAAGCCGTTCTCTCAACTATGCATTGTTAGAATTAAAAAAAACAAACTGCCAACTGATAAGTAACACCGTTTCATTTAATCGTCATTTGGTGTATGGTGCTAATTTTGGACCCTGGCTGAGATGCTAAGGGTATCTTGCACACAGCCACTAGATGCTAGCTTGTTCAGTGCTGTCAGAAGCAAACCATGCATGAAATAGAATAATAATAATAATAATTTATTACATTTATATAGCACTTTTCTGGGTACTCAAAGCACTTTACATGGAAGGGGGGAATATCCTCAACCACCACCAATGTGCAGCATTCAACTGGATGATGCGATGGCAGCCATATTGCGCCAGAACGCCCACCACACACCAGCTGTTTGGTGGAGAGGAGACCGAGTGATGAAGCCAATCGGTATATCGTATATGGGGATTATTAGGAGGCCATGATGGACAGAGGCCAATGGGCAAATTTGGCCAGGATGCTGGGGTTACTCCCCTACTCTTTTTCCTGGGATTTTTAATGACCACAGAGAGTCAGGACCTCGGTTTAACGTCTCATCTGAAGGACGGAGTGTCTCCATCACTATACTGAGGTGTTAGGACCCACACAGACCACAGGGTGAGCACCCCCTGCTGGCCTCACTAACACCTCTTCCAGCAGCTACCTAGTTTTTCCCAGGAGGTCTCCCATCCAGGTACTGACCAGGCTCAGCCCTGCTTAGCTTCAGTGGGAAACCAGTCTTGGGCTACAGGGTGATATGGCTGCTGGCATTTTATAGAAGCATTTTACAGTTTGTTTAGTAATTGTTTAAAGCCATTTCAATCTTCATACATTCATTCCCGCCCCCACCTCAAACAATATTTTTCTGACTTATGCATTCCATGTGGGACATACTTCTGTATAAATATGTAAAAATATCACATTCCTGTAAATGTTGTTTTGTCTCTTGTTCTGGAATTCCATTTAGAGCAGACAAAATCATTACAAAATCATTTATTGTGATAACATTATTATAGCCAGAGCAAGCTTGGTGATTTTGGGTCCCTAAGAAAAGTCCAGTTCTTCTACTTTTGTAACTCTTATTTGCTGTCTCATAGTTTTGAGTTTCACATGTGCACACTTACATATAATCAGTAAATGTTACGCATATTTAGCGTGGTGTCCGACAAATACGCTCTAGGGCGTTTGCTAAATACACTCACCTAAAGGATTATTAGGAACACCTGTTCAATATCTCATTAATGCAATTATCTAATCAACCAATCACATGGCAGTTGCTTCAATGCATTTAGGGGTGTGGTCCTGGTCAAGACAATCTCCTGAACTAAACAGAATGAGAACATGGATCCATCATGCCTTGTTACCACTGTGCAGGCTGGTGGTGGTGGTGTAATGGTGTGGGGGATGTTTTCTTGGCACACTTTAGGCCCCTTAGTGCCAATTAAGCATCGTTTAAATGCCACGGCCTACCTGAGCATTGTTTCTGGCCATGTCCATCCCTTTATGACCACCATGTACCCATCCTCTGATGGCTACTTCCAGCAGGATAATGCACCATGTCACAAAGCTCGAATCATTTCAAATTGGTTTCTTGAACATGACAATGAATTCACTGTACTAAAATGGCCCCCACAGTCACCAGATTTCAACCCAATAGAGCATCTTTGGGATGTGGTGGAACGGGAGCTTCGTGCCCTGGATGTGCATCCCACAAATCTCCATCAACTGCAAGATGCTATCCTATCAATATGGGCCAACATTTCTAAAGAATGCTTTCAGCACCTTGTTGAGTCAATGCCACGCAGAATTAAGGCAGTTCTGAAGGCGAAAGGGGGTCAAACACAGTATTAGTATGGTGTTCCTAATAATCCTTTAGGTGAGTGTATGTTTTGCCAAATCAGATGGGGCCCGCTGATTCCCTGGGGCCCTAAGCGGCTGTTACCTCGCTTATTGGTTAAGTCTGCACCTGACTATAGCATAGTTAATTATTTTAAAACCATTTACCTCATTATCTCCAGCTGACAGTTTGGACTCTTCAGTCCATCAGAAAGAAGCTTTGCTCCAGAATCCTGCAGATCATTGTTACTTAGGTCCAGCTCTCTCAGGACAGAGTTTGAGGATTGTAGAGCTGAAGACAAACTCTCACAACACTGAACAGTGAGATTACATGTGGGAAATCTGAAGAAGAAAAACACAATGTAATAGCATACAGAATACATTTTAGCAGTGTGATTTTTAAAAATAATTAACTTATTGCAAAAAATAAAGTATTTGAACTCAAACCTCATTATCTCCAGCTGACAGTTTGGACTCTTCAGTCCATCAGAAAGAAGTTTCACTCCAGAATCCTGCAGGTCATTGTTACTCAGGTCCAGCTCTCTCAGGACAGAGTTTGAGGATTGTAAAACTGAAGACAAACTCTCACAACACTGAGCATTAAGATTACATGTGTGAAATCTGAAGAAGAAAAACAAAAATGTAATTGAAAATAGAATAAATCTTAGCAGTGTGCTTTTTAATAATTAACTTATTGCAAAAAAGAAAAAAAGTCTTTGAACTCAAACCTCAGTATCGCCAGCTGACAGTTTGGACTCTTCAGTCCATCAGAAAGAAGCTTCACTCCAGAATCCTGCAGGTCATTGTTACTCAGGTCCAGCTCTCTCAGGACAGAGTTTGAGGATTGAAAAACTGAAGACAAACTCTCACAACACTGAGCAGTGAGATTACAAGTAAGAAATCTGAAGAAGAAAAATACAAATGTAATTGAAAATAGAATAAATCTTAACAGTGTGATTTTTAATAATTAACTTATTACAAAAAATAAAGTATTTGAACTCAAAAACCTAAGTATCTCCAACTGACAGTTTGGACTCTTCAGTCCATCAGAAAGAAGCTTCACTCCAGAATCCTGCAGGTCAATGTTACTCAGGTCCAGCTCTCTCAGGACAGAGTTTGAGGATTGTAAAACTGAAGACAAAAGTTCACAGAACTGAGCAGTGAGCTTACAGCACTGTAGCCTGTGTAGAGAACAGAACAAACAGCAACCGTAATGCTTATTAAGTTACGAATTTAAGTTAACCGAATTATTGGAATGCGTGTCATGCATTAAGATCTTGTTAAACAATAATTACTTACAACTAAATACAAAAAAGACTCCTTAATCATTGCTCCAGACCAAAAACTACCTCAAATTAAACAACACCTCTGTTCCTTGGACTCATCTGTCCAGTTGAGCTTAACTGTGCGTTCACACCACCGCCGACGAGAGTGTCAAAATTCGCTCTGGCCGCCCTGCCAACGACGCTGTAGAAAGATTCATGGACGCGCTGACGCTCTGACGTAGATTGAATGCTTGGTATTTTTTTAAACTGTATTTAAAGGGGCCGGAAAACTAACAAGCATTGAAGCAGGAGGTATTTGTGCAGACTGACCACAAGTAGGGTATAAGTTAACAAATTAATAGCATTCCCGCTGAAAAACAAGCGTTCTAGCGCAAAAAATTTGCCTATAAATAGTATATTCAAATCTATTATTTGATAGATATATATTTGATTTTACATATCTATATTCAAATTCCTTCTTATCAAACCCGCCACAGCAATGATCAACTTCTCCTCTATTTTGCTTGGGAACTAATGTGCTCGGAACCAAAGTTTACAGGACTCGTTCTCTGGAATCCTCTCAAGCGGAGCACTTCTACATTCTGATTGGTTGCCGCCGAACCACGTCATAGCTCATTACCATAAAGTTGACCTGATTTCAACTCTCCTCGGTGCCCAAATCGTCCAAGACGCGTGGCGCCGCTCTCGCTGGAGCGCGCCGCCGGCTCCCATTGAAAATGAATGACTTCTGGCCACTTTGACGCTCTCGCCGCCGGCAGTGTGAACGTACAGTAAGAAACCTTGGTGTTCTGTTCGACTAATCGATGTCTCTGGATGGTCATTCTAGACAATTGGTCATAAAGTTTTTATCACTTCAGAAATATCTCTAAATTGAGAACATTGTTGCCCAAAGCTACCATGGAGAAGATTATTCATGCTTTTATTTCTTCACATTTCACATTTCTCGCCCAGCTTAATTTGCGGCTCACATGGCAGTAAATACGGTGAAATGATCATGCAGTCAATACATATATTTCATAAAAACAAGCAGGGCTATAACATAACCCATTAAAAACTCAAAGTGTCTGCTTTATTACAAATAATTTATATTTTAAAAATACCCAAAAAGTGCGCCATTACAAGATGGAAATATAGACTAGAAAGGATATATAAACTTGCTCTGCCCTTATATGTCCATGACTCACTGCGGAGTTGCCAGTTTTGGCGTCTTTCCAGCTTTTAACGCAGAATGTGCTCTTATAGATCAACACGTTCTCATGAAATGCGTATCTATAACACGAATTGTATTTATTGTGCGATTGTATGAATTATGCCTAAATGTCCGTTTTGTCGAGTATCCTCATAAGAACAGTTTTAAATGAGTTAAATAACGTCTAATGAACTTAAAGCAGTGTGACAGCGCGTCAGATCCGTGTCATGTTTGGTAGTGGCAGATCTTAAAGGAACAGCAGCCACTAATGATGTCTGTTATTAATGTTAATTAGGACTCACTGCTCTTGACTAAAGAACTTTTGTAGCTTTAATAAGGATTCATCTATATTTAATTCATAATAAGTCTGAAGCCTAATAAATGTTAAAATTACACTGTAATGTTGAATGGCTATAATTAATTTTTAAAATTAGGGGAAAAATCAGTTTCATAGAAACATCAGTATCAGTATTAGTATCAGTGAAACTTTTCTTTCATTCATAAAAAGATGCCATTGAACAAATATTTAAAATATACTGTCTTTGTTTTTTCTACATTAATTTGGTGATTTACTGTGAAATTATTACATTATTAAATATATTAAAAACGTGTTTTTAACAGAAAAATGTGTGAATAATCTAGTTATTTTTTTTAATTGATTGACAGCACTAAAAGAAAGTTTACATTAAAAAAATATTATGCATACCTACTATCTATCTAGCTTTTGTATTTATGGCATTGCATATTGTATGTTCAGGGATGACAGACTGATTAGCAGACATGCTATTTATGACTGGATGTAACTTTTGATACTTTGCGGGCTCTCCTATTGATTTTGTCCTATCAGTGCGGCTCTCCTGAAAAAAATAGCGAAGACCACTGGTTTAGGCCAACAAGTCACCCATGTAAAATGAAGGCACAGTTACAAAATACTAACAGTGTATATAAATTAATGGAAGGGCAACTCTTACAGTGCTCTTCTGGTGTTTTTTATCACTGGCAGCAGTCTCACCAGTGCTTTATCAGATTTTCTGTATTTCTGCAGTTCAAACTTGTCTTGAGCTTCTTCTGACATTAGGAACACAAACACCAGACCTGACCACTGAGCAGAGGAGAGATTCTGTGCTGAAAGGTTTCCTGAGCTCAGATTCTTCTGGATTTCCTCCACAAAGTTATCTTTCAGTTCACTCAGACAGTAGAAGAGATTGATGGTCCTCTCTACTGATTTCTCCTTCTCTATTTACTTTTTGATATAGTCAACAGTGTCTTTAACATTCTCAGTTTTGAGTTCTAGTCCAGGCAGTAGTTCCTTCAGGTCACTCTGATTGGACTCCAGTGAGAGACCCAGAAGGAACCGAAGGAAAAGGTCCAGGTGTCCATTCTCGCTTTGTAAAGCCTTGTTGACTGCAGCCTTATGAAGCTGAAACTGTGGCTTTTTGGACAGTTTCCATGTCAGTTTTTCTTTCCAGGATTGAAGAAATAGGTCAGCTTTCTCATCTTTGCCTATCAAAAACACATAGAGAGCAGCAAGAAATTCCTGGACGCTGAGATGTACAAAGCTGAAAACACTTCTTGCTGAAACAGCCTTTTCTTCCTGAAAGATCTGAGTGCATAACCCAGAGAACACAGACACTTCACTGACATCTAGTCTACATTCCTCAAGATCTTCTTTGTAGAAAATCAGGTTTCCTTTCTCCAGCTGTTGAAAGGCCAGTTTCCCAAGCTTCAGAATAATCTGTTCAAAAGGCATTGCATTGTCTTTAGGTTTAGGACTGTATTTTGTTTTCATTTGTTGCTGCTGAGTAAGAAAGAAGTTTATGTACATTCCTGTAAGAGTTGAGGGAGTTTTGTCATTGCTCTCTCGAGCCAGTAGAGGCTGAAGAACAGTTAGAGAGATCCAGCAGAAGATGGGGATGTGGCACATGATATAGAGACTCCTGGTCTTCTTGATGTGACTGATGAGGTTTCTAGCAACCTCAGCTCTGCTGTTTTTGTTGAAGTATTGCTCTTTCTGCTCATCATTAAATCCTTGCACCTCTGTCACTTGATCAATGTAGTCACGGGGTATCAGACTGGCTGCTGCTGGTCTGGGTGTGATCCAGATGAGAGCAGAGGGGAGCAAGTCTCTCTTGATCAGGCTTGTAACTATCTTACTCACTGTTGTTATTTTGTGAACATCTGTAAATCTGTCTCCCTCTTTAAAGTTCAAAGGGAAGCGACATTCATCCAGCCCATCAAAGATAAACATAACTTTACCATCATCTTTAGGAAGAGAGGGCAATTCATCAGGACTACGAAAGAAGTATTTGTTAAGTAGTCCCATGAGACTGCAGTTGTTTGTGATCAAATTTAGCTCACGAAACGGCAGAGGTAAAATGAAGGCTATATCCTGATTTTCTTTTCCTTCAGCCCAGTCAAGGATAAATTTATTGACAAAGACTGTTTTTCCCACCCCTGCGATCCCCATCGTCAGCACCTTTCTGTTTTGTTGATCCTTATGGACTTTGAAAATGTTATTGCACTGGATCAGTGTGTCTTTGGCGTCAAATTGTTTAAGATTCAATTCGAACTGTCTCACCTCATGTTCATTCACTCTTCCTCCAGTCTCATTCTCCACCACATATAAATCAGTGTAGACATCATCCAGATTTTTCTTATGACCCGTTTGTGAATTACCAAGCAATATCCACTTGTAGTCCTGTTTTAATTTGTCCTTCAGTCTGAGGCTAATCTCATGAAGAGCAGCTTTACTGAGTTCTTCAGCTGAGCCTTTGAGAAAGAGGAGAAAGTTCAAGATCAATTTTAATAAAATTATAATAAAATCTTTACATAAATTCTAACCTGGTCTTTGATTTCTATTACAAAAAAATAATAACCGTACATGTGTGGTAACTTGAAGACTGTTCTTATACTACATTTAAATTAATCACTTATACTTTAACAGTGTTTACATTCACCATCTTACACAGATTATGCTTAAATTGACAATATGTATGGTTATGGAAATACCTTGACTCATGTCAAGTCACATGAATACCTTGTATATCATAATCATTTTACTAATTGTATTTCACGCTAATGATATAGTTCTAAATATAGTTATTTTAGCTTGAAATAAGGTTGTTACAATTCATAATTTTTAGATACCATTGAAATGTCATACTTCTCAACACCAATTTTGATATCCCAGCAAAAAACTAGTACTAGCCTAACTAATGCAAGTAAAAAATTTTCTTGGCTCTCAGGCAGAGCAAGAGTATTGAATTGAGTTATTTTTCACAGTTTATTGTGCTTGAACGATTTAAAACTGTCTTGTTAGGCATAGAAACTGAGGGCACCACACTAAAACTTCACGAGTGTTACCGCAATAAAGATAATCCAAAATCTCTGTCAGTTGATGGTATATCGCTCATCCCTAAAAACTTGGTTTTAATTTAAAGCATTCTTATGAACTTTTCTCTTATTCTTATTTGCAGAGTGTTCACTGGATTGTTACCATTTGACTCAGATCATGTTTAAGCCATGCCGACCAAAGTCATTATGGCCCAGTTTCAAAGACAGGGATTAGATTAAGCCAGGATTAGGCCTTAGTTCAATTAGGGCATTTAAGTAACTTTTTATAAACATGTCTTAGAAAAAAAACATTACTGGTGTGCATCTTGAGACAAAACAATGGCACTGACATATTTGAAGATATGTCAGTGCAAGTTGCTTTCAGTTAAAACAGCTGAAACATGCAATTTAGTCTGGTACTAGCTTAAGCCTTGTCTGTAAAACCGGGGGTAAAAGTTATTGTTTTCTTCTTAAATGAAGCTTTGCATGTGTGATTGTAATAATGCCTTGATAATACCAAATCAATTTAGTGACAGCGCCATCTATTGGTCACCCTTAATAAACAATTGAACCAAAGTTTTGATTAAGGCCATTGTTAACTTATTTGTATAAGATCTGCTGCTGTTCTTCTTGGCCCTGTATTTGCTGCTTACTACTATGTTTTATCTTGTTTCCATGTAGAGGCAGTGATTGTAATTTACCCCAGCTCTGTTTTGATTCAGCTCCAACAGCGGCAGATGTCTTCATATTGCTATCAGCCTGATCTGTGTGTGTGTGAGAGAGAGAGTCAGGATCATTTACTGGGATACATAAATCACACAAACACAGCAAAGCAAAGAGGAAAATTTAGGTCAATCACATTACAGTCACTGTGAATGAAATGTTACCTTGCTTGTGATTGTTCTCTAGCTTCTCAGCCAGTTCATTCTGGTTCATCTTCCTCAGGATCTTCACCGTGATCTTCACAGCTTCTTCTGCTCCAAAACATGCTACCATCTTATCCACAGTTTTTAACCTATCTGCATTCTCCATATCAGACTTTGATATACACTTATGATCATTTTCTAAGTACCACTGAAACTCCTTCAGATCATCTTTCACCAGATTCTCCAGTGAGTTCTTAAGCAGCTCTTCAACAGACGCCATTGCCCTGCACAGATTCACAGATTCACAACTTCAGAATCTGAAAAATAATGAAAAATCACTGCTTCACATCATCCTGTGATGTTAAACACCTTGAAATGGAGACATTTTCTTAAACAAGCATGGCAAGAGCAAGGAAATAAGTCATATAAAATATAAAAACATAAATGAATAATAGTAATAATAATAAAAAAGGATTAAATGATAAAATAAATTAATGTAAATCAAGTAATAATATTAATAAATTATAAATCAAATGACAACTACATAAATGATCATGAGTGATTATGAAAATAAATATAAAAGGAAAGAAAATAAAACACCAACGTCTGGTTGCTTTCTTAAAGTAAAACACAGCTTTTTTATTGAAAACCCCTAGATCCTTAATTTCCTCTTAATCATATGAAAACTCTTGATTACATAGACGGATTAAATGCAAGCAAACTTTCATAATCATGATCAAAACATACTCTGAAAAGCTCGGGTGATCAGGCCGTACTCTTCTCTTCTACATGCTCTTTAAAAGAACAGTGCTGTGTTCGAAATTGCCCCCTATACACTCATTCACTATTCCCTACATTAGCCCACTAATATAGTCCACTTGAAGGAGTGAATGAAAACGAGTGAGTGAATTCGGACACTGAGTGTGCCGGAAGGGCTGCCGTTTTTGCATAGTTTGTGCTTGCTGTTTAATAATCAGTTGAAACGTAGCAAACTTGCAGCTCCAGAAAATGAAAAGATTTATCTTGAACTCTCATGGAAACTAGCATGTATAAAACACAATTATACATTTTAATAATCAATAAAAAAGGAATTTATAACCTGTATACGCTGTAGCCACATTGGAAAAGCGGTTTGGAAAAGCTGCGGGCGCCATCTTGAATGAATGAATGAATGAGGCATTTATATAGCGCTTTCATATGTACTACTGTACACCCAAAGCGCTTTACACTCATGTCAGGGGTCTCTCCTCAACCACCACCAGTGTACAGCATCCACTTGGATGATGCGACAGCAGCCACAGTACAACAGCGCCAGTGCGCTCACCACACACACCAGCGATAGGTGGAGAGGAGAGAGGGTGATAGAGCCAATTTAATGGATGGGGATAATTAGGAGGCCATGATTGGTAAGGGCCAATGGAGGGAATTTGGCCAGGACACCGGGGTTATACCCCTACTCTTTACGGGAAGTGCCATGGGATTTTTAATGACCACAGAGAGTCAGGACCTCGGTTTAACGTTTCATCCGAAGGACAGTGTTTGTTACAGTACAGTGTCCCCATCACTATACTGGGGCGTTAGGACCCACACAGACCACAGGTTGAGCACCCCCTGCTGGCCTCACTAACACCTCTACCAGCAGCTACCTAGTTTTCCCAGTTGGTCTGAACAGGGAGCATAAATACCAAAGAGATAACAAGATAATTAATGAGACAACAGGTAAACAGGATAGCTAATCAGACACACTGGGAAACTGGGTCAAAAGACAGGCGCTGAACTAAAACACAATGTCCCAATTTCACAGACAGGGTTTAGATTAAGCCAGGATTAGGCCTTAGTTAAAGGGGACATATCATGAAAATCTGACCTTTTCCGTGTTTAAGTGCTATAATCGGGTCCCTGGTGCATCTACCAACCCAGAAAATGTGAAAAAGGACAACGCAGTAACTGTTTTTTGGTAAGCCTTTCTCTGCAAGCATGTAAAGCTGCTCTGATTTCGTTCCCCTAGAGACATAGGAAGGGGATCTTATTATAATATCGCCACCCCTTAGTAAGATGACAACATAAGTTATAACCGTAATTTAACTAAACTACCTGTATCTACCTCTATTACCTCTATCTTTATGCAGCATATATTCTCTGGCTCTGAAGGCATCTGATCTTACAGCAGTTCCCACAACAGCTCCCACACGAGCGATTTATAGATTATCATGACCGAACATGCTAATCAATGACTTTAAAATAGTTAACTCCACATCAGCTACATAAATTCATCAACTAACCATTCAGAAACGTCCTGTAGCATTCTACTTGTTGTCACTTCTTCTTGAGTCTCTCCATCATTGTCTGCAGAGACTTATTTTACATCTTGTAAAAAGAGGCATGATAGGACCCCTTTAAATTATGATATTTATGATATTTTATATGATATTTTATAAATGTGTCTTAGAAAAAAAACATTACTGGTATGCATCTTGAGACAAAACAATGGCACTGACTTAATTTAAGATATTTCAGTGCAAGTTGCTTTCAGTTAAAACAGGGGACTAAACACTGGGACTAGACTTAAGCCTTGTCTGTGAAACGGAGCTTCACGCTAACTTCCATAGGAATGAATCGAAAATGCTCGCTCCACGCCAGTGTGCACGCACCGTGAGAGAGCGAGTGCAGGTTGATGCAGATGTATTTGTAGGCTATGTTTTGCTATTGGCCGTCAGCATATATATTTTTGATCAGCTTTCTTAAGTTCAAAACCACTGTCATTGGTTGGTGCTTACTGCTTATTGTTTTGCATGCAGTAAAGCATAAAGTGTGGAGAGTACCATACAGTTTGGAGAGTGTGTAGGCTATACCTGATGAATTCTAATATAAATAGGCCTAATTTAATATTGTCAAAATGTCAGAAAGACACCACGAGTAAAGCTGATGGTGTTTCTGACCAAATGAGATCCCGAAGATGGAATTGCTAATACTAATTAGGATATCGGGAGACACAAGCAACTGGAATTAGATCAGTCAGAATCAGAAATCGATGTAATAGAAAAGACAGCGACGTTGTCGGTCAACTAGTAAAACTTAAGTTGTATGGTCAGTGTCGGTCACAGTGCCTTATAATTGCTGTGTTTGATCCAGCAATTATTTATTTACAAATTAAACACGGCACAAATCAGTGCTTGAAAGCGCCCATCACTAGTGCCAGGGCTGCCAACTCTCAGGCATTTAGCAATGTTGTTATGCTCTCACACCACACAACCATATTCTCACGCAGTGAAAAATCACGAAGCCAAGAGGAAACTGACTCCAACAGGTAAGACAGAGCAAGTTACTTTGATATGAAACAAAGTCTCAGCAATTTAAGAAATTCCAACAATAAATACCATTTTGGTGCTCTTAAATGTGACGTGACAGATCAAGTGGCACGTGAACCGATCATCTCTTCCTCTTTACTACTAGTTAATAGTAAATAAACACAAATGTAATTGCTTAATCAGTGTTTCAACTGCAGAAAGAGTTCAATAATACAGCTTGTAAACAATATTTATTACATGGCTCTGTGAAATACTTGATTCTGATTGGTCAATCGCGCCTTCTACCTTATTCTCTGTTAACAACCGGTAAAAAGGATAACACAGGCTCATCTGGGTAACTGAAGTCAGTGCTTCATGCTTGCTAGAAACGTTTTGCTACAGTTATTTAATTGTCATTGGTATCACAAACTCGCTCTCTTGTTTCATACAAACGCAGCTCCTGTCATTTTGCAACGATTGTTTTGTACACTGTAATGGATTATAAGATAACAGACAGGTAAGATTTTAAAAAGGTTTGAAACTTGATCTTTTTCTCTCCGTTTTGGCCTTCCATTCCACACTGAAGCGGATTTTTTGTCTGCAAAAACTGAGCTTTTTGAAAATGCTCTGTAAAGAGGATACATTTGAAAACTGCATTTTCACGTTGTGCGGACTGTGAAAACTGAGGTTTTTGAAAACGATGAAGTAAGTTAAGTCATGTGACACATATTGAACCAGTAGATATTCATGTTTATACCGGTATTGTGCCTGTTATGTGCTATTTACTTTTACACAGTTGCTAAAATATGTTACTTTGCACACTCTTTATATCACAGCATGCAGAAAATGTTCCCCAAACATATAATGGTGAGTGAGAGCGACTGAGAGTGAATAGTGAGATATTTTGCTAAATAAAATGATCCTGCCAGAAGAATTGCGTGATAACTTTATGATGTCTGTTCCGTCTGTATCATCCCAGTGAGCTTTTATGAGGTTTTATGCATGTGCATTTCAGTGTGGATAAGAAACTTTTGGAAAACGCTTGAAAATGCTAGTGTGGACGGAGAGCGCTTTGAAACAAAATCGCCTTTATCAAATGTATCCGGATTAATGTAGACGTAGCCTAAAAAAGTTATAACTTTATTATTATAAAAACAGCAATATATTAATTTGAGTGGTTAATTTTAACCTTTAATAATAACACCAGCTGACAGGCTCCCTGTATGTTTACAGCATTAGTTGATAGATTTTTTTCCTTGAGAAAAATTAACATGTAGCTACTGTACCTGACCGGAATCAAATCGCAAGCGTATGAATTGAGATCATGAAATTTGGGTCAAGCTCTAATAAAAACAGTAGCCTAACAGTCATTGTACCATGTTGTGTAACACTTAATGAAACTTAACTGCTAGCTCTCATATAATTCTCACTCCAAGCTAAACTCAAAAGTTGGCAGCCCTGCTAGTGCTTAGCTAAAAATGGTTAGCATTTCCTTTTGTATGCAATGGTGTGATTCATTAGCTGAAAAAACCCCTACACAAAATAAAGATTTATATATCAAAAAATTATTTTGACTGATAGTGTTAGTTATTATTTCAGGATTTCTATAGATATTGTGGTATATTTTTATTGTTAATTCTTTTGGCCACGACAATCGAGTCATGAAACATCTGATATTGTGACAGCCCTAATCTAAATGAGTTGAAATAAAGATTATGAGATGAATGTGGCTATTTATGAAGAGAGAACAGAGACAAAGAGGCATATGAGGTGTCAAAAAGCTGTGTTGTTTAAATCGGCAAAGCAAATAGTTGCTTGGAGTTCTGTTAGCAATACAACAAGTTATAAACAATGTGTTAATGCTGTTTGTTAAATTTAGATCAATGTGAATGGATACATGACACTTTTAAATCTATATGTCAGTATTTTATGAAATAGTATTTACTAACCATGAATAATGACGATGTGGAGGTTTTCTTGTCCCTCCACTGAACTTGTGCTGCGGTCAAATCAATGATGTCGATGTAAGACTGCTTTACCTGCTAAAACAGAACATGATATCAAACATCCTGCAATAAAACATAAAACTCACTGACCTGGAGAGAATATCTCAAAGAAACATAGGACACCGCCCTGCCTAGACTTCTGTCCTTGCTTATCTATGCATTCCCTTTTACCTACTCCAATCAATGATGTCGACACCCTAAACTAACAAGGAACTGTGCTTCTAACCACAGGTTGAGAGCTGTCGTTCCAACCACACAAGCTTGTGAATGTGTGGAATACAAGGAATACAGTATAAAGCATTTGTGCTTTTGCTGTAAGCAAGCCAGTCCCTTCTGAGCTTTTCCTTTCCATTGGCGGCCTTTGAGAACTGAAAATATTCTGGAAATGTTTTCCCTTGTGAATCTCTCTTTATACACTGAATTCATATTAAATTATAAATGTGTTCAGCATTCTGCAACAAATATTTTCAGATTTTCTAGACTTTTTTTAAGTCGTAAAGTGAGCAGGATATGATACTAAGCTGGGCAGCCGTTCTCTGAGCCCTCCCAAGCTCTACAGCGGCCACAAATTTCCAATGTAAATTTGTGGTGACAAATGGAACTGCAGTGCGCTCTAATTGAGCCCAGTAGTATATTCCTGCACAACCGGAGGCTGCAGTTTCAGGAACGCAGTTCTAGGACCCTAGTTTTTTTGTGACAGCACCACCCACAGAACTGGATGATATAGCGGCGGTTTCAGGACCGCAGTTCTAGGAATCAGGTGGTTTAGTTTGTACACAGCATCAAGATATTTAATCTCAGGTGTATTTTTTTTTTGTGATTTTTTTTTATTCAAAATGCATCAGATGTTAATTACAAAGTGTGTAATACCTGCTTTGAGTCACAATTTTAAATGTAAACAAATTTATTTACACAAAATATAAAAGAAAAATGTATATCAATTTTTAAACAACTGAAAAAGTGGAGTACCTTAAAAATCTTAGTTTCTTGAATTATGCTGTATATTGATTAACCTTCTTAAGTTTAACTAATTAGCTCATTATCAGGTAAAATAAAGATGGAATCAGCATATGCAGTCACTAAATTACAGCCAGATATTTTAAAGGTTGTAGAGAGGCAAGACAAGACTCAAGAATGATTTAAGAATGTATATTTATATATGTCATTTTTGCAATAAACACAGCACCAAAAAGACCCATGTAACGTAGTTCGTATGTTCAGGGTAGAAGGAGACGGGAACCAGCGAACATTTAACAACTTTTTAATAAAATAAACCAACAAAATAAAATAACGGCGGCAGCCCCTCACGGACGACTGCCGTGTACATACAAAACCAAACATAAACAAAACACAACATAATATCCAGGCCTGGTCCTCTCTCGTCTTGCACTGTCGTCGCTCCTCTTTTTATGCTCCCGTCACTCCTCCGTGAGACGAGACCGGTGTGGCGCGCAGCTGGCGCTCATTATCAGTCGCCACCGATCACGGGGGCCGCGGTACCTGGGGGTAAGGACAGAGAGGCGAGAGAAACGGAGCCAGGAGCATGAGGAGCGACAGAACAAGAGAGGGGAGAGAGGAGAAAAGAAAAAGAATTCTGGTCTGGTTCCCGGACACACTGCCGCTCGGCCCTCAGCCAGCCGAGAGGCTCTTCCTCGCGGTGCCATGCGATGGCACTGGATGCTTGGTGGACGGCTCGATCCTCCTCCACCCCCTGGCGGCCGGCGGTGGCTCCTCCTACTGAGGGAGCCGGCAACGAGTCCTGCGCTCCCTGCTCCTCCCCTAAATGGCGGATGGCAGCAGGCGGCAGCGACTCCTCTGCTCCCTCTCGGACTTCGGCACCAATGTAACGTAGTTCGTATGTTCAGGGAAGGAGGCGGGAACCGGCGAACATTTAACAACTTTTTAATAAAATAAACCAGCAAAATAAAATAACGGCGGCAGCCCCTCACGGACGACTGCCGCCTACATACAAAACCAAACATAAACAAAACACAACAAAATATCCAGGCCTCCTCCTTTTATGCTCCCGTCACTCCTCCGTGAGACGAGACCGGTGTGGCGCGCAGCTGGTGCTCATTATCAGTCGGCACCGGCCCGCTCTCACGGTCCCTCGCCTCGCTGCTTGCCACAACCCCTTTTTCATCAGTTGCCGCATCAATGGCAGTAGACTTCAACTCTGAGAGAGAGAGAGAGCGAGAGAGAGAGTTCTTTAGTTCATAATGTGGGTCGTTCCTGTTATACAGTGACTTTTCTGTCTCTATGATTTACTTAATCATATTTTGATGTCTTGAGTCACATATTTATAAGAAATAGCTTACATTATATATTTAGGTCTTCTTTATCACTTAAACAGATATAATAGACATTCAAAATACTATTTTGTATTTTACACACCTTTTTATTGATATATGCATTCAATTTTATCATGTCCTCAGTACAAAGTAATCAACTTCAACTATAAACCATGAAATGATAAAATCCTCAAAATATTTTTAGATTATGTTATAGACTAGGCTAAACTGCCTCTAATTATACATATAAATCATATAAACTATAAACATAAACATATAAAACACATATAAACGATAGTTATTATTTTATTTTTCAATTTTCTTCATTTACCGTGTCCCTGAAGTCATCTTCCACCCTGTTGGTATGCATTTCTCGACTTCTAAAAAAGACCACACCATTGAGACCATTTTCAAGAAATTACATCCTTTATTTTTCCTGATGGAATTCAACTGTACAAACTGAAGTAAGCTTCAACTCTCACGCCTACCTTTTTTTTTTTTTTTTTTTGAAATGTTATCCTGCTTGTCCCACTCTTAAAGTTCCACCCTGTTAGGCAATGTTATGAAGAATGTTTGTCTGGTCAATATGTAAAAACATATCTGACATAGTTATAATAGTTCTGTTTATCTGTAGAAGGTTAGCTAGCTAAATGTTGATCACTCAAAGAGCTACGGCTAACTTAGCTTAAAATTTTCTATAAACCTAACAGGGTAAAAATTCAAATAGAATAAATTGTATTTAGTGTATATCGCAAATTCCATATACATATATATATACATATTATATATATAAAACAATATTATATAGGTGCAGTTCCACACATTACTGATGGCAAACCATGCAGGACAATGACGGAAAGCTCATCTACTGTTATGGTGTTCTGCCATGTTATGCTCCGTTCCACCCTGTTAGATGAGTCATTTTTAAATAATAATTTGACAGCAACGTTAAATGTTTTGCAAACTTATGTTCTATTTTGGGAGGTGAGGAGCATTAACAGCATATACAGTATATGTTTTTGAACATTTGTTTTTTAAATTTACCATCCTGCTGGCAAAAATGGGTACAAAAAGTATCTGTTCTTAATAATCAAGACATTCTATTCATCAATAATTGTTTTGTTATTGTTTTAAGAATAAAAAAATACTATGATGGCATAAGGGACATATACTATCCAAGAAAAGCTCGTTATTGTTTAACATTTACATTATTACCAGTTTGTGATAACTATGTATATGTCCCTAACAGGGTGGAATATTTTCATGGACAGTGTCTGAACAATGAGTCTACCCATAATTATTTTTTAGTCCCTGTATTCTTAATAGGTAAACATGTCACTATTTTGATATAATACTAAAAACATGAAAAACATGTTATTTCCCCCCCAAAAAAATTATGAAGCCAAAATGTTACTGGATAACAGGTATGACCCATGTATCCAAGAGTGTGCACACAGACAACATGTAAAGTGAGAAATTTCCTTTTACATAAAAATCAGCTAACCTCCTGGAAGTCAAACCCCACAGCTGTCCCAATGCAAAGTGTATACTGCAATAGAAAAGACGGAAAACATTTTATTCACAATGTTGACAGAAATTTGTATATACTTGGCAAAAAATAAACTGAGACTTTACCATTAGCATGAAAATCCCGCAGTCATTTACACAGTTCTGGTGTGGCAATCCCTAAAACCAACAAAATAGGTAACATACATGTCAAATAGATGAAAGCCATTACCATCTCGGTTACATTATGACATCTACATGATATGCAGAATATGGGATATAATAATATTAGTTTGGAGTAGCTAAATATGCATTTATTAATCACTGCAATATCATGCCCAGTCTTTTCAGTCCAGCTCCCAGGATCAATTTTTTGTGCCAGATTCATGCAGAAAAATAATTTAAAAAATGAAAAGGATAAGAACGCAGCCAAAATATATCAGTACAGGCTATAAGAATGTAGCCAAAGTATAAATTTCTATATGAACATGTCAAACAGTATGCCTCATTTAGACAGGCTAATAACACATATTGTAGTGCAACCAGGCAGTCAGCGCAGTTATGAAATATATTTTATTAAGCAAGTTTTCCCACTAATACAGTAAGCTACAGGTAAATCTTACACACCCTTACATCAACATGCTTTTGTCATCTTTTTAAGTTTAATTAATGTGCTGGCTAGATTTATTATAGTCATTAAAAATAAACAAGGATTTATTAAATCATGGCCACGAATTTAAAACGTTGTAGTAAATAATAAAACTAGCACACAAATTCTTAATTCATGGGAATCAATTATTAATTCATAGTTAGCAGCTCTTTGGCTATGTAAACTTTCTTTCGTTTAAACGTTATAAAATAAAACTTAATTGAATATCGGTACTTACAGTCTGATCGGTGCCCATGTCGTCCATCTTAAATTAGTGTTTTGGTGATCCAATTCGGTAGGTGGCGCTGTCACAAAAAAACTAGGGTCCTAGAACTGCAGTCCTGAAACTGCAGGAATACCCTGCTCTAAATGAGAGCCATTAGGGCAGATTTCTGGCTGCCCCGCTTATTTTCACGTGACGTTACCTCACGTAAACCTCGCTTCAGACCAAGGCGATATCAGTCCGCTTCAGATATGTGTCTGCATCAGGTCAGTAACTAGTTGGCATGTCTGTTGTTCCTATGTGGAGTAGCGTATGTAGCAACTTATAATGTAATAACAGCACATAATGTAAAAACTGTGCATAATGTAATAAGTATTACATTATTATTGTAATGAAATGTTCATATTGTAATAATTCTCAAAATGTAATAAAATGAGCTCATAATGTAATAAAAATGTTTACATTATGCATTACATTATTATGTATAATATAACTCACTCAAAACGTGTCATATTTTCATTATTGTAATAAAGAGCCCGACCGATTTATCGGCCTGCCGATTTTATTGGCCGATATGGGCCTGACGCAGATATATCGGCATCGGCGTATATGCCGCAGATATGCCACCGATATGAACGCGTGCCCACGCGTCTCACAGCACGCGAATATTCACACAAAATGTCAAAATGCCTGTCTTGTCGAGTATCATTGTAAACATAGTCAGTTAGGTCTTAAGTGAACGTAAACATGAAGTTTGCCATCACCGCCAGCGTTTTTTGTCATTTTCACAAGTTTCATGGCCCACAGAATATCTTGTGTGAATATCTGAACATGTAATATATCAAAAAAAAGAACAGACCCTCTGTTTTATTCTAGCTTCATGCATTCTTTTTTTATCAACACTTGAATGTGGGTAAGTTTCGTGAAAAAAGCAACATTTTGAGCAAAAAGCTGAGAAAATCACGTTTTTGTCAAAGACTACATACAGATGAGATTCAGAGCTATGATCAAAATACAGGCCCTGTCCTAAATGGCACACAACTTACAATGGCTTCAATGGCACGTGTCCGTTAAGTCGACGAGACCGTAGGGTGTCACATTTGTCATTTTAGGTCTCAGAAGGGTGCTCCCGAGCGCCCCCCTTTGCGGTCGATATACGCCCTCGATGCGCACTTCTGCGGATTCCGCGGCAGACTTCTTCCCGACAGTCAAAGCGCCGTTACGTCATGAAAGTGCGGACTCGTAAGAAGACCGCGAGGGTTTAGGGTGCCATTTGGGACAGGGCCACAGATGGAGTAGATCGAGTTCATCAACACCACCAAAGCTTCACAGTCCCCTAGCTCATCCTGGGTCGACATTTCATAATAATAATCAGACTTAACTAGCGCAGCCATAGAGCAACAATCTACAAGCCCTTCAAGTCAGCGGACAGCGGTTGATGATCTTGGGACTGACAGGCCTGTCCAAATTGTGTGAAAACAGTATCCTGTAACTGTTTACAGTGGTAAGGGGCGATCATTCGTTGATAAATGGTTTCACAACAGAGAGTGGTTGGAGTACAGTGTCAAGGCAGACGCAGCATTTTGTTTTTGCTGTCGGATGTCCAGCTTTACTAGAAAATCTGGAACATTGGATGCCTTCGCGAGTGTGGGCTATCGTAACTGGAAACACGCTATGGCCAAAGACGTGGATTTCATAATCATTAAACTTCGAAGGACCACATGTCTTGCTATGCAATGTGGAAGGAGAGGGAGATGCGTTGCAATACGGGGAATGAGGTTTCAACCCTTGTCAATGCAGATCAACTAAGGAAAAAAACGGTATTATGTCCTCACTAATAGATGTTGTTGGGTTCTTGGTTGAAAACCAGTTGCCACTACGGGGGAAGGTTGACACTTTTGATGACATGTCGGAGGGGGGATCTGGACTTTTCCTTTCCATGCTTTATTACACCATCCAAAAGGATCCTGAATTGGCTAATGTGGTGAAGACAATCCCTCGCAATGCCACTTACACCTGTCATGATATGCAAAATGAACTTATAAGAACACTCAGTAATGTGGTGACAGAGGCTATAGTGGAGGAAGTTGGTGACTCCTATTACACTTTTAAAGTTGATGGGATGTGTGACCCCACAGGATGTGAAAATATATCAATTGTGCTTATTTGTGAATGAGTCTTATGAAGTTACAGAGCATCTACTGTGCATCGCTATGGCTCAGAAAGGTGACACACAGACATTAACTGACACCGTTCTGACTGAGCTTAACAAGGTTGGCCTGGATAGTTAAAAAATTCTGAGTCAGGTATATGATGGAGCTGCGCTTATGTCGGGGAAACGTGGTGGTGTTCAGAAAATTCTACAGGACAGACTTGGACGTGAGATACCATATGTGCACTGCCTCAACCATCAGTTGCATTTGGTTGTGGTTCATGCCATGTCTGCAGAGACCGCACTTTTGGAGTTTTTTGAGATGTGCGATTCCCTCTACAAGTTCTGTAGAAAGCCAACGGTTGCTATGCATCATAAAGGTGCGCATCTTAAACGTCTTCTGGAGCAGAGATGGACAGGGCATCTTGCCACTGTCTCAGTCATTCTTAAGTCATTTAATGACATAAAATCGATTCTGACCGATGCTGACACTGTGCTGAATTATGGCACAGAGACGAGAATGGAAGCTACAGGCCTGCTGCGCAAGGTATCTGAGCCAAGTTTCATGTTCCTTGCCAACTTAACCCACATAGTCCTTTCTCTATTGGACCCACCAAACAAGCTTCTCCAGAGAGAGGACACTGACTTGTTGACAGGTTTAAGTGTTGTGGCGAGTGCAACAGCATGTGTTAAAAAACTCCGTTGTGATGAAGAGTTTAAGCAGATGCTGGATACTGCCACGCCCACCAGCGAGTCACTGAGACCCGGGCCCAAACGGAGACGCACACGGATGGATGGTTACATCGTTACAGGGCCTACAGGAGGACACAGAGGTGATGATTGGAAACTGAACTTCGGAGATTGTACTACAACACTATTGATTCGGTGGTTGGGGAACTGGAGCGTAGATTCAGCGAGCGCAACTCACAACTGGCAAGTGCACTTGCAGCACTAAATCCACACTGTAAAAAATTGTGCTGTAAAATAACGGTAATCTACTGGCAGCTGTGGTTGCCAGCAATGTACTGTTAATTTACAGCCCTCTACTGTTTATTTACAGCTCTCCTTTTTTACAGTATGTTACCCTAATAATACCATGAAAGGTAACTCTTTTCATTTGAAAAAACTGATTGCTTTAAACAGTTCTCATTTTAAAACTAGTTTATACGGTGTTTGTACTGTAAACTTATTTTATTTGAGTCCACCGAAAAGGAACATTTCTTAATATAAACTGCAAACACGTAATGTGTAGTAATAAAATTATTAAAAACATGACTTTAACTTCAATCTTTGCAGTTCATCATTAGCAATAGCACACATGTATGTGATAAATTACTCAACAAGCAGCTCATAATTGCATCAGCAAACACAGTCACTGCCTTTAAATAAAGCCACAAGCAGCATATCATCAGAGTTTCTCTGCTCATCTTGGACTGAAGCACAGGTTCTACTCTTCAGCACAATGGTGACCCACAAAACTAATTAATTAAACTAAAAGATCTCTTCTATATCATCTTGTGCAACAACACATAAAAACAGTTCATTTTAATATTTACTCTCCTTATCAGTTACTGATTTCGCACAACTTTTTTCTATTAACTTTCACTAATATTTCAGTGAAAATATCTTGATTCATCTGGTAAATCTGACTGTTATGTTTTACAGTATATTACTGTTTTTACTTGATTTTACGGTAATCTACTGGCAGCTCTGGTTTTTTTACAGCACTTTTCCGTAAATGAATTTACAGTTGTTTACCGTTAATTTACGTTTCACTCTGCACTGTAACAAATTGCTGTAGTTTTTACAGCAAAATTTTACAGAATATTACTGTGTACATTTTACAAGATGTAGCTGTAGTTCACAATGCATTATGAGTCAAAAAACGTTTTACAGTTGTTAACAGTATATTTCCATGTCAACTGTAATTCATTTACAAGAAGGGGGTGTTGTAGCGTATGCCTTTTCACAATAAATTACTGTGGTGTGGCATTATGGGATTGCGCATGCTTCAAAAATCCAAAATCTTTCTCTCCCTTCATTGAGTCTACGAAACTATCACTTTCAAGCCCCAGAAAGTTAGTAACTTTCATCATTAAAGTAATCCATGTGACTACAGTGATTTAACCTCAATCCTATGAAGTGATGCGAGTGCTTTGTTTGCGCAAAAAAAACAACATAATTTACCACTTACAAAATATTAATCTCCAACGTGCATTCATGTAACAACGTCCTCTCTTGTGTCAACACAACATGCATGTGTCGTGGTGCTATTCACTCAAAAAAAATTGTCTAAACATAAGATCCATGCATTTGGATTACATAGTTTTAATCTTAAACACATTAGTAAACTTAATTTGATTCATATTTGTAAGTCATACACAAATTAAACAGGTAAGATTTATGTAATAGTACACAGCAAAATGCCCATGTTCAATATGTAACACTTCCTAGTGTTTATGTGTGTGCTCACTACTTAGTTAAAGTACCATTGAAGTAGTGTTGACGTTAATGAGATAATTAAGTGATAATTGATCATTAATGATGAACACCTGATGATAATGAGAAAGAGAAACACAAGAACTACACCTGACTTCAGCCACAGCTTTAGATTAAATCAACTGAAGATAAAAGAAAACATTACATCTCTGAAGATCTCAGCAGAGGAGGATTAAACAACTCCACAAACAGCATTACCAGCTTCACGCATTACTAACCAGAATGACTTTATTTTTGGCATTTCTGCTGACTTTAAGTCACCATGATGGAGATCAGTGTTTGCTTTAGTTGGGCTTTTGACCCTTGACTTTTTAGCATCAGTTTGCTTTAACTGTGTGTTTATTAAACACATTTATTATGGCAAGAGAATCTGAAAAAATGTGATCATATGATGTTAGCTTTTCATTGATGATGTCACAATCATTATTTAGTAGCTGAATCACTGATGTTATTCAGAGTCTATTGCTGTGGTTGTAAAAGTGATGAGATCCAGCACTGTTGTGGTAATCGAATAGTAGATTTTTTTAAATTGTGCACAAAAGGTTTTAATCAACGGCATTACTTAGACACACAGACATCAAGAATCAGTGTATGAATCTCGACAATGGTGAAAATAAATTCAGATAAACAGATCAATTCTGAACATAAAACAAGCTACAAAAACATCACAACAAAAACAGCAAAAGTAAAAGCAAATAGTAAGAATCAAAGAACATTAGTCACAATTCAGATGCATAATTTATTTATGCTGCAATGCATGCTGGGACCCATGGGGGAGTTTTGATTGGTGGTACCCAGCCTGCACTGCAGCTTAAATCTTTTGATTGTCACCATTGTTGAGATTCATACACTGATTCTTGATGTCTGTGTGTGTCTAAGTGATGCCGTAGATTAAAACCTTTTGTGCGCAAGTTTTTTTTGTTGGAAATACTGCATATTATTTGATTACCACAACAGCTGTAGCAGCTACTATTTTGAACACTACAACATTAATAATAATCACGTCTACAACCAGAGCATTAGACTCTGAATGATTCAGCTGCTACATGATGATATTATCATCAATGAGTAGCCAATATCACCCGATCACATTTTCTTTCCATAATAAATGTATTTCATAAACACACAGTTAAAGCAGCCAGAAAAAAACTAAAGTTACAGAGTCAAGGGTCAAGAGCGAAACTAAAGCAAACAGTGAACACCATCATGGTGACTTACAACGAAACAATTATTTTTGTTAAAACAGAAATAAAGTCAATCTGGTTAGTAATAAGTGAAGCAGGTAATGCTGTTTGTGGAGTTGTTTAATCCTCCTCTGCTGAGACCTTAAGAGATTTTATCTTCAGTTGATTTAATCTAAGGCTGTGGCTGAAGTCAGTTGTAGTTCTTGTGTTTCTCTTTCCTTCAGTGATTCTGCTTGTTAACAGCAGGTGTTCATCACTAATGATCAATCATCACTTAATTCATCACTTAATTATCTCATTCACTTCAACACTGCTTCAATGGTAGTTTAACTCCGTAGTGAGCACACGCATGAACACTAGAAAGTGTTAATTTAACATGGGTTTTGCTGCATACGTTTTGCTGTATACTATTTCATAAATCTTACCTGTTCCATTCACATATGACTGGCATATATGAACCACATTCAGTTTATTAATACAATTACATATATCTTAACTGTTTCATTTATGTATGACTTAAATATGAATCACATTACGTTTATTAATTTGTTTATGTTAAAACTTTGTAATCCAAACGCATGAAAATGTATATGCAATTCAAATACATAAATCTTATGTTTAGACATGAATTTATGATACATATTACAGTATACTGTAATTTAGTGAAAAAATGCTGTAAAGTATATTTACAGGATTTTATTGGCAACTTTATTGCCAGGTAAATTAATCTGTGAAGTAAATACTACAGAAAAAGTAAGTTCAGGCAAGAATAAAAAAACGTAAATGTATTATTTATAAATTAGAGCGTAAATATCAACTATATAAAATTAAGTAAAACTACTCAACTTTCTGATACTGGTGTTCCCATCATGCATTGGGGCATGGCTAATTAATAAGGTTGATGTTTTTTTCCGGCTGTATTATCATTGCTTTTATTGTTAGGTTTAGTAACTTGCGATGTTGTGACATCTAAAGTTCATTTTCTACTCAAAATGACACATTCATACTCAAATTGATCTATCGAATGTTACCGTCACTGTGTTTGTTTACCAAGTTTTGAAGTCTCTGTGTTCATATGCTGCATTACTTACTCCTGTTATGTAAATATGGTGTCTACATGATGTCTATTGTATTATTTTATTATTAGATGTTTCAAAGTAAACTATTTACTCAATAAGTAGATTTTTCTTGATGAAAACAGGTTAATACAGAGCAGTAGCAGTGAAATTTACTCAAAATGTGTTAGTGCAAATTGTTATGAGGATTTTATCAAGTAAATCCTACAAGTTATTTTTTTCTGTGTGTACTTTAGTAAAATTACAAGTTTAATTAAATGTTACTGTAAAAAAAACTACAAATTACTGTATTTCACGTACAACAATTAACTGTAAATTGCTTTGCAGTATTATTTTGTAATCAATTTTACAGCAATTAACAATATTTTTACAGGATTTTATTGGCAACTTTTTTGCCTGTAAATTCTACAGTACATTTTTTACAGTTCCCTTTAACCCTTTTAACCCCACAGCAAAATCTTCAGTTTTAAATGAATTCTTATATGTGTCCACACTATAGAGTGTTAGAGTAATTGAAGCATTGTTGAAGTTAATGAGTTATTAAGAGATTAATTAAGTGATAATTGAGAATTAGTGATGAGCACCTGATGATAACAAGCAGAATCACTGAATGAAAGAGAAACACAAGAACTACAAATGACTTCAGCCACAGCCTTAGAAATCAACTGAAGTTAAAAGAAGACATTAAATCTCTGAAGATCTCAGCAGAGGAGTATTAAACAACTCCACAAACAGCATTACCAGCTTCACACATTACTAACCAGACTGACTTTATTTCTGTCAGACGTCTACAGAAGCTCTTATTGAAAATTAACAGATCTTTAGGTGTTGATGTTTAACTGAAAATGTTTGGTCACCATTATGGTGATCAGTGTTTGCTTCAGTTGGGCTCTTGACCCTTGACTTTGTAACGATAGTTTTCTTTTGGCTGCTGTAACTGTGTGTTTTTCAGGCACATTTATTATAGCAAGAAAAAAAATTTGATTAGGTGTTGTTGGTTATGTTTTGCTTATGACATAATCATAACGGAATGCTTGGTTCGTTACTCTCATCCAGTGTCCATTCCCTAAACAAACCCATTCTTTTAAAAATACATACAAGTTTATCCTTATTTTACATCAGTTATGAAGGAGTTTTAAACTCATGATTTACAAAAATGCTTTGTGCTACGGTGTCAATTAGACTCACATAGACATGAAGAATCAGCATATGAATCTCAACAATGGTGACAATCAACAAAAAAGATGAACAGATCAACTCTGAACATCACAAAACACTACTAAAAGTCAACACAAAAACAACACCAAAAATAAAGGTAAATAGTAAGAATTAAAGAAAATAACCAGGCTATTCATCAGCATAATTTATTCATGTCGCAATGCATGCTGGGAGTCATGGACGATTTATGCATTGCAGAATGAAGCTTTTGATTGTCACCATTGTTGAGATTCATACACCGATTCTTGATGTCTATGTGAGTCTGAATCATACTGGTGTTCAAAATGTTTTTGCCACAAATTGTCTGGTTGTTGCAACACTGATGGATCTCATGCTGTACAATTATTGGAATACCATTAAAAAATATATATATAAAACAATCTATATTAGATTCTGAAGGAGCTCGGTGAATCAGAACATTAATAAAAAGTCAACATCATCTGTTTACATCTTTCAGCTTTACTTGCTATAATAAATGTATTTAAAACACACAGTTACAGCAGCGAGAGAAAAACTAATGTTCTTATGTCAAGGTTCAAGAGCCCAACTAAAGCAAACACTGATCACCATAATGGTAACCTTATTATTTTCAATAAATCATCAACATCTAAACCTCTGTTGATTCTCAATAAGAGCTTCTGTAGACATCTGACAGAAATAAAGTCAGTCTGGTTAGTAATGTGTGAAACTGGTAATGCTGTTTGTGGAGTTGTTTAATCCTCATCTGCTGAGATCTTCAGAGATTTAATGTCTTCTTTTATCTTCAGTTGATGAAATCAACTTTTTTCTGTTCATGTTTCTCTTTCCTTCAGTGATAACAGCAGGTGTTCATCAGTGTCTGAATTCACTATATTAGTGAGCTAGTTTAGGGAATAGTGAATGAAGGTATAGGGTGTGATTTGGAGCACAGCCTCTTAGTGCCGACTTCGAGTGCTGTTAATTCACAGTATATTCCTGTTGGCTATTTTCTCGAAAATGACAAATATTACCCAGAATGCATTGTTTTCTACAGTATATTACTGTTTTATTGGAAAACAGCATGTTACTGTCAAAATTTGGCCGTTTTTTTTACAGCATTTCTTTACAGTGCAGAGGCCGATAACTTCCTTGATGTGAAAGCTGTGAAGCATATTCTCAACCTGTCACAATCGATTATGATGGACGCTGAGTTTGAAGTTGCTAAAGAGTTCAAGTTGCTAGAGAGTGTTTTTATTGTCACAAAAGCAAGCAATGCAGAGAGACTGGACCATACAGCACATCATCTCAACGTACCACAACCATCTGATTGCCATGCCCAATGTGGGCACAGTACATTGATCTCTATATGCAGGCGACTGAGAGACAGATCCGAAGGTCTGCAAAGTGCAAACCCCAAGAAAAGTGTTACTACAAAACAGTTAATAGCTTCAATGTTACACACTGTAGAGTCACCACTTCACACATCAGTGCTATCCTACTGGTTATACTACAACACTTATTTTGGAAACATTTATTTTTGTATAATTTGAATGATTTTTTTATTATTAAAATATTCAATAAATTCACTGTTATCAAAAATATATTCAATAACTTCCCTGTAATACAAAATGAAGGGTTATAATACACACTATACTTAAAAGCAATCTTTTTTTTCCTTTTTGGACAACTAACCAATCAGAGTCTTCAAAAGACTGTGTCATACGTAGCAACGGGGTCAACCCCGCCTCCTCGCTAAGATAAAAGTTTTTGTACTTTTCTCGCTCAGAGTTGCTCTCAGAAACGCTTTAAGAATACGGGCCCAGGTGGATATTTGGAGAAAACAGTAGCCGTGTTTCCATTACAAATTTACACAAAGATTTTGCAATATTTTCTAAATGTCGATAAAAAACTATGACACCGTTTCCATTAACCGATGTTATGCAACTAAAACTTTTTTTTATCTCTCGTGATAAGTCATTCCAAAAATTATGCCACGTATGTTGGTAGGTTTATGTATATCCCATCCATTTTTCACACGGCTGGCTAGCGTATTCAATTGTCTTCAATGGGAGCGCCGCGTTTTTAGAATGCCATGAGCGTAAGGAGGCACTGAACGAGTATTTAACGCTCAAGAGCTGAGCGCTCAGCGTTTTTTACTGGTCGCTGAGAGTTGAAGAATGTTCAACTTTGAGTAAAACACAGCGCTCATCACTGTCAATTTTCACCCAGCCGTCCAATCACAGTGGAGGAGGGGCGGGACAAATACAACACCGACCAACCGCCACATTCTGCTTGTACAAAGTCAACAGATGAAAACAAGCAGCATAATAACGGAACAAAATCATTTAAAACAAGCGCCAGAGCAAACACTTTACATTGTATTGACATTTGTATATAGAATCAATACAGAAACAAACTATCTGTGAAATGAGATACTAGTAACACTTCCATGGATATTCCATATCATAACAAGCAAAGAGTCTCAACTGAAAAAAACGCTGCGCTGCCAAAACACATTTTCAGCCATCTAAAATGCTTTGGTGGACACGTGGCCTAAAGGAAACTGCTGTAAAGCACCGCTCACTCGTGGTGCTGCGGCTGTTTCAGCACTTCAACAGAGATGCACACGTCACACTCATGATAACAGTTGCTGGTCTCCACTGACTTCTATAGTATAGAAAAAAATACAATGAAATCAGTCGGGACCAGAAACTCTTTGTTTACCCAGAATCTTCAAAATATCTTTTGTGTTCAGCAGAAGAAATGCAAACAGGTTTGGATCAACTTGAGGGCGAGTAAATGATTCATTTTTGGGTATCTCTTTAAAAGCTTTTTACAGTACTTTAGTTGTACATTATTAGATTACAGTAAAAAAAAAATCTTATTTCTGTCTTATATCAAGTTTATTGTCATGTCCTGAGGCACTTAAATAAATTCTACTTAAATAAATAATAAAATGTGCAGAGTGTCTTTATTTTTTTTGTGTTTGGAATTTATGCATTTCCTTTTAATGGGAAAAATATTTTACAAAAAAACCCCCCCAAAAAACTGTTATATCTTATAAAAGCCGGGCTATAAAGTTGTGTCCCTCAGTCTGAACTCAACCCCGTCACACCACACATTCTCCACCCATAATAATATAGACTCATATATGACATCATTGACTAGAAGTGAGATCTTTCTTTTTAAAATGTATATATATTATAAATAATCTGTTGTGTTTTCTTCAACAGAGACCAAACTCAGACCTCAAAACATTCAGAAATTACAACTGTTCAGTTTGGATTTTACATTTCAAGTCTACGTTAAAAAGAGTCATGAAAGTAAACGGAATGAATAATAAAACATGAACACATTTACTTACAGCAGATGATCACAGTCAAAATGAACTCAAACACTATTTCACAATAATTTTTCTTTATAAATTAATCTTAAAATATACTTTCAGGAAAACACATTAATACAATACAATATGAATCATTTATAAACAGGACATGTATTGAACTGGCAGAGTTTTCTGTGGAGCAGGAGAGAATTGTGTCTGTGTTCACTCATTAATGAGTGATTTAAATCACAACAAACTCACAAATTACACTTGACATTGAAGACTTGGCTTACTTTTGATTTAATTTTAATTGGACTGAAACTTTTAGGATTTTTTTTGGTATTGAATGAATTACATTTATAATACATATAATACATTTACAATAATACTACATTTTTATTGCTTCTTTTACTTATACTGATTCATGAAAAATAACTTTTTACACATTTTATACCTATTTTTAGACTTAAATTAACTTTATATATCCACATTTTTAATATCAGTAAAAACTTGTATGCGTTTCAATTCCGAGACACATGATTTATGCTTTATGAACTCATACCCTCTTTTTAGCCTGTTTGTTTTTATCACATTTGTCACTATTTAAATTTTTTTATACAGGGATTATCTGTTAAAAATAGTAGACAGATAAGGTTTATTAGACAGTTTATTATACATTTCTATGCACTTCTGTGATTGTAGACAGCAGAGTGTGAACAGGACTTTTATTTTGATGCGGCGACATGACGTAATAAAGGTGCGCCGCGCTCCTGCATCTGTTGTGATTCGGCTGAAGAAAGGTTTGTGTTTTAAGCATTTAATCTGCTTAAGTCGATGGAAACCGTTCAATGTTTTATAGTTTTTATAAGGCGATGTGAACTTATTACTATTTACTTTTTCTTGAATGTAACATTGTAATGCTTTATCTAACTTTAATTAATGAGATTTTGCGTGACCAAAACGCATTCACACGAGTAACAGAAAAGGTGCGTCTCATTTCTCTCCCTCTATCGTGAATCAGTTCATCATAAACACGAGTTCAGTCACTGGCAACGTAGTGATGGAGAAACTGAGCTTTTCGACACTCCGAGTCAATTGAATCAAATACTTTGCAAAATGATTCAGTGATTCGAATCGCTACACATGCTGGCCAAACAGTGCAAATGAACGAGAACAACAAACACTAACATGTGTAATGACAACTTTAACAAACCAACTGCTAATGTTTTAATTTGAAGTGTAATAATTTAAATATATCATTTATTATATACCATGTAGATCATAAATGCCAAAATATGAAGAGTCTGTATAGTTTTATTTTATTAATTTACAGTGTTAGTTTTGAGTGTTTTTAGTCTAATCAGGTGATTTAAGTCCATCAACTCTCTCTTTGACTCTCTTACCAGTGACTTAACTACTGAACTAGAGCTGATTGAGACTGGATTTATTTTTCTTTCTGTTAATTATTCTCATCTTAAACAGGACAAGCACACAGAAAAACTCCTGGTGAAGTTACTGAGAGATCCGCGTGATACACGATTAAGAAGATGGCGTTTATTAAAGAGGAGATTGAAGACATGAAGATTGAAGAAACATTCAGAGTGAAACATGAAGATAATGAGGAAAAAACAGGTTGGTTTCATTCTCAAAGCTGAACTCGAGTCATTTGAATTTATTAAAATATCCAACTCTACAGAAATTAGTGATATTTGTAAAATGGTAAAATCTGCGCCATTTTTACTGTCTTTACAGTACAGTCGCTGAGCTTTAGGAAGCCTCCACACATAGCTGAAGTTTATGGAAATGGCAGTTTATTTCTGTTATAAGCGGTAGACCAATCACAACAAACTGGGTCATCTGGACCAGAGTAGAGTAGTCGAAAGGATGGATTAAGAGAGACTGATTCATCCATCGAGTCATTTGAGAATCATTGAAAAATGTGGTGATGTGTTATGTATATTACGAGAAAATGAAATTGTATTTTGGCCTTTGATGCATGTAAACCTGTTGCTAGAGACTCCAAAACTAAATTAGAAAATTATAGGGGCACTTTAAATACAACATTATTTAACAAAAATATGGAGGCTACAGTAACTACAATTACTGAACTAAACAAAATATTATTATATAATACATATTTTTAGGGTTGGGTACCGTTCACATTTTAACCGGTACCGATACCTGAAATTCGGAACCGGTACCCAACGTTACCTTTTTTCGGTACTTTAGGGATACATCAATAACTGTAAAGAAACGGTAAGTCATTTATAGAAGTGTTATTGACATTATGCCAGAGCTGCCTTGGTCTCTGTCTGCCATTGTCTGTGATTCACAGACAATGGCAGACAGAGACCAAGGCAGCTCTGGCATAATGTCAATAACACTTCTGACTGTGTCTGTTTACTGTAATATTTACCAGTAAATTGTAGGCTATGTTGCGGCAGTTTTTTAATCAACTCTGTATAAGAGACAAATCTTTGTAATTTTAATAAATGGTTTATTCCTTTGCAAAAGAAGAGTCAACAGTCGTACAGCCACCCTGAATGTCTGCAGAGTGCTTCCCAAAGACTAAACAATCAGCTCTCTTTTATACCCTTTCCTAAGGTCAACATCTCTGCACTCCTTCTGTACTTTTCCACACATACTCAAATAACCCCATATGTCTTTCATTCTGACACTTGGACCCTCAAAATTAGATGTACAGAAACACATGCATAATATTCTTTGATATATGGATAAATGTGTACAATAAATTCTCATGCATAATGATTAGAATTAATTTTCTTCTATAATTATTTTTTTTCCGCCACAGCTACTAACTACGTTTTCTTTTTAATTCAATTTCTATGAAAAGATTTCCCACAAATTCTGTGTTGTGTATTTTCTGGTACTCAAATGAAGCCATAAAACATTAATTTATCTTTTAACTAAATTAAACTTCATTTGTCAAACAAAGTGCTGCACAACTGAGCTTTATACTGTTAAAATTAAAACATAGAAGAAAAATTGTGATTTATTACTTAAAAAATAAAGTTTTGATTATTATTATAAATTTTACATATATAATTTTATTATATTAGTGTTAGTATTATTATTATTACACTGAGATGTATCTAAATTCTACTGTACAAAAGTATTTGTCAAGTTAAACTGAACTTTTATTTTGACGGGTTGCTGTGAATACCTTTGAGTTTCTGTGTGTTTATGACATGACGGTAGTTTTTCTCAAATTAAACGTTAAAATGCTCATGAAATGACACTTCTTTCCAGCGGTTCTGGAGATGACGGTCATGCATTCATGTCCTCGTATGAGATGGAAACTTCTGTGTGTGTGTGTGTGAGGTAAATTAAACTGCACGTCAGCGCCATTCATTCACACAGAGACACGCAGGATTTGTATTTAATCGTATTTAAATAGTCTTTTTGCTGTTTAATATTCACAGACACTAGTCTATATCACCAGATGCGTTCTCAGGTACCGAAATTTGCTACCGATTGATTTAATGTGAATTGGTACTCGGTAGTACCGACGTAATTCGGTCGGTGCCCTTAAAAGTACCGAGTTCGGTACCCAACCCTACATATTTTAAAACTGTTTGTCAAGTTGTGTGTCTGTATCAAGGCCAAACATTCAAGGGTATGTACATTTTTAATCAGGGCCATTTGGGTCATTTCTTTTATCATTATGATTTAAAAAGGAGCCAAACAACTGTTATAATAAATGGCTTCATATGATCACTATCTTTAAAGCTGTAGTCCGTAACTTTTTGGGGTTACAAATTATCCAAAATAAATTTGAGCAAGTACACCCAGTGTTCAAAACTATCTGCTTACCTTAGCTCAATTTACAACGGTAAGCTTGTAATAATGTTTTTAATTCCAGTGGTACTGGTGGAATTCCGCAGGAAATTTGAGCATGTCTTTGCGTCATTATGTCACATCTGTACACATAAAGAAGGTGTCCCAGCTAGTAGGCTATATTGCGTGTGAGGATGTTGGAGGTGGAGATTTATAACCTTTTCTCACAGCACTTGATATAATTAAACTTATCAATTTGATGGCGGCTCCAGAAAGGTTCAAACGGCAATCACTATAGTGACAACTGGAGATTCATCCGTTGTAAAATGCAAAAGACTTCAGACTTTCGGAGAGACTACAGAAAAACAGAGTCTGCAACTGGCCTATGCGAAATTTACAAGGATAAAAATGGCTTTTGAAAGGTGGCGTTAACTCCGTGTTTTGAAGGAGTTCAAAACGGACGCAGAGACGGCTTTTTTTTCTGCTGGACAGGTTAGACATTTCAGTGGTTCAATTATGTAACAGTAGCATAATTGTTCGCTTAATTCATACAGTTACAGAGTTTTCTTTTTTGTGCCTTTCTTGTATTGCTATGTGCATTATGGTAAATATCAATTATTTTGCGCTAGCTATGAGAGGGAGCAATTCACCTCTACTCCACATTAATTTGTTGGTATATGACAATTAGAAATTAGACTGCACATAAATGGAAACTGAACTACAGGTAGCCCTAATACACATGAAATGTAGTCACGCAATGCTGATGTTGTTAACATTAACAATTTCAAAAACAAAGTATAATTTTCACGGTTTGACGTGATATGATAATCGATCGTTAGATTTAATCAGCGTGATTTATTGCAATGCTTTTTTCCCCTTAGTTGGTCAGAACAAAAGTGGATGTTAGCTACTTACTTACTCATATTTTCAAAATCAATGCCAAAATTTCACAATTTCTGCCAGGGTATGCAAAATTTTGAGCATAACTGTATCATGGCTTGTGCGTTGCTGTGCTGCAGTGCCGGGGTCGCCCTCATAGATTAATGTGATTCTACTATCTCGCACAAGTTTCTGCTTCATTGAGCTCAGCAGAAGAAACACTCGTCCTTGATCAACTTCCGATGCTTCATTTACAACTGAGCTTGACAGAAGATGAGAAAGTCACAACACATGTTTATTGAGTGCTTGATTTGAACTGCTAGATTTTAGTCTTTGATTTGAACTGTTTGTGTCGCTCACAAACATTAACTGTTTGTTGTGGGTCCTAATGTGACAAACTACTGACTTATTCATGGATTTATTCAATGAATATTTATGTTCATGTATGTTAAATGGCAATTAAAGGTTAATTTCCCACACCTGTTGCTTTTAAATTGCAATTAGTGTCTGTGTATAAATAGTGCATTCACGTGAGAGCTAACAAATTAATCGACTGAGCAGGCTAGATACTAAGAAAAAGCGTGCGTAACAAGGTAATGTAACTTTATTAAGATGGAAAAGGATATAAAAAGATATCCAAAGCCTTGAAAATGCCTGTCGGTACTGTTCAATCTCTTATTGAGAAGTGGAAAATTCTGGGATCTCTTGATACCAAGCCACGGTCAGGTAGACCAAGAAGGATTTCAGCCACAACTGCCATAAGAATTGTTCGGGATACAAAGAAAAACCCACAGGTAACCTTAGAAGAAATACAGGCTGCTCTGTAAAAAATTGTGTGGTTGTTTCAAGCAGCACAATACGACAATACAAAAATGAGCTGTATTGTCGCGTTTCCATAATGCCACAAAAAACACTGTTACAATATGCCCGAATACACCTTGACACGCCTCACAGCTTCTGACACACTGTAATTTGGAGTGACAAGACCAAAACACACAACCATAAGCGCTATGTTTGGAGAGGGTTCAACAAGGCCTATAGTGAAAAGAATACCATCCCCACTGTGAAGCATGGTGGTGACTCACTGAGGTTTTGTGGGTGTGTGAGCCAGTGTATTTTCCAAGAAAAGTAGCTAAAGCCTGCCCAAAAAGTTGCTAAACGTCGCTAGATGATGTCATGCGTCAATTAGCATATCTGTGACGCCATCACGTCTTACTTGCGTTCTGTCTGCCTAATGTGTTTTCTTTCCTAATCCATGCTCACATACTGTATTTTAAAATAATGTAATATAGCCGACTGTCCAATAAAGACGTTCCCATTTCCTATATCTTTTTGTCATACAATAGAACGAGTATGATATAGTGAATGACTAAATTTTTATGTTTAAAATAATCTGAATTGAGAGAGGACAGGAACTGGATAAACTAAAGCTCTGTGATAGTGAGTAATATAAGTGATAAGCACAAGAGAAGAAAGGAAATCATAACGGGTCAAACAAAATTCTTTAAATATAAAACGAAGATAAGTGATAAATCCGTGGCAACACTGTGTGCAGCTCGCTCATTCACATCTGTCAGCTGATTTGTGCTTTCAACGGCATGCACTGCTGCTCCTCTCAGCCATTCACTTAACAGGGTAGACGCAGAGAGAGGTGTGACGGCAGGGGGGAAGCAATACCTCGCGCTCGCAGGACAGTACTGGCGACATTTGTTAAGTAACTGACGTTGGTCCAAAAAGTCGCTAGATTTGTCACTAGTGTTTGTTTTTTTTAAGTCGCTGAAGGGGTCTGAAAAGTCGCTAAGTTGGCAACACTGGTGTGAGCTCTAAAGGCATGGGGAGTCTTGTGAAAATTGATGGCAAGATGAATGCAGCATGTAATCAGAAAATACTGCCAGGCAGTTTGCATTCTTCTGCATGAAAGCTGCACATGTGATGCTATTGGACTTTACGACACAACAATGACCCTAAGCACAAGGCAAATTGACCCTCCAGTGGTTACAGCAGATAAAATGTGAAGGTTCTAGAGTGGCCATCACAGTCTCCTGACCGTTATATCATCGAGCCACTCTGGGGAGATCTCAAACGTGGTGTTCATGCAAGATGACCAAAGACTTTGCATGACCTGGAGGCATTTTGCCAAGTCAAATGGGCCAGGGATTTTCAAACTGGTGTCCAGGGAACCCCAGGGGTCCTCCAGAAGGTTCTAAGGGGTCCCCAGAAAATTTCTGACAATAAAAGACAAAGCAAAAATGGTTAAATTCTACCAAACATTCTAACTGTTTCAGTTCTAAATGTCTCTCTCCTTTCTTGCTGTGTACATACTTTCCAGAATTGTATATATTTGCTTTGTATTTTTCTAGTGAGTTTTTCTCACTATAGTCCCCTTTGTTTTGCTCACTGGGGTTGTAAGGCAGTATTCTTAACGCAGTACGTAAGCTGCTTACATACATTTATTGTGAAAGTTTTTTTATACAAATAATTTTTAATTGAAAATGTTCTTCTTCAGGTTTATACATCCAACATTAAGTATAGCCAATTTAAGTTTGGAAACATGTTGTATTTATAATGTCACTATTTATCTAACAGTTTAAATGTTTTTTTCCATACATAAAAATATATAGATGGAATTTAGGAAGGGGGCCCCTTATAAAAGGTTCATCATATTTGGGGGTCCTTGGCATCATAAAGTTTGAAAACCCCTGAAATGGGAAGCTATACTACCTGCAACAATTTGGGGCCACATAGGCAACTATTACAAAAGACTGCACGCTGTCATTGATGCTAAAGGGGGCAATACACAGTATTAAGAACTAAGGGTATTCAGACTTTTAAGCAGAGGTAATTTCATTTTTTCTTTGCCATGTTTTGTTTTATAACTGTGCATTTCAGAGGAATACAGAGGAATATGAATCCCATAAGAAATGTTCACTCATGTTTTCTTTAAAAATAGTACATATATTACCAATCCCCAAATGTATGCAATCTTTTCAGCACAACTGTATAAAGGAAACAAAGCAACGGAGAGCAATATAGGTCTCCCTCAGATGTAATGATTGTTCTGTACATCAGCGTCGGGGGGGAATAACAGTAGAGAAAATGTCTCTGTTACGTATGTAACCCTTGTTGCCTGAAGGGAGGGAACGGAGACGATACGTCAGTGACTGACGGAATGGGGGTTTTGCTTAGAAGCCAATCGCCTTCGAGTTCAACAAAACGAGCCAATGGCATGACAATGCCATGGGTCTGCGGATTTTGCATAGCGCAACTCCGTCCTACCTCATGGGTATATAAGGAGCTAAGCGCCCCGGCCGTACCAGCGGTACAGTGGTTGTGGCATGGGGACATAACGTTTCCGTTCCCTTCCTTCAGGGAACAAGGATTACATATACGTAACCGAGAGGTTCCCTTTCAGTCAGTTCACTACGAGTTAAATCAGTGACTGAAGGAATGGGGGTCCCAATCTAATCTCGCCCCAACGGCTGTCTTCCAGTGTCCTGCACTGACCTGAGCTCCCTGCCGTGAGATTAGCACGAACGAGGGGCTAGGCTCAAACGCCATTATCAAGGTACACTAGGAAGCATATCCCACATGGAAAATATCCCAAGCAATTCCTGCCCGCAAGGAGGACTTAGGAATACACGTATGACCGGAAGCGTGATGCATATGGAAAACACTGAGGTATCCAGCCTGCAGGGTGTAATGTTTCAACCTCAGGGGTGGCCAGGTGTCTTGCCAAGGGAAGACACAGTCTCAAAGAGACTTACCGTGGAAATACACATGTGGGGGTTGCCCAACGGGGGAACCATGCACATGGAAGCACCTAGCCTAACATGAGGGCTGACAGAGAGGGCATGCACTCTGGTGTCGGCATCAACTGTGCTGGAGGAACTCCGAGCTTACTGAGAAACTCACCTGAGTGAATATAGTGCACGCATCCAGTCCGTGGAGTGGAATGGCGCAGCAAGCGATGACACCTGAGCCTGTCCATTACTGGCCATTTGGAGCAAGTACACGAGAGGGCACTGGCTCTACACGGAGATTATAGAATCTCGCAAAAGTGTTGGGTGTCGCCCAGCCTGCAGCTCTGCAGATGTCTGTCAGCATGGCGCCAAAGCCCAAGAGGAAGCACTCCTGGTGGAGTGTGCCCTTACGCCTAGGGGGCATGGCAGTCTCTGAACCTGGTATGCCAGGACAATAGTGTCCACAATCCAGTGGGACAACCTCTGCTTGGAGAGAGCCTTCCCTTTCTGCTGCCCTCCATAACAGACAAAGAGCTGGTCTGAGGTCCTGAAACACTGCGTCTTGTCTACGTAAGCAGAGCAGTGCTAAGGCTGGGTCTGCCTCCTCCAGGGGCAGAGCTTGCAGGTTCACCACCTGGTCCCTGAAAGGAGTGGTGGGAACCTTGGGCACGTATCTAGGCCGGGGTCTCAGGATCACATGAGAGTTAGCCAGCCCGAAGTCCAGGCACACTTCGTCAACCAAAAATTCCTGCAGGTCCCCTACCCTCTTGATGGAGGCCAAAGCAATCAAGAGCACCGTCTTCATAGAGAGGAACTTAAGCTCAGTGGATGGCAAAGGCTCAAAGGGAGCTCTCTGCAGGGCAGATAGAACCATTGTGAGGTTCCAAGAGGTCATCTGTAGAGGGCGAGGCGGATTTATCCTTTTCGCTCCTCTAAGGAACCTGCTGACCAGGTCATGCTGTCCTACAGTTTTTGAGTCCACAAGGTTGTGGTGCGCCGATATTGTGTCCGCGTTTCGGTCTGTGAGCAACTAAAAGTTTTTTCTCCAGTAATGAAATCATGATGATTGTTATATTGATCTTTCTCTTCCATTTCATCCAGTACTTCTCCTTCCTCCAAGGGTGGAAGGAGACAGCCTTCGATCCAACCCTTGGAGGAAGGAGAGCACTGGTCTTCTCAGCGAGAAGAGCACCAGGTGACGAAGAGGTTCCACTTCAAAGCATAAGCCTGTCTTGTAGACAAGGCCCTAGCCGAAGTGATGGTAGCCACCACCTGATGTGGTAGGGTACTCAAACTTTCCGCGTGCCAGAGGGTGCATCGTCTCTGAGAAAGGAGGTCCTTCCTCAGAGGGATTGACCAGGGAGGGGCTGTCGCGAGGAGTATGGGTTCAGAGAACCAGGTCCGGCCGGGCCAATATGGGGCGACCAAACTGTAGAAACGGTCTGTGTCGAGGAAGAATGGAGACATGAAAATACGCATCCATCAGGTCTGCCGCTGCAAACCAATCGATGGACGAACACATTCGAAAATGTGTTTGGCTGTCAACATCTTGAATGGAAGCCTGTGAAGGGTTCGGTTCAAGACGCGCAGGTCCAGGATTGGTCATAACCCACCGTTTTTCTTGGGTACAATGAAGTAGGGGCTGTAGAAGCTGGACATCTCAGCTGGAGGGACGGTCTTGATCGCACCCTTCGCCAGTAGGGTGTCGACCACCGCATGCATGACAGGGGCATTGCCACCCACCATGGTATAGCAGACCCTCCGAGGAGACCATGCGAACTGAATCGCATAGCCGAGCCCGATCGTTCGAGTAAGCCAGCAGGACAAAAACTGACCCAGCGGTGTCATGCGAACGACAGGCGTACCCACGATGGGGCAGCGAAGTGGAATGACCGGCCCAGAAGTGGGAGGCATTGGAGCATCCAGAGGTGTGGGCGGGGTCATGTTCCGCATCTAAAATAACCAATCAGTAACCGGCGGTAACCAATCTAAAATATTGGTTACTGCCGGCTGTGATCACCGCGCCAGGTGGAAGGCGCTCTGGGGATGCAGCACAACAGAGCACTTCATACCCTTTAGCTGTGCCTCCATCGAGGGTAGTGAAGGCTAAGGTTGCACCAGAATGATTACAGGCAGTAAAAGGTGCCCTCCACGAACTGGTAACTTCCTCATGCACCTCCAGGAAGAATGGCCCTGGGGGCGGTAGCAGGCGATCACCGTGCCCAGAAACCAATCATCCAGCCTTGAATGCTTGGGCTGAGGTGGAGGGCCCTTCTAGTCCAGCCCAATGTTCATAGCTGCCCGGGAAAGCATGGCTGTCAGCTCTGGATCAGACTCGGGCAACGCTGGCACTCCCGAAGGTGGCAGCGCAGCCGAACCTTCATTTCCAAAGGACTCAGGCCCGCCTTGTGATGTGGCGATCGACATCATATCATCCACTGGAGCCCCGAATGAAATGCTGGGTCCCTGACGTGAGGGACCAGCCATCTCAACCGGAAACTCACCAGCTTGTGATGTGGAGGGAGGTGTGGCCCGAGGAATACACGTCGGGGTGTCCCACACCATAACCCTCAGATCACACTGGCCATCAGCCAAAGTAGGTCCTCGTGAAGAGGAGCTAGGTTGGGGTATGACAGAGGGGACTCTACCCCTTCTGAGGTCATTGAGTCTCGATCTAAACATCGCGATGGTCATGTTCCTGCAGTGAAAACGAGCGCTGCATCAGCGTGATCAAAGCCCAAACACGCTAGACCGCACATGTGGCTGTCAGATGGATGAATGACGCAACCGCACCGAGAAACACATGGGCGAGACATCTTGAAAAAGACGTGCCCGTGTAGAGGGAATGCGGAACTCACTTTAGCCGTAACCCCGACACCGCTGAAGAGTCGCTTGTCTTACTTAAAAAGCATGACTCAATGACTCAACATTGCAAGTGATTCACTCAGTTCCGAAGCAGAGACATAATGCGAGATTGCACGTGCAGCTCCTTATATATCCAGGAGGTGGGGCGGAGTTGCGCATGCAAATTCCACAGACCCATGGCATTGTCATGCCATTGGCTCGTTTTGTAGAACTCGAAGGCGATTGGCTTCTAAGCGAAACCCCCATTCCGTCAGTCACTGGCGTAACTCGTAGTGAACTGCTTGAAAGGGAACTGCTTCCATGTACACTGGAAGGGAAACCACAAAGACTTTGAATTAAACGTAAACGCAGCTTTTTTGTCTTATTCAGCTTTTCTGCATATATATATAGAAGACTGGCCCTGATAATGATAACATACTGCTTGCTCTATTTCTCCAAATCAGTCTCTGGTCATCATCAACACCTGCTGGTGAGCAGATGGAGATTATGCATCGATGCTCTACTGCTATTCCTGCAGTTCCCAGATGTGCAATGTTGAATATTCTGCCAAATTTGAACCACTGAATTTGTGAAAGTGAATTTGTAAAGCAAAATAAAATGAAATTTGCCTGTTGAATATTATAGGTGGATTTTTAAACAGAATTAATATTTTGCAAATTAGTCTGTAAAGCGAATTATTTTTTTATTAACGAAATTATGTATGAAATGTTTTCAGTTGAAATATTTACAGCTTACATACACAACCATGTAGAATTTTAGCGTCCAAAAATACAAGAACTTATAATACAATGCATTTTTGTGCAGTTCAACATGCTTTTGTGTTTAAGACATTTGTAATTATTTTACTTTGATACACAATCAGATGGCAAAAGCAGGTCATTTGTAACTTCAACAGTTTCTATGCAATGATGGGGCTTAAATCCTGATTAAAATTCCCCTTGTTTTGTTCTGCTGTGCTCCCTTACTTGCAGTTGGTTTTGATGCTTAGCATGAATAAATATTTGGATGTCTGTTGCTGTGTGCCATTAAACTGGTGTTAACCTTTTTTTTTTTTTTTTTTTAAATCTTTTTTCACCTTAGACCTGATGGTGCTGAAAAAAGAAGTACTGGATGAAATGGAAGAGAAAGATCAATATAACAATCATCATGATTTCATTACTGGAGAAAAAACTTTTAGTTGCTCACAGACCGAAAACACTTCCTCACAAAATATGGCTCAAAAGACTGGAACTAGAAGTCATTTCATCTGCCAACAGTGTGGAAAGAGTTTCAGTAGAGAAGGAAACCTTAAAGTCCACATGAGAATTCACACTGGAGAGAAACCTTTCACCTGCAAACAGTTTTTCTGCAAAGGAAGGTTTTACAGCCACATGGAAATTCACACTGAGAAACCTTTCACATGCCCTCAGTGTGGCAAGAGTTTCATTCAGAAAGGACACTTTAAAGAACACATAAGGGTTCACACTGGAGAGAAGCCTTTCACCTGCCAACAATGTGGAAAAAGTTTCAACCAAAAAGGAATCCTTAACAGGCACATAAAAATTCACAATAGCGAGAAGCCTTACACGTGCCCTCAGTGTGGAAAGAGTTTCACTGAACATGGAAACCTTGAATTCCACATGACAATTCACACTGGAGAGAAGCCTTTCACTTGCCAACAATGTGGAACAAGTTTCACTCTAAAAGGAAGCCTTAACAGGCACATGAGAATACACACTGAAGAGAAGCCTTACATGTGCCCTCAGTGTGGAAAGAGTTTCAGACGTCATGGAAACCTTGAGTACCACATGAGAATTCACACTGGAGAGAAGCCTTACATGTGCCCTCAGTGTGGAAAGAGTTTCAGGCAAAATGGAAACCTTGAATACCACATGAGAATTCACACTGGAGAGAAGGCTTACACCTGCAAACTTTGTGAAAAAAGTTTCAACCGTAAAGGAAACCTTAATGCCCACATGAGAATTCACACTGGAGAGAGTCTTTTCACCTGCCAACAGTGTGGAAAGAGTTTTACTCTAAAAGTAAGCCTTAACAGGCACATGAGAGTTCACACTGGGGAGAAGGCTTACATGTGCCCTCAGTGTGGAAAGTGTTTCAATCAGAAAGGACCATTTAAAGACCACTTGAGAATTCACGCTGGAGAGAACCCCTACACATGCCTTCAGTGTGGGAAGAGCTTCAATCGTAAAGTACACTTTGAAAACCATGTAAGAATTCACACTGGAGAGAAGCCGTTCACCTGCAAACAGTGTGGAAAAAGTTTCAGCCAAAAAACAAACCTTGACAGGCACATGAGAATTCACACTGGAGAGAAGCCGGAAAGAGTTTCAGATATAAAGAAACCTTAAAGTACCACATGAGGATTCATGTATGAGAGAACTGTTTTATATGTCTTCATTGTGGAATGAGTTTAACAGACATTAACCACCTTAGGAATCATGTAATAACATACCAGAGAGAAGCCTTTCATGTGCCATCACTTTAAAAAGACTTGACATCAAAGTACGCAAAAACCTGGTAACGCCTCTGTGCACACGCGGTACTCAAATCAAGCAACAGCAGAAGAAGAAGAGTTCGACTAATCATAGCTCTGGGTTCATTCCCTCAAATAGCAAACAGGGATGATTGACAAATGTGCAAGGCCTATCATTAAAAAGAGACTGCAAATTGACAGCAACACAAAATCATGCTCAATCCCCCTTCCACTCCCGCCGTTCGGCTGAAGCGAGGACAGTACAGTATTCACGGTACTTATAACTCCTGAAGGTTAACGGGTTGGGTGGATGTTTTTACCATGTATTGTACTGTAGCAAGTGTTTTTGTTTTTTGTCAGAATGAAGAAATTAAAGACAGACATACAGTAAATATGAGTATTGTCCTAGTTTTGGTTTGAGTGTTTACTCTAAAATACTCCCTTAACCTATATTTCCAGTCGTAGTCTTTAACACTTCAGCACAGCATAATGTGCAGGTTAGCAATGATTTTAAAACTGAAATCATGGATGACTGACAAGCGCGAGTCTGGAGAAACAGGCGTTTATTTAATCATTGTCAGTGTTGAGAAACGTAGACTACATGTGTTACGTTATTGTGTTAACAATAACTAAAGTACCTAATTATGTTACATATTTATTTTGTATGAAAACTAGCATGTTAGTTACTTATGGATTAAAAAGTACCGTTGGCATAGTGCTGCGCTCTCTCACGAACGAACGCACGCACGCACACACAGAGAGAGAGAAGATAATTGTAAAATGAAAATTGACGGGCTAAGTGTGCTTGTGGCATTTTGTATTGTCCATCCTTGTTTTTAAAATTTGTTAAATGACAGACACTTTATCGTTAACAACCCCTCCTTATATGCCGGACTCAGCTAACTTGTACTTTATTCTTAGAATCAGTCCCTCCAGTTTTTCGTGATTCTGCGATCACTGAATACAACAAAAATCAACAAAATGTCAAATTTTTTTGCGATCCTGCATAATTTATAATTTAACCACAAAATAATCGCAAAAATTAAAAAGACCTCACAAAACATTAAATTATAATCATTTAATTGAATTATCTCTAATTTAAAGTTGAAATGCATTATTTTTACTTGGATATAGACGTTGCACTGATGTCTGTGAGCGATCTGTCAGAAACATGGCGAAAGAAAATTTATCTCATTTGCCCTCTCATATAAGTGCTGGGGACCGGGCTAAGCAATATCCTGACATTTTGCACAAGAGTGGGGGTAAATTATTTTGCAGCCTGTGTAATAAAATTTTTGATCACAAAAGAAAGTCTAGTATCGACTATCATCTAAGCGGGAGCAAACATCTCAGACATACAGACCTGTGGAATCAGAGGAAACGCAAGCAGCTAACGATGTCGGAGATGGCTTCAAGGATGACGGCCTCTGGACATGATCGAAATGAAGTAAGCAAAAGTTATTTTTGTTTTATATGGCTGGGTGGTATGACGATTTTTAAGTGCCTTTGTTTCATTTATATCAGGCTATGTAGCCAATATCCGAACAGGTTTTAGTAGGTAGTACGGCATTTTTAACGCGTTTAACATGATTGAATGACAACACAAAACTTATGAATTGACAGTAACGTTGCTAAAAAACTATTAAAAGCGCAGTATACCGCGAAAGAGACTGACCATCTGTCTGACTGACTGACTGACTGATTGATTGACCGCGGTGTGTGCTTGTATGTGTGCTTGCTTGCCACCTGTCAGCGAGCGAGTATTGAATTCTTTTTCTATTCTTAGCGCTTGAACAGTCAAATACACATACAATTACTTAAAAATATCCATTTTATAAAGTGTTTTGTAAAACAATAGATAAGATTTCAAGTGAACAAACGTTTTGGGGAAATAACTGATTGGGACGTGTTACTGTAGGTCTTAAAGTGACAGCATCCTAATATACCTGCTGTGTCTGTGTTGTTAATTTTAATCAACTACAATTTTACAAAAACTACAGCACATTTTTTTTTAAAGTATGTAAATTATATATTGTTTGTATCTGTACCCTTTATTAGGGCCCGAGCACCGATGGTGTGAGGACCCTGTTGGAATTGCTCAGCCTATTATTCTTCTTCTCCCAAATGAATCGCATTTTTGATGGCCTAAACATGCTCTCGAACTCACGAAACTTTGCACTTTTACGTCTGATATGGGTTTCAGAATTAGGCGTGGCAAAATGGCTCGATAGCGCCACCTACAACATTTCAACGAATCTGAAATCTGAAAACCCAACAGGAAGTGAGATTTTTTTAATTTTCTTTGCACAATTGTTCTTAGAGATTGTATCAGATCAACATCATATTTGCACAGTCTAATCTAAAGGCCTTTGCGATGTTAAATTGTGAAGATCTTGAGTTTTCCCTGAAGGGTGTGTCAGTGGCGGCCTCACAAAGTCTGATGTTTCGCCATGACACAGAAAGCTGTTGTAAATCAGGCATACAATGTCCGATCTGCCCAAACTTCACATGTTTGATAAGAGTCCTGTCCTGAAGACATCTACATGCCAATATTAGTTAGTCATAGCGCCACCTGCTGGCAACAGGAGGCCACCGGGGGGCGGTGCTCCTGGGTGCGAGGGCCCTTTCATCGCTGCTTGCAGCTTTAATATTGTATTTATTTTTTCCTGTTTTGTTTATTTGTGTCATTTGTTCCTTTGTTCTTATTTCATTACTGACTGTTTACTTGATTACTAATTATTTGGATGTTCCTGGTCTTGTGTTGTACAAAAAAAAAAATAAATAAATCACTTTTTACTTATTACCCAAGTATTTGTTTTTGCTATTTTGCTTATAAGATTTTGATCATATTGCCCATGCCTGGCTAACTTCTCTAATAGCCTAATAACTTCGAAAAAAATATTTTTCTTTCAGACTTGTGAAGACTGGGTAAAGCTGTGCACCACACTAAATATCCCCCTTTTCCAAGTCTGATTATCCTTTGGTGATTAAGTTTCTAAATGAAAAGGTCACAAATGGTGGAAGCATCCCCAAGTCCCACCAGCTCCAAGAGAAATACCTGGGAGAAGTGTATAGACAGAAGAAGGAACGACTTAAAGTAAAACTTTCAGGGGAGCCAATTGCTGTCATCTTTGATGAAACTCCAGGTGTGGAGGGCAGATGTGTATTAAACATATTGATCGCACCACTAAAAAAGATGAGTCTGGAAGAATCCTTGCACATCTAGTAAATACAGTCTTCATGGAGAAATGCAATCACTCCACTGTTTCAATGGCTGTTGTCAAAACTTTCCAAGAGTACTACATTGCCAATGAAGATGTCATTGTCTTTGATACAGACAGTGCTGCATACATGCTGAAAGCATACAGAGAAGCACTGAAGTCCCTTTTTCCTCATTCCATCCATATTACCTGCATGGCACACATTATGAATTTGATTGGAGGTGCCTTCCGCAAACCCTTCGCAGATTTGAACACCTTTATGATGTACTTCAGATGTTTTACATGGCAGGGGGTCGCAAGAGAAGATACCGGTCCTACTTGTCTGGAAAACTGAATGGCAGTAAATCAACAATGGCCCCAAATCCATGTTATACTTGTTGGAACTCCTGGTTCTCTGCAGTGCGATATCATACTGAACATTTCACATTTTACAGGGAATTTCTACAGGCTGAAATGCAGGTAAGTTTAAAATCCTAAAATCCATTTAAGCTAATTATTTATTGTTGTGGGTACATTAAAGTAATTATTAAAATAATCATGACTCCCTCAACCCACAGCATGGACAACCTGGCATTGAGTTTCTCAAAGAGGTCAGAATCTTTGTGTCAGGGTTGAGGTAAGGGGTGAGGCGAGGACTCAGAAATGCAGAAGGAATGGCCTTTATTTAATAAAATAAAACAAGATAAACAAAAAGTACCCCGAGGGGGAAAACAAGACTTGACTTTGACTTGACAAGCAGGGAGCAAGGAATCATGAGGCACGTTCGACAGGAACAAACGAGTACGATCCAGCCAAAAGAGGACTCAGCAGAAAATGGGCATCTTCCTTTTTCCATCTCCCACCACTGAGCCTTCCAACCACCAGCTGTTAGTCCAGCATGTCAACTCTTGCTACATCCGTCTGCAGGGGGCTGACGTGAGGGACTTTGCATGTGACTTCCTCTCAGTGAGGCTGAGATTAAGGAGGTCTTCAACATCTGTCTTAATCAACCTCTCAGCCTGTGGGAGATGGAGAAGCTAGGGAATCTTGGTTTCTGGGACTTCGTTTGCCACGTTTTCCATCTTGGGGAGCCTGAACCTCCACCTCAAGCGGAGTACCATCCCACTGACTGTTCCCCTCATCCATCGGCAGTCAGCGGAAGCCCCAGCCCTCCGATGACCCGGAAACGGAGTAGGAGGAGGAAAATCCGGCCCGAAGACACTGCAGAATCCACGGAGGCGGCTGAAGACACTGCAGCACCCCCGGAGGCAGTAACCATCATACCACTGCCTCGTTCTCGTAAAAGGAGGAGGAAGAGGAAGAAGGCTTCCTCCGTCCTACCTGATCCGGAGGCTATCCCTGAGGCCCATGCGCCTTGCTCTGCCGCTGTACCCATGCGCCTTGCCTTGATGGCCCCAACCCCTGTCCCCTCTCCAGATAGGATTCCAGATCCGCCAGAGCCCACCTGGACTGTCCCTCCGGTCCCGCCCTGGCCCTCTGCTGGGACTCCTGAACCGCTGGAGCCTGCCTGGTCTGTCCCTCCAGCGCTGCCCTGGCCCTCTGCTGGGACTCCTGAACCGCTAGAGGCACCCTGGTCTGTACCTCCGGCACCGCCCTGGCCTTCAGCCAGGACTCCTGACCCGCCTGAGCCCGCCTGGTCCGTCCCTCCTGTACCGCCCTGGTCATCTGCCGGGCTTCTTGAATCGCTGGAGCCACCCTGGTGCGTCCCTCCCTCTTCGCCCTGGCCTTCTGCTGGGGCTCCAGACCTGCATGAGGGGATTTGTATACCATTCCTGAGCCTCCCTGGCTCTACCCTCCCTGGTCCCTTCTTGAGATGTTCTGGGCTGTCCTGCTGGCTCTGACTTGGCCCCCCTCCCTCCATCCCCTCTTTGTCTCTGTGTTTTGATTTTTCCTGTCTTGTGTTTCGGTCTGTGTATATGTCTTGTGTTGTCTTGTTCCTGTCTTGTTTTTGGTGTCCCTCGTTAGGTGGCGTCCCTTTTGATGGGGGGTAGTGTCAGGGTTCTGTCACTTCGGTCTAGCTTACTCTTGGTTTGTGACAGAGCCCTGACACTCCTGTATTGTTTGTCTTGTCTTGTGTGAGCGCGCAGCTTTGAGCATGCTCGAGCTGCGTGCTCTTCTGTCCTTGTGAGTTTTGTGTGCGGGGCGTGGTGCTCGGATCCCAGCACTTCGGTCTAGTTTGGGTTTTGGTTTTGTGTTGGGATTCGGACATTCATGCTCCGCGTGTTTTTCTGTCGTGAGGCTCTGTCTTGTCGTGTGAGCATGCGCTCTTCTGTCCGTGTGTGTGTTCTGTGTAGCACGTGGTTCATGTTTGATCGGCCGCATGCTTTCATGTTATGTCTTGTGTTGTGTAGCACGCTGCTAGTGTTTTTCACTGGCTGCGTGCTTTCATGTTGTCATGTTTTGTGCGAACATGCAGCTAATGAGTTCTCATTGGCTGCATGTTCGTCACGTTTGGTGTGGGCACATGGCTTGTCAAGTGTTTCTTTGTGTCATGTGCTCATGTCTATCGTCTAACCCCGCTCACCTTGTTTCCTGATTATTGGTTCATTTGCCCCACCTGTCTTCCCTCGTTATCCTCTTTTGTTTGCTCCCTATTTATTCTCCTTGTGTTTGCAGTCCTGTGCTGGATCGTTGTCAACTGCTACGTGTTGAACGTGCCTCATGTTTCCCTGCTCGTCAAGTCAAAGTCAAGTCTTGTTTTCCCCCTCTGGGTAGTTTTTGTTTTTCTTGTTTTATTTTATTTAATAAAGCCCATTCCTTCTGCATTTTCTGATTCCTTGCCTCATCCCTTACCTCAACCCTGACACTTTGAGCCACGATGCCTTGCATTTATGGATGACAGCCCGACAGCTACAAAGCCATTCCTGGCTTCTCCTTAGTGCCTGAGGATGAGATGACAAGGTACATGACTACGCTGGGTCCAGAAGCACTTCGAGCATCTGTGAGTGGGATTGTAGACCTAGACACCTTTTTGGTAGGTCTGCAGGATAGGCTTCCTGTGCTGAGCAAACTGGCCCTGCGCTACAAAGATGCAGTTTCCAACTCTGCAGATGCAGAACGCTGCAACAGCATATATAAACTTGTTTTCTCCAAGCAGTAACTTGAGGGTTCTGGTCTTCCTGTATTACAATCAGAAAGTGGAAAGTGGTCTTCTGGAAATGGATGACAATGTTTGAAAGTTAAATGTAATTGCCTCTGCCAAATGTGGCTGCGCAAAATGTTTGTAGGTTAGCATATATGTTAATATATTAGAATGGAAAATATTTGCATTATGTTTGTTTGTAGTATGAGTTTATGAAAATTGGCCAGTTGGGAAATTTGTATGACTATTGTGCATCTAACATAATACCTAACATGATAAATGTGATGTACTAATTGTAAATTTAAAAAATCGCCAATTTTTAACAAATTTCTGGAAATTACAACCACAAAATCAGTCATTTTGATCGCAAAAATCACAAAAAAATTGTGAAATCCTGGAGGGACTGTAGAATGCGTAGTGGGGGCGCTGTAGTTTTTCTCTTATTGGTCTTGTCTATTAATTGTCAACTGTTTTCTTTAAACATGTTTGTATTGGCTAACGTTTATTTAGCTAATGTGTGTCTTGTTTATAATGTGCAAAGAAATGCAACAACAGCACGTCACAAATATAATCCCTTTTTTCTGTGGGATTTAGTATCATATTTGGATATTGGAATAATAAATTAAGTATTTTAAATGAATCACACATACACATAATGTTCCTATTTTTTACTGTTTTCTAGGGTTATCTAAATTTTAGACTAGTCATTAACGACTTTCATTAAGCGCACATCCCTTATGTAAATACTTGTGAATGCGATTCACTTGTGATTATCAGTTTGTATAAGCACACATTAAGCAATGCAATATTAATCATGAACTAGATAAAAAAGTTTGTAGACAAACTTTAAGTTGGCTTGAAAAAGCCTAGCCAGAAAGTTTGAAGAGGTCTTAAAAGCTTGTAGTTTGAAGCTTTTCAGTTTGAAATAGTTTAAAATTTAGTTTTGTAGTTTTAATAGATAGATAGGTAGATAGATAGATCGTTTTTTGCTTTATATCCAAATAAAGTGAGCTACTACAAATTATTATTTTTTATTTTTATTTAATGTTACATTTACAGCCTCAATGATTCATTTTTATCAGTGAGAATGTTTTAAAATCTTAATCATAACATCTGTAGCAACAACTCGTAATAAGACAATTCTATTGTAAGAACAGCTGTGGTGATGTCACAGTAACCAGGTGAAGGCAATGAGGTAATTAAATTGCTACATTAGGAGACATAATTGAATAATATTATAAAATAGAAAATAAAATAAAATAAAATAAAAAAATAAGAGTTTTAGTTACACATACAAGTTACAGTTATACATACTCACATGGCATGCAAGATTTTATACTCTTTTTTTTCTTTTTTTTTAACACACATCTCTGTTGAGTTAATGATGCAATTACCAATCAGATGAGTTTAGACAGTGGCGGTTCTACATTGAATTACACCCTGGGTGAGACCCTCTTCGAGCCCCCCGGAAAAAACCCCCCCACATAAACAGTTATATTTTATTACAACAACATAAGTAAAAGAGAAAATTATATTTCTCTATTACTCAATTGGACAAATCCTTCATTAGAACATTTGAAAAACACATTTAAGAGAATCCAGTTATTTAACTATTGCAATTACAACAGGAAACCGCCGAATGTTTAAGCAGGAAAAAAGCACATGGATTCCGATATTCTCAGAGCGGTTTCAGGCCTCACTCATAAGGTTATGTGATATGAATCGGATATTCCGAGTCTATGCGAGTCGTCATTGAAAAGGTTTAACAAATGAAACATCTCTAGTTAACTAGCAGAGTATTAATTTTGGTCGTTTGTATAAAATAAAAGGCGATCTGGCGCTGAAATGTGTTGCTTTTGAAATCATGCTGAGCGCTCGTTGTTGCTGTTGTCCGTGACAGCGGCTCGTGCACATGATGCGCGATTCAGTCCCGTTGTGGACACTCTCTATTCGTTCCAGTGAAAGCACAAAATAAAATGCACACAAACATGTCCCTGCCCTTGATATACAATCACTGATGAACGCATTTGGTTTTAATGAGTAAAAAAACTATATGAGGGCGGATTCGGACCGAAAACCGAAAACCGCTACTGAGGTTAGATTAGTTCCCGGTGAAGAAAAAAATCTACTGATATCGCGGGAGTTTTTGGCGCTTTTGCGCCATGTGCTCAACTCAGTCAGCATACTCTGAATACTGCGCGTGGAAAAGTGCAGATACGATGCAAGTAAGATATTAATTTATAATACTTTTGTTTTTTATACTACTAAAATAACAATGTCTTGATTTTCTAATGCGTAAAAAGTAATTAACTAATTCATAAACGGTTCTTCTCTGTGCGACATACAAGAATGACCTTTTCCACCCCACACGAAAACGCTTGTCGCTTAATGTACATTTTTTTTTAATCGACATTATTACAATATCACAAGTAAAAATCACGACATTAATGATGTTTTTCAGTTACAAAGCAAAAAGTTGCTGTCATGCATGATGCAAGATGATGTATGCATCATCTTTTGTCAAATTCTTACATTTAATCAATAAATTAAATGAGTAACAAGACAAAATAACTGACGAAAAATAGCTGACGAATTCAGTATTAAAATGCATCTTTGCAATGCTGAGGAAATAGATGCAGCATCTGAAATAACATTGTTTAATGCAGCTCACATGGGATCAACAATGACTTAATTAATAGCTAATTAATAAAGGAAATTAATAATGCTTTGTTTTAAACATAAAACGTTAAATATTTATTTTTTTATTTATTTTAAATTCAAAATTGAAACTATACTTCAAATGTGAAATTAAAACCGCCACTAGGTGGCAGCAAGTCACTTTTATTGAGTGAGTCATTAAGATTCAACAGATTCATTCGGCTTGTTCATTCAGGAACGAAGCATTATAATGTACAGCGAATTATTGAATCATTCATCAACCTATTCGTTCAAAAACCTGATTGATTCATTCATTAGCGAAACACCGCCATGGGGTGCTCAGAGAAGAAAACAGTACTGTAGCTTTGTTTGGAGCTATTTCCGCTGGCAAAAACAGAGATTTTTGTGTCTAATGTAAGTCACTTAATATTAAATAGCTGTTTTGTATAAAATCAATATCACATTTGTAATCATGCTGGCTTTTGGAGGAAAAACGGCACTCTTCGTGTGTTATTAGTTAATAGGAGTAGAGGTAACGTTAGTGAAGGCAGTATCCGCTTGTAAAGTCGTGACGTAAGTAACTCGGTTTCTGGGTCCAAGCCTCGTCTCGTTTCACTTGAGAATACCATCAACGGCCGTCTGTGAGCTCTATTTATTCATATTTAACATTTTAAAAAGTTAACATTTTTAAATACTTACAGTCTACACAACAGTCTCCGTGCTCAGCATCACATACATTAATATTTTATCGATTTATAAAAGATAAATCACTGTCTGGCCATCTGGGATTTTGGTATGGAGATAAAGGTTATGATTATTATAATTTTTTTGGTAGTATTACACAACATCGTGTGTGTATATTAGCACCGTTTGGTGTTTTCTTGTGGTATGAGAAGGAGCGTTTGGACCCGGAAGTGCTGCTGCGTGACGTCAGACTTAACCGATCATCTGATAAAATCACAATAATGACAAATTTAACAGTAAAACGTCTTATTCACGATCCATGTAAGTTGTTGATGTGCGTGAAGTAAACAATACCAAGAAAAGAGGTCATTATAGGAATAGTACAATTGTTAAATTAATCATTTTTCATTTATTTATTATATTATTATAGCAGGCTCACACACACATGCAAAATGTTTTAAGCTGATGTACTTTATTACACAAATAATGAACTTTAATAATGAACAAAATAAAAGATTTCAAAATCACAAAAAACATGAATCGAACAGAGTTGTTTTAAGCTAGCTGTTGTAAATTAACCTAATAAAAAAATAATATTAATTATTAATAAAATTAAGTAATAACAATAAATAAATGTAACTATCTGTCTATCTATATAACTATAAACCATAAATACATAAGTAACACGTGTGAATATTAATTTAAACCATAAACTAACAAGAACAATTTTTTTTTACTTTATTCCAGCATTTCATTATTTTTAAGGTCAGTTATTTTTTCGATTGACCTCCGTCGATGCATGACTACCAAATGAAGAGGGAGTTCGCTGATGAGTTCCTCAATGCTCTTCTCGAGGAGATCGAGGGGTGCTGTGAATTCAGTGAAGTCCTATGTCAGGATTGCCAGTTCCCCATTGGCTTCGGAGAGGCCAACTACCTTTATCTCCTCCACCACTGGTCCTTGCTGCATGCCCTGAGTTGCAAAGAAGTAAATAAAAAAAGCACATTTAGAGTAAGTGATAATGAACCTTTTCCTTTATTTTGTAATTGTAATTGCATTTGAAACTTGTTTGCTTGCTTACTCATAGCACGCTGCTTTTAGCAAGGAAATGACGGTTGTAAATGCAACTGAAATTCACGTCGAAAGTGAAAGTATAATGAGTGTTATATCCAACATGTTTTCTAATGTTATCAATGAAGCCGTACCATCGATAAATATCAATACTGTTTTATCTCCCAGGCTAAGTTTCTGTGCACAAAAATAATAAGACGCACTTGAAAAAAATCTAGCCAAAGTCTTTTGTTTTTCTTGAAACTTACAAGCAGGTGTTTGATGATATTTCAGGACAGAGGGCTCTGTATGTGGCATACCTCTACGGTTGTGTAGCTCGTCGAGTTGAACTTGAGAGACTTAGTGTTCCCCTTCAGGTGAGTAATTTTCAGTTTGACGTTTAGGTGGATCGTGCTCAGGGCCTGATCACGCCACAGGGATACGTCCAGGCGTTTAGATCCACTTTGGATGCCAAGTCCAAGATGGGGACTTCCGTGCCCGTAACAGTGGTCATCCTCAGAACCTGCAGCTATAAAATAATGGTACATTAAAAGTCAATATGATAACTTACAAATGTTTAGAAATGACTTGTTGTTTTGTGTGTGCTTGATAGAGTTATGACAAGGTTAAAAAGAGGTCCTGGTCTAGCCCGGTGACTTCAAGGGATGGAGGAATGAGGGCCTTTCTGTCAGTGGGAGGGGAGAGGTTCGGTAGATTGCCGTGTTTTGCCGAATAAACAGACGTTCTAGCCTGTATCAGGAGGACACAGTGTGATTTTTTACAAAGTATGTCACACCCTCTTCAAACACTGCAGTGTATGAAGAGGACTGACACACATACACAGTTCCTCTTGACAGGGCACTTTCTTTGGTGCCTGGACAAATCACATTATTGACCAGCTGGAAATGTAGGGTTTTTGTTTTCATGTAGTTCATTACGCATTTGACCCTGATGGGACCGGGGCGGCTATAGGGATGGGATGATGCCATTCAAATTTTTTTTTAAATAGAAGATGATAAATAAGTGTGTGGTAAACAAGAAAAAAAGTGAAGAAGAAAATGTGTATGGGATAGTAAAATTTTTCTTCATATTGTTATATTGGTAACACTTTACAATAAGGTTCATTAGTTAACTACATTAGTTAACATGATCTAATAATGAACTGCACTTATAAAGCATTTATTAATCTTTGTTAATGTTAATTTCAACATTTACTAATACTTTATTAAAATCTTGTTAACATTAGTTAATGCACTGCGAACTAACATGAACAAACCATGAACAGCTGTATTTATATTAACTAACGTTAACAAAGATGAACAAATACAGTAACAAATGTACTGCTCATGGTTAGTTCATGTTAGGTAATACATTAACTAATGATAACTAATGAAACCGTCATATTTTAAATATATCTTGTGTTCTGTAAGAACACAAAAAGGAAGAAAGCCTTACAGATCTAGAATAGCATGAGGGGGATGAAAGAATTTTTACTTTTTGGGTGGAGCATCTTTTTAAGAAGATTGTGAAGCAGATACAGAAAAATGTATGGAACAAGGTACACTACCGGTCAAAAGTCTCTTATGCTCATCAAGCCTGCATTTATTTGATTAAAAAAAATACAGAAAAAAAATTAATATTCTGAAATTATTACAATTTAAAATGAGTTTTCTGTTTTAATATACATTAAAATATAATTCATCTTTTTTTCAGTTTAGCATGACCCTTCAGAAATCATTATAATATGCTGATTTGCTGCTCCGTTATCAATGTTGGAAACGGTTGGAGGAATGAGGGCCTCTCTTAATATTTTTTGGGAACCTGTGATACTTTTTTCAGAATTCTTTGAATAAAAAGTTGATAAAGAACAGCATTTAAAAAAAATATTTTCTAACAATCCAAGTCTTTACTATCACTTTTTAACCATTTAACACATATTTTCTGAATAAGTACTAATTTCCTTCACAAAAAGAAACTGAATAGTAGTGTATATTGTTACATAAATAAGTGCTGTTCTTTTTCAACTTTTTACACAACTGTTTCTAACATTGATAAATCATATTAGAATGATTTCTGAAGGGTCATGTGACACTGAAGTGATGATGAGTGATGATGCTGAAAATTCAGCTTTGATCACAGGAATAAATTATATTTCATATTTTAAAGTATATTCAAAAAAACATTATTTTACATCATAATACAATTTCACCATTTGTGATCAAAGAAATTCAGGCTTGATGAGCTTAAAGAGATAGTTCACCCGAGAATGACAATTCTGTCATCATTTACTCCCCCTCAAGTTGTTCCAAACCTGTATGAATTTCTTTCTTCTGCTGAACACAAAAGAAAATATTTTGATGAATATGGGTAACCAAAGAGTTGATGGACCCCACTGACTTCCATAGTAAGAAGAAAAAAAAAAAGTACGGATGTAAATGGGGCCCATCAACCATTTGGTTATCGACATTATTCAAAATATCGTTTGTGTTCAGCAGAAGAAAGAAATGCATACAGGTTTGGAACAAGGGTGAGTAAATAATGTCAGAATTTTTATTTTTGGGTGATCTATCCCTTTAAGAGACTTATTTCCAAAACATTAAAATAGTAATGTGTCCAAACTTAGATGTATCATTAAGGGACAGACCACAGGAGTGCACAAGCACGCACGCACACAAACATGTTCAATATGTCAAATTCCTACAATCCTAAATGCATCAACCCGATTATGAATATTTTTGATGGATAAAAAAAATGTATAATTGCGATGCATCAGACAGTATAACGAATACTCCATATACCATGATGCTTTGCGGGTAAACAAAACATGGCGGCACCCATGACACCAACGTACGTCTCGACTAACACGATCGTTTTACAGGTATTTAAACACAAAATACATTTACTTAAACATTTGAGAGAATCGGGATGTACAATCCAATCGACAGGAATGTAAATTTTCTGGACAACAAAAATATAAAAACCGTTGCATCAGACATAGCGATATCGTGCCTTTTTTTTCTTTTTTTTTAGCTCCAAGCAAGAGACTCTTAAACATTAAAGTTCAGGAACGCTTTAGATAGATAGACAGACAGATAGATTGATAGATAGATAGATGGGTACTCAGGGGACTACTCAGGGTGTTGCTATGTGGTTGCTAGGGTACTTGGGGTGGTTGCTAAGGTCTTGCTACATGGTTGCTAGGGTACTCAGGGTGGTTGCTAGGGTGTTGCTATGCGGTTGTTAAGGTACTTGGCGTGGTTGCTAGGGTGTTGTTATGTGGTTGCTAGGGTATTCTGGGTGGTTGCTATGCGGTTGCTAAGCTACTTGGGGTGGTTGCTAAGATCTTGCTACATGGTTGCTAGGGTACTAAGGTGGTTGCTAGGGTACTCGGGTGGTTGCTATGCGATTGCTAGGGTACTTGGGGTGGTTGCTAGGGTACTGGGGTGGTTGATAGGGTGGTTGCTATGCGGTTGCTAGAGTACTCTGGGTGGTTGCTAAGGTCTTGCTACGTGGTTGCTAGGGTATTCAGGGTGGTTGCTAAGGTCTTGCTAACCCTCCCAAACAACATTTTGTGATGTAGGTGCTGTTTGATCTTTTTTTTTTTTGTCTTTCTGACTCCAAGACTTAACTAATCTCTGCGATTCTCCATCTGTGATCCTTGGAGAGTTTTTGTCCACTCAGACTCTCTCCTCACTGTGCATTAGGACGATATAGACACATGTCCTCTTCCTAATATCTTTAGTTAATTGGCACTTCTTAATTTAATTAATTTAGTTAATTTCTTAACTTCTTAACTCCGGAGCAGGTTATGTTCAGAGAATGAGTTGCCATGGTTACTTACATACCCTGAAAGTTACCTCCGTTTTTGGAACCGAAAGTTGAGGTTATCCGCTAACTTACTCTTAAACTGTCACATGCCTGTCCTGTCTCGTGTAGCACATGTGGTGTTTTGGTTCATTTCTGTGTCATGTGCATTCCTGTCTTCTGTCTTGACCCCACCCCTCTTGTTATCTCATTATTGTTTAAGTGCAGCAATTATGTGTTTGCAGTCCTGTGCTGGATCGTTGTCTGATGTCATCTGTTCCTTGTCGTGCTACCTGTTCCTTGTGTTTAAGTATTAGAGTTTGATTTTCCCCTTGTGGGTGTTTTGTTTGTTTCATTTAATAAATCTTTTTCTTCCTGCGAATGAGTCCTTGTTCCCTTTTCTCCCAACCGTCCATGACATAAACATACCTGGGTATGTCATATAACCTGCTTTCTGGAATACCCCCCAGGTCGATTGTAATGTCACCAATTTATTTGTATTTATTTTTTGCGAATGTATGAATTGGATTTACACACAGTATGTACAAAATAAATTACTACACCTGCTGTTAATGTTTACATTGAGAAAAGCTCATAGGTTGTTTTAAAAGTTAATGTTTCAGAACTTGGTAAAAGACCAAAATAAACAAGCTTATGCATTTTGTTTATGATTTGTGTCATGTATGACTATTGTGCATCTAACATAATACCTAATATGGTAAATTTGTCACAAATTTACTGCTTTACTGATTGAATATTAACCAATCAAGAGATGTGAGTTGAGCATACCGGTGCATTGGTTCCCGGAGTGATTTCCCGGACAATATTCAAAAGGAATTGCAAATTGTATTTGCAATTGCGTTTTCAATTTGTGGACGCATAAAATGTGACATAATCCAAACGCAATTGCAAATCATGCATTGCCGTTTGCATTTTCGTTTGCGCGAACGCACAACGACTGCCAAATTTAAAATGGAAAAGCAAAGTCCGTTTGCAATTGCATTTCCAATGTCTTATAAGTTATGACCGTGCCATTTTGGAATAGCAATAGAAAATCACCTGTTTGCTATTTAATTTCCTCCGTGTCCTGCCACAACCAGCACAAAATTCAAATGGAATCACAATCCCCTTTGCACTTGCATTTCCGATGTCTAACACAGTCAACTGTCAATCAGGCTTGAGGGCGGGGTTTATTGATGTAGTCGGAAAGTAAGCCATGCCCTCTAGTGGTGGAAAACGGGGAATTTGGCTATTTTTGTAATAAAAACAAAGTTCAAACTCTTAAGTTCAAACAAAGTCAAAATGCAGAACTGATTGTATGCTCACATGGCAACCAGAAAAAAGCAAATAAGAAAACTGACATGACTGCATTCGTATGTATCAGACAAATATCAAATCATGTATCAGACAAATCATCATAGTTCCAGCTGACACAGTAACTTATGTCGATGAGTTAAAATTAGAGAATCTATAGAAACTTGACATGATGTGAGTGGTGTGTTGTCCATATGACTCTGTGCTCAAGATCCTACTAGGGTTTGTAATAGTCCATCAAAGAAAACTTTAGGATGACCATGTCACTCTTTTAAATGAGAAAGCCTTTATTGTCAGATGGCTACATACAAAAAAAAATCTAAAAACTCAACTTCCTCAGGGAGAGCAACACAACAAATTCAACAACAGGCGAAAGCAATATCATTCATTAAGTCATCGGATTAGTTCACAGTTATCATGTGACTAACATCTCTTTACAGCATTTAACATTTTAATTCCCTACTCAGAAACACCACTTTAAATAACAGAGAAAAAAAATGTTATTACAAAAAATTTGTAAAATAATTAAATCCTGGATATATATTATCATTTAGTTTATAAATCCAAAATGTCTCTCTTTGATTCATTTTAAGTTCTCTATTCCCTTTCCTAATAATACAATTCACATGATCAATACCTAATATTCTAAGGATAGATGAATCACTATTATGCATCAGTTTAAAATGTTTTGCCGTAGGATATTCTTCATTACCTCTCCTGATGGCATATTTATGTTCAGCCAGTCTATCCAGTAATCGTCTCTTGTGGTATTTTGTATATCTCTTTTTTATATCTCTGTATCCCTCTGTTTTTTATGTTTTGGAAACCGGTGTTAAATAAACAGCTTTTATAAACTCCAGTGATGGTCATTCATTTTTAAATTACTCATTGGCTAATAGTTTGCAAATATTTCATGTTATGACTTTACCTGTTGAGGCACGTGATTATTACCTCATCATTTACTCGTTGTTGTATTTGACATAAATTTGCTCTAATAATGCATTAATTCATCATTTATTGGCTGGAAGTTGAAACACATGGCTTCGGCTCATTGTGATAATTAACAAATTAATTAACAATATTGGTTAATAAAACAAGTTATTAGGGAATTAAATCATGATGACACATTTATGACACATGGCAATAAGCATGAATTATTATTGCATATTAGGGCGCCCATATTGTAAAGTCTTACCATTTATTTTGTAACAAAAATATATATATTAATTAAATTTGAAATTTAAAAAAACAAACTCACAAACTAAGTTTCAAATTAAAGCTATTTTGAGTTGGTATAAAGACACATCTATGTGTAAGATCTATGGTTGATAATTATTGGCAAGACTAAGGCTCTGTCCACACGGAGAAGCGTTTAGCTGTATACGTAAACATTTTGTATCGTATCAGCATTTCATCCACACGGATCCGGCGTTTTGGGAGCATGAAACCAATATTTTTTTAAACCGGGTCCCAGAGTGGATAAATCTGAAACTGACACTCTTTCGCTTTCGTGTGTACAGCCATTCCGTATATTTTGTGAAACGGTGATGTCATCACACCACGTCCCGCACGGTAAAGACTAGAAGGGATACAGCTACGGGCACTGGGCATGCGCACATCAATATTGCTTCATTTAATTACTGTATTTGCATTATTGTAAGGGTATGTTTAGGGTTGGGGTAGGTGTATGCATTAATACAACACAATCTGGTAAGTAGCAAATTTAAGCGCCACATACTGGTCTGGCATGTATACTACATCGTTTTGAGTCAGTATCAGTGGTCTCGTGTGTACGCAGATATTTCTTGAGACGAGGGAAAAAAAAGATTGGATAGGGAAAGCTCTGGCTTCGTGTAGATGTGGCCTAAGGCTGCTCATCAAACAGTGCAAGTATGTGAAACAGTTTGCAGTGGAAATGGTTAATGGTTGCAGAGCTTTAAAAGCAATCTTAAATCCAGGAAGTTGAAGAGACGTAATCATGTGACCGGCGTGTGTGCAAGTAAGGTAAATCTAGAAGAGTCTTCAGAGCTACTCCTCACCATTTACTGCAGAGACAAAAATAAACCATAGGAAATAAGAGAATGTACAGTTAGGGTTTTTCAATGAGGCAAGAATATAAAATCTACCATCTAGAATAAAATACTGCATTCTTTGTCAGACAGAAAATGCACATTTGACAGTAAAACGGTGAAGTAAATTCCTGTTATTAACAACAATAACATTTGTAAGTTAACTTTAACTAATTTATGTAAGTGTCAGGGTCTGGTTGTATAAAACTGGTTGTATGATGAAGAATAAGGTAATATTTAATAAATCCACACGGTGATCCACAAGAACAGAGCAACATACAACACATCCAATAACGACGACACCGGACAATGAACTGAAAACAGAACCAAACAAATATACAGGTGATAATGATAATGTCAAACTCTATGTGGGTTAACGTGAACAAGTACTATACAGTATTATACATGTTTGGTATCATTTGAAATGCCTCAGTGCGACTGGTACAAAGGTCTCATCCTCACAGAAGTAAAGCAAAAGATAATAAAGGTTTTAAGAGTCTATAGAACTTGATTAATAATAATTCCCATTGTGAACTCATGTTTACATTTGAAAGAGTTTTTCTTTCTTGGTCTGTGTATTTAAGGAGATGTTGCACGGGGCTCAGGGCGCGATTCTGTAACCAGATCAGCCCGTAATGCTATGCATTATGTATCCTATTTCCTTGAAGTCAGGTATACATTTCTTACTCCCTACTTCAGAGCATTTGATGTATGTATCGATTATCTTTGAACTGATTATGTAATTGGCATGATACATTACCTGACGAATAATAAATTGTTACATTGATTTATTCTGACTTACTCTCAAATTATTGATTTTAGTGCATTATGATGAATCCTTTGTTACTGCAAATCTGCGACCAGGGTAAAGTACATACTAGATCTCGGATTGCATGGAGCATGGGGCACATGGCGAGATTCTAGATTTCTGACTAACTGCTCGACTTTAAGTTATGCAGTCGCATTATAGGGGGCCAGATAAAATACTATTGAGATAATACGGCATTATTTTATGGTACTAGCCATAACCTCTGGTTATTGTTTCAGCTTTAACTAAGTTGTTATATAGGTGACTGCAGGGGGCTACATGGGTACTTTTAAACAATAGTGAGCATAGGCAACATTGTTAAATCGCTTTAGCCATAACCTCTGGTTAACTTTGTGGACTTCAGGAAAGAGTCAAGAGGCACACACGACACCATCCACATCAATGGAATGGCTGTTGAGCGTGTCTCCAGTTTCAAGTTCCTGGGGATCCACATCTCGGCGGACATGTCCTGGACAACCAACACCTCCAGCCTGGTCAAGAAGGCTCACTGAGGGCACTGAGGAAGAATCAGCTATCCTCGGCTATACTGGTGAACTTCTATCGCTGCGCAATAGAAAGCATCCTGACCAACTGTGTTACAATATGGTATGGGAGCTGCTCTGTTGCAGAGCGCAAGGCACTGCAGCGGGTGGTGAAAACCGTCCAGCGCATCACAGGGACTCCACTACCTGCCATCGACCACATCCAGAGGAAACGCTGTCTGCATCGAGCTCGCAGCATCCTTAAGGACTCCTCTCACCCAGCCCTCAAACTGTTTTCTCTCCTGCCCTCCGGTAGGCGTTTCAGGTGCCTCCGGACCAGGACCAGCAGACTAAAGAACAGTTTTTTTCCCAGAGCTGTCTCTTTATTGAACTCTAACCCTCGTTGATCCCACTCCCCTTATATACTGCTAACCTTCCTCTCCCCCCCCACATCTGCCTTCACTTTGTTATTTGCACTACTGGATGTTCATTTGCACTATCGACTGTTTATTACAGTAACACCTGTACATATATGCATCTTGCACTACTATACCTAACTGAAATATGCTCATTTGCACTATATCGTCCATTGCTATACTGCCCAACTCAGCCTAACATATCATTATATACATCTATCTGTACATTCTGTTTATAGTAATAGCCATCTGTATATTATATTCAGTACATTTCTATCTGTAAATTCTGTTTATAGTAATATCCATCTGTATACTATATTCAGTACATATCTATCTGTAAATTCTGTTTATAGTAATAGCCATCTGTATATTATATTCATAGTACATATTAACCTGTAAAATTCTATTTATAGTAATAGCCATCTGTATACTATATTCAGTACATTTCTATCTGTAAATTCTGTTTATAGTAATAGCCATCTGTATATTATATTCATAGTACATATTAACCTGTAAAATTCTGTTTATAGTAATAGCCATCTGTATATTATATTCAGTACATATCTATCTGTAAATTCTGTTTATAGTAATATCCATCTGTATACTATATTCAGTACATATCTATCTGTAAATTCTGTTTATAGTAATAGCCATCTGTATATTATATTCATAGTACATATTAACCTGTAAAATTCTATTTATAGTAATAGCCATCTTTATATATATTCAGTACATATTCATGTCCTGCACTTATGAAACCATTGTATATCCTGCACTTGCTGCTATTGCACTTCTGGTTAGACCTAAACTGCATTTCGTTGCCTTGTACCTGTACTTGTGTAATGACAATAAAGTTGAATCTAATCTAATCTAATCTAATCTAATCTAATGATCGGATTGGCGAGTTTGTGATCGTGGGCCTGCATAACGGCCAGTGCGAGGACCCTGTGTGACTCTGAGAACCAAATGAATGATTTCAATAAGAGTAAAGGGTTAAACAGATTAATCAAATGTGTAGTTAAATTGTTATACAAATGACCTAATAATCAATTGCCATTCCAACCTAAATTCGAGGTCATGATAAAATGGAGTCAGATAAAGGTAAATTGGAATTAAATTACTTTGCCCCGCTGTAAAGACCGAACGCGCAAGAAACCTTCACCCACCAATCGTAAGCCGACATTGGGACGATTGGGCGGGCCTTACAAACACATTAAACCGTACGCTTCATTGATGCCTTAAATACGGGACGATTCCGTATTATACAGAACAGTTGGCAACCCTAGTGGTGTGACTTACAACAGCTGCACCATTTCCATATACTGCCCGTGTTCCTGAGACTGCTGTTGAAGTACACATATAAACAATCATCAGTCAAAGAAGTGTGTTATTAATGATACATAAATGTGTGTGAGAGAATCTTACTTGGGCATGAAAGGCTTAAGGCGACGAATTGTGGGTGGTCCTGGTTTGGAATAATGTTTGTAATCCATTGCTGATATTGTGAGATGCGGGTGTACACATTGGGTATGTCAGGTAAACCACAGCCAATACCCCAGCTGGTGATGCCAAACTGAACCCATTTTGAACAAAACTGACTCATTATTGGACCTCCAGAGTCCCCCTGCAGACAGGAAGAGAGAGAAAAATTAAGTATTAGATGTTTAAAGATACGGTAAATCTTGAGACATTCAGGAAGACATTGTATGCAGTAATGAGTAATAATCATCTTGTTGGTGTACACAGTATGCGTTTATGCCACCACCAGGAACGCCAGCACAAATCATATTTTGGGTGATTTGTATATGATTATTCCATTGCATCAACTGGTTATAACACTGCTTATAGTCCTCCACAAAAACTTCAGCCTCCTGCAGAGTCCCAAGATAAGGTCGATTCACTGGACACACACACACACACACACACAAACACATCATCATGATGTCTTTATCTGAATTAATTCGTCAAATCTAGTTACTGACAGGACCTACATAATATACCGCCATCTGCAGTTTGTCCCCAGCCTATGATTCGACTACTGGTGTCAGGAGGGAAATCACTGCCCTGGGCTAGCAGACACACTGGACTAATATAGTCATTAAAGGTGACCGGAAAAGACAAGTGCAGCAGAGCGATGTCATTGTCGTCAGTCGTTGTATTGTACAAGTTGTGAATGTAGATTTTTTGTACATTTCTCACGATTTCATTCTTATTTTCTTGACGCTGTGTCATCTTTCCCAAGTACACACGTACACTGTCCTCAGTAACATTGTCATCAGGCCTATAAAACAAAAATGCAAGAGCAATCACAAAAGGCGGGTGTTTTAAAGTCTGTATGTTCAGTATGTGTTGATATGGCTCTGACCCAACGAAACAATGAGCTGCCGAAAGCACCCATTCACGGCTGATGAGGGAACCTCCACAAAAATGGCAGGTGGGGTCATGCAAACTAACCATCCATGGCCATGCACCCGGACTGGCATCAGCACCACCCATAACACGAGGGTGCAAAGGGCCATGTGCACAAACTGTGAGAAAGAGAGAGAATGCTCAGAGACAGAAATATTGCATAGGCTCCAGATGACAAAAGCTTTTCTGTTAGAAAACCATCTTATTAAACTGCCCCATTATGGTTTTTCTAATATTCCCTTTCATGCCGTGTGTAATATAGATGTTTGTGAATGTAAACATTCTGCAAAGTTGTAAAGTCGAAAGTGCACGATAAATAAAGTTATTGTCTTCCAAAAGAAAGAATCAACTCTGAACTGCCTGTACAAGTTTTTTTCTTTTGACGATTCTACATCACTAAAAATTGTATTTGCATAATGCCCGTCTATGTTGTACATCGTCCCACCTTCAAACACGTAATTTTACTGACGACTGCTTCTTAAATCTCGGAGTTCAACGCTGGATTCGCAAAACACTTGCTCTTGAAAGATGGCTTTGTACATAGTTTATATTTGGACCAGATTGCTCGTCAGAATCACAACCTGTAAGTGTGATTAATTATTGATGTATATATTTTCTACCGGGTGATCAAAATACGTCGGTTTGTGTTTTATGTGTTAGTTTCCGGTTAACGAACGTTATTACTGTCTTACTGAAATACTACTGCTAATCATCTGTGGGCCACTATTACCTAAAACTGTGTCTATTAATGCAGATTGTCTGTCGTTCTTACTACTTTAAGTAAAGATAAAGGATGGAGCAAGATTTGTTTTGCAATCTTTAATGTTACATCAGTCAATTACATTAGTGATTGCTGTTATTGATACAGTTCCCGCATGTGCACCGCAATAAATTAGAAATGGGTTCGTTGATGGACGCACACTTGTTAATGCTGATGGTGAGGAATTACAGCTGCAACAACTCATAATGTACCTTAAAATGAGTAGCGAATCACTGAGAAACGTCCTGCTCAAGTCATCCTAGCGATGGAGATTCGGGTTGAATAACTAGTTCATCGGATGCCATCGTTACTGTCTTTACAGTTTGTACAATTGCTGAGCTTTAGGAAGCCTCCGCACAGAGCTGAAGTTTATGGTAATGGGTGTTGCCCATTCCGACATACGCTGTAAGCTGTAGACCCCAGATCACAACAGACTGGGCCATCTGACCAATCAGAGCAGAGTAGCTTGCGGAAAGGAGGGATTTAGAGAGACTGATTAATCTGACGAGTAGTTTGAGAATCATTGAAAAATGTGGTGATGTGCAATGTATATTATGAGAAAACGAATGTGTTTTTTGACCTTTGATGCATGTAATCCTATTGTAGGAGACCTCCAAAACTAAATAAGGAGCCTTTACAATAGCATAACGGCTGCTTTAAAGCTGCCGTAAGATGTTGTTGATGTTTTTATAACTTCTGCCAGATTTAACCACTCAAGTGGTCCTCCATCACTATAAAATCCAACAGTTGTTCTTACTAAGACTTTTTAGTAAACTTTACTTAATGTCCAATAATTTGTTGAACTTACTTAAAACAATTTAGTACTATTTGCATGCTATGCCTTTGTTACTTAGAAAACCCAAGTAAACAGTACTTGACTGGTTTGAGTACCATTTTGCCAAAGCAAAAACAAAATTATAATAATTGTTTTATAGACTTTTCACGCATTTCCTCCACTTCCTCTCACCATTATTGTGATTAGTGTTCCCTTTGGTCGGGCACTAGAAAACTTCATTCATATTGTTGTAATTCTCTTCCTATTGATACAGCAAGAAATCATAGTTATCTGATTTCAAAGGAAGGGAAGTAACACATATATACACATATATATATATATATATATATTTGTGAATTAATGATATATAAAATAACTTTAATTCATGTCAAATAATGTTCTTTTAACATTTTTTGCAAACACCTATGACATAAACTTTTAATTGGGTTGATATTATTCCTCTATATTTGTAACAATATCTTGCAATTGGCCATGCTTGAGTCACACACAGATTTCAACATTCAGCATGCAAACCACAACAAAGGTAACAAGTGTTTTTATTATTATTTATTTTTATTTTTATTATTAATAAGACCTTTACTATTCTATTTGCTGTCGTTATTGGGGTTATACTGACAAAAGACAAATGGTAAAATAAAGCCAAATATAGTAAAACAAAGCAATTAATTTATTCATGCCGCAATGCACTCTGGGAGCTGGACTGAACCTTTGGGAGTTGGCTTTTGAAATTGAGTTACTTGTACTCAAGTTTTATGGTAACCTCTACAAATACACAAGTTAACGCTACAAAGTAGTAGTAAGTAGTATCAAGTCAAAAATGATGACCTAATTTGCTTGAAAATTTTGAGGCAATCAGTTTCCACAGCTTTTCTAAGTAAAGTCAACTTGTTACGTTTTACAGTGATCTCTCTACAAAAGTCCATCCTCTAAAGACATGCCAATCATGTAAGACAAATATACACTATTTGAGGACACCTTTTTAGTGATACGTCAGGTAGTAAGGACATTATTACATGTTATTCCATAGAAAAATCATTTTATCCAACTTATAAACAGAACCTGCCATAGTGACAGAGCGGTAGAGAAATAATATTTGCCACTGTCCTTGAGCGTAAGGTCTTACCTTGGACACATACGAGCAGTGCCACACTCACACACGTCTTCCACATCTTCACGCAGACTCTCTCTTTACTGGTAGGTTGGATGTCTATGGCAGTTTGCTCCTCTGTGCCTCTCACAGCTCCTTTAATAATGTCTCATATCTCTAGTATCTCATATCACTCTTCTGCCTAGTCATTTGCCACACCCCCTTTTCCATTTTCCACAATCTTAATTTATTCCTGTACAAAACTTAGCTTTAGTCTGTTGTCTCCTTCCACAAATGCACAGGCATTGTTCTGTTAACAGATGCTCTATTACTGATGAAACTTTTCATAATGATCCTGCATGGCCAAAGCACTACATATTTTGTACAGTTTGCTTCTTGTTCAAGCATGTGCAGTTTAAATAAAAGCTAAGGCTTATTTTCTTTTTTTGCCAAAGAAAAATACATTAAATAGGTAATCAATTTACTGTGAATGGGTTGAAATGCCTTACTGAAATGGAAAAAGACATTCCCTAAGAACGTATCCTAGAGCAGAACGCCATTATCTTCAAATATCAAAAGAAACATTGTTATTGCTTTCAAAGTTAGTAACATACTAACTATTCATGTTAAATTAAAGTAATACTGTTTGTATGAGCTTTATAACAGGCCTCAACAGGGTGTGGGATTGTTTTGAACAATTTTAAATGTCCCCAAAAGTTCCCCAGTCACATGTAATTTTCACACATCTTTACTATAAAAAAAATCTAAACAATTACACTTGCAACAAATACATTTGCAGAATACACGTACTTTCTGCTTAAAATAAGCCTAAAATGCTAAATAACAAGCCCAATTGTAACACAACATTTGAAGTTTAAAAAGTTGTAATTTATACAGTGTAAACTTGTGAACATGAAAATATTAAATACAAATACAAAATGTTAAAATATTTTCTTAAATAGTTTTATTTATCATATATTTATGTAATGTGTTTTTGTAAAGTCATAATTTTGTTATAATATTATTTTCAAATGCTTGCTACAATGGTTTCTAATAACAAGTTTTCATTTTTTTTCTTTTTTTTTTTGCAGGTGCGGTGAATTGCATTAAAACTAGACCCTAATAATCAAACTAAATCATCATAATTATTCATGTTAATAATAATATAGGGAACCCACAACAATTAAAAAAACAAAAACATTCAAAAATATATTGTCCCTGTTTTTTAATTAATAGATAACGTCCTATAATGAGATTTCAGCGATATTTTGACCACTCAAATAGGAAGTGTCCCCGGTTTATATTTCATAAATCTGGTCACCTCATGGCATACGCTTCACTCAAGATTACATCAGAGTGCTCACTGGTATGGCAAACAGAGATATCACAACTTTACTGTTCAAGAATAGTCCAATAGTTTTGCGTGTTAGTTAAGATAGAGACAGAATTTGCATATCTATATACGTTAGTACTAATCTGTTAGATTAATTTTAAAGTAGACTATCTGCAGCCTCGAAGCAGCTATCAGTCATCAGATGGAAACAGGCGCCTCAACCCATGATGTGTGGCAGCAGCAGCGCGAGATCTCGGGAGAATGGTAAAGCAGGCACAGAGACAGTTTCTCAAGTTTATTAAGGAAGAAGGGTCATATTTATACACAAGACCAAGCAGAGTCATCCATGATGTACAGACCATCCAATCATAGTACTCAAAGATCAACCCCTACCATATAGACATATTAAAAAATATAAGAAGTCAGAGAGGTCAAATGTATGTGTGTGTGTTGAGTTCCCGTGTGTGTGCAAGAGTTTAAGTGTGTCCAAGGCCTAGTCCTTGTTTTGTCTACATGTGTCTATGATGTGCACAAAACATAACAGAAAGATACAGTCTTACACAAGACAAGTCAAAAGTGAACCCTAAGAAATAAGAAAATATTAACAACTTTTAACACACTCAAATGTTTCTAATATGTTAAAACAGCGCTGCGTTACCCCAGATACATGAGCGGGGAAAAACGGAAGTGCTCGTCTGCAAAATCAAGGCATCCTCAAGCTACGCCTTTGTTTTGAATAAGCGACCTCTAGCGGCAAAAAATTACATATTGTGGCTTTAATATGGAGATATATAAGCTCAAACATAAAAACAAAAATAAAAATATTAACGATTTATACAGTTCTTTCTGGTTATCCAATCTGATTGGCTGAGAGCCTTTTCCAGCCGCGCGATATTCTCCCAGTATCAGCACTCACAGTTTCACCATTTGTATCACTCCCTGATCACTCCACTTGCGGCGACATGGCGGTCGAGCAAATCCACCATAAGTTTTAAATATACTACTGTTGTTGTGTCACGAAATGCAGTTTTAACAGTTTTTTATGCGAAATTGTAGTCATTTAGACCTCAAATATGACTCCTATATAAACATAGCGCCTATTTTACAATCTGTTTAGATGCTTTCGCACTGCTCAACTTTTCTGATACTGGTGTTCCCATCATGCACTGGGGTTTGAATAATTAATGAGGTTGATTTGTCACTGTATTTACACTGTTTTATTGTTGTTAGTTTTAGTGACATTTGGAGTTCATTTTCTACTCAAAATGACACTTTCATACTCAAAAATTATCCATCGAATGTTACCGTCATTGTGTATTGTGTGCCAAGTATTGAGGTCTCTGTGTTCAGAAGCCACGCTACTACAATTAATTAGATCCATTGTGTTATTTACTTAGATGTTTCTAAGAAAAGCATATACTTTAAAAGTGTGGTTTAATTCAGTGTTAAGTATTTCAAAGGAAATTTCAACTAAGTAGAAATTATTCAACCATTTACTCGCCAAGTTAAAATTACTTAACTAAGTTAAAGGTGCACTGTGTAAATTTTAGCTGCATCTAGTTAGTTAGTTAGTTAGTCAGTTTATTCCCAGCTAACACAGTTATGTTGTGAAAACGTAACCGGACCAGACTACATTCATCAGAGCGACGTACCAAATAACGTTCAAGCGATGTAACTTTGTGATTCCCATAATCTTACTGACCCCTAACGTTTGAATTGTAGTGTACACAAAAACATGAAGCAGCACAACTGTTTTCAACATTGATAATAATAATAATAAATGTTTCTTGAGCAGCAAATCAGCATATTAGAATTATTTCTGAAGGATCATGTGACACTGAAGACTGGAGTAATGATGCTGAAAATTCAGCTTTGATCACAGGAATAAACTACATTTTACAATATATTCACATAGAAAACAATGATTTTAAATGTTAATATTATTTCACAATATTAGTTTTTACTGTATTTCCCCCCCCCCAAATAAACGCAGTCTTGGTGAGTATTAGAGACTTTTTTCAAAGACATAAAAAATTGCACCAAACTTTTGAACATTAGTGTATGTTTGAGGTTTTACTTAGTAGTCACATGGTTCATAGTGCCTTAAGAGATGTTGTCCGACAGGAGATCTGCTCCAACTCTGCTACGGTGCAGGGCATCAGCATGGAAGTATCAACATAAATAATTTATCACAGAGCCAACAATATTTAGTATACAATGCCAGGTTTATTAAAAGGAAAGAAGCTAAAGCATATGCGAAATGCAGAAAAGAGAAAGAAGAATACAGAAAATAATTCTGTTACGTGAAAATATTGTTAAAAAAATAGATATGAGGTTATTTAATGACCTTCAGTTCACCTGTGTTTTCTCTGTCAGCAGCTCTTTTCAAAAATCTAAGGAGTTTCCCCTCTGTTGTAGAGGGGTTATTTTGTCCCTCCTGAAATCACAGAACATTTTTATCAATATTTTAACTAGTTTTTCGCGCTCCATTAAGTGACGTCGTCGATTAACAGCACACACATTTATGTTAAATATGTTTGTGTTAAATTAATTAGCCACCTTCCAATGACCCATTCAATTGCCAGCAAAAACTTTACAAAACTATCAAAACCTCTGTGATTAAACGTCTAAACTTTTATAAACAAGAGCTTAAGTCTATAGAGTTAGCCTCGTTAAAAGTATAACGGTTACAGGGCTGCCAACTCTCACGCATTGGCCGTGAGACACGCGCATTTGATTGGTTTCACATGCTCACACACCACACCCCCGATTTCTCACGCTGAAGTGTCAACCCGGTCGGTCAAATGCCTGAAAGATGAGTTTATCTATAGATCTACCTGTTGAGCCACTCGTGATCGACTAGTTATGCTTTCGGTGAGGGGGTTCAAGATAAATGTGCAAATAAATACGGTGTAGCGCGACCAAAAGCTACATTCTGTTTTGGGTTCTGACGAGAACGTGCCTGTAATGAGCGAAGTGGAGCGGTGTGACGCTTAGCTCAATATTCCGTTCTATGCCAGCACGCTCCACTCATGAATCGCAACCGCTCACCGGTAAAACAACGTTTGCTCAAATCCCGCTCAGACATGAAATTTCTCTGTACTTGTTGTAGCCATTAAACAATGTATTTTGTTTCATATTTATGTTTAAATATTATAATGCTATTTTAAAATTTCATCTAGGCTATATTGATTATGAAAAGTTCAAAGATGCGTATATGACATAGGGTCAGAAATGATTTTGACCTCTTTCCCAGCCAGCGTTTTAAAAAAAAGTTGCCAGCCACCGCCAGGGTTTTTGATCATTTTTACAAAAATGTAATGGCCCATAGAATGTTTTGTTGTATGAATATGTGAGCATGCAATATATTAAAAGAAAGAGCAGACCCTCTGTTTTTAAACAAACAAAACAGTTTTATTCTATAGCTTCATGCATTTCTTTTTTTATCAATACTTAAATATGGGTTAGTTTCATAAAAAAAGCAACATTTTAAACAAAAAGCTGAGAAAATCACGTTTTGGTCAAAGACTACATCCAGATCAGATTCAGAATGATGATCAAATACAGATGGAGTAGATCGAGTCCATCAACACCCCTAATGCTTGCACAGTCCTATAGCTCGCCCTGGGTCGACATTTTATTCAGTAACATTAGATACTTTTGATTTATATGATATTTAATGTTGATGATCACGTTATTTTACATATGCATCTGCTTACATACGATCGCTTGTTTTTTTGCGTCTTCTTAGCCTGTGTTTTGATCAGGAGATTCTGTACTCATTCAGAAGATGCGTAATAGCGCCCCCTTGTGTTTAACCCGGAAAATTCCGTGTATGGCAGGGGAAAGAGTTCATTTTAATAAATGTTTCATCAGCCAATTGCCTGCCGGAAGCTAGATAATTTACTTTATAAAGTTTTAAATATGGATATTTTTTTTACACAAACGCATCGATTCGCTTCAGAAGGCCTTTATTAACCCCCCGGAGCTGTGTGGAGCAGTTATGATGGATATAGATGCACTTTTATGGACTTCAAAAACAGAGCCACAATCACTGCCATTATAATGCTTAGATTAGCCAGGACTTTTTTAATATAACTCTGATTGTATTCGTCTGAAAGAAGAATGTCATATACACCTAGGATGACTTGAGGGTGAGTAAATCATGGACTAATTTAAATTTTTGAACTATCCCTTTAAGAGATAAATCATTATTGTAATAAATGCACTGAATGCATTTTCCTTTCGTTTTCAACAACAACAACGTATATCTCCTCAGGGAAAACATCAAGGAAAACATGTCTCGAGCGCCTCCTAGTGGTCATAACACAAAGGACAAAAATTAAGTGAGATATTTCTTAAAGGCACAATATATACGTTTTTTTATTATTATTAAAATATCCAAAAAAACACTCTAACAATGTTATATATTTTGTTGACTTGTGTGCTTACATTATACCAAATGTTTCAGAGAATGTTTAAATCCAGAGAAATCAGCAATTTTAAACAGGACACGGACGCCTATCAATGACACCATACCCGCGTTACTCGACTTTTTTATTTATTTATTTTTATTTTGTAGAAACCATGGCCCAAAGACGCTTTAATATATTATGTTTTATTAGACAGGTAAGCTGTTTGGATACATTCATCAACAGAAAACTAATTGTTATATAGCTCAACACAGTCTAATTGTTTAAATCTGGTTTTCTTGCTTTACCGTGAGTACCATGTTTTACCATGCCTAATATTGATCTAGCTTACTGCAGTATGCAACAAGTGACTCTTGGGACATTCCTGGTATGCGATAACATTTTGGCTTCATAAGTGTTGGGGAAAAAAGTACATTCTACCAAAATAGTGACATGTTTAACTATAAGGAAATCATACTGGTCAAGCTGAGGGACTCAAAAAATAATTATGGGTAGATTGTTCAGACACTGTTCATAAAAATATTCCACCCTGTTAGGGACATATACATAGTTATCACAACATGTTAATAATGTAAATGTTAAACAATAATGAGCTTTTCTTGGATAGTATATGTCCCTAATGCCATCTTAGATTTTTTTCTTCTTCTTGAAACTAGCAAAACAAAAAAATGTCTTGATTATTAAGAACAGGTACTTTTTGTGCCCATTTTTACCAATAGGATGGTAAATAATAAAATGTTTTGGCTCAAATACATACACTCACCTAAAGGATTATTAGGAACACCTGTTAAATTTCTCATTAATGCAATTATCTAATCAACCAATCACATGGCAGTTGCTTCAATGCATTTAGGGGTGTGGTCCTGGTCAAGACAATCTCCTGAACTCCAAACTGAATGTCAGAATGGGAAAGAAAGGTGATTTAAGCAATTTTGAGCGTGGCATGGTTGTTGGTGCCAGACGGGCCGGTCTGAGTATTTCGCAATCTGCTCAGTTACTGGGATTTTCACGCACAACCATTTCTAGAGTTTACAAAGAATGGTGTGAAAAGGGAAAAACATCCAGTATGCGGCAGTCCTGTGGGCTAAAATGCCTTGTTGATGCTAGAGGTCAGAGGAGAATGGGCCGACTGATTCAAGCTGATAGAAGAGCAACTTTGACTGAAATAACCACTCGTTACAACCGAGGTATGCAGCAAAGCATTTGTGAAGCCACAACACGCACAACCTTGAGGCGGATGGGCTACAACAGCAGAAGACCCCACCGGTTACCACTCATCTCCACTACAAATAGGAAAAAGAGGCTACAATTTGCACGAGCTCACCAAAATTGGACAGTTGAAGACTGGAAAAATGTTGCCTGGTCTGATGAGTCTCGATTTCTGTTGAGACATTCAGATGGTAGAGTCAGAATTTGGCATAAACAGAATGAGAACATGGATCCATCATGCCTTGTTACCACTGTGCAGGCTGGTGGTGGTGGTGTAATGGTGTGGGGGATGTTTTCTTGGCACACTTTAGGCCCCTTAGTGCCAATTGGGCATCGTTTAAATGCCACAGCCTACCTGAGCATTGTTTCTGACCATGTCCATCCCTTTATGACCACCATGTACCCATCCTCTGATGGCTACTTCCAGCAGGATAATGCACCATGTCACAAAGCTCGAATCATTTCAAATTGGTTTCTTGAACATCACAATGAGTTCACTGTACTAAAATGGCCCCCACAGTCACCAGATCTCAACCCAATAGAGCATCTTTGGGATGTGGTGGAACGGGAGCTTCGTGCCCTGGATGTGCATCCCACAAATCTCCATCAACTGCAAGATGCTATCCTATCAATATGGGCCAACATTTCTAAAGAATGCTTTCAGCACCTTGTTGAATCAATGCCACGTAGAATTAAGGCAGTTCTGAAGGCGAAAGGGGGTCAAACACAGTATTAGTATGGTGTTCCTAATAATCCTTTAGGTGTATGCTGTTAGTGTAATAATCCTTTAGGTATGCTGTTAGTGTTCCTCACCTCACAAAATAAGACAAAAATATGCCAAACATTACATTGCTGTCAAATTATTATTTAAAATGACTTGTCTAACAGGGTGGAAAGGAGCATAACAAGGTGGAACACCAATGATAACAGGTTCAGTGGATGAGCTTTTCATCATTGTCCTGCATGGTTTGTCATCTGTAATGTGTGGAACTGCACCTATATGATATTGTTTCAAAACAATAAAAAAAAAAATCCAGATTTCCTTTGGGGGAGGGACACAAAAAAATAGCTATGTGGTTCCTTATCACAATCAATCATGGTGGCAAAACAATTCTCTCTTCAGATGGCTAGAGAAATTATTACAAATTAGAGAAGACAGACATAATAAATTACATTTTTTAAAATTGATATTTGATTAAAAATAAAAATGCTATAATTCATTTGAATGAACTAGATTAACAAACAAATACAAAAAACATCACAAGAAGGAACAGTGATGCCATTTTTTTGTGGTTTTGCTACATTTGTTGTTTTAGGCACCTCCATGTTTCTTGATCTACCTGTAAAGACCTTTTATTCAAGGGGGTAATCCAGCACCCGGAAAGCGTACCTTCCATAGGGGCAGCCATTGCTAACCAAGCGATCACCTGCTGTTAGCATTCCATTCACTCCCATTCATTTTGGCGTCACTTTGACAGCGAATAACTTTACATCTGAGGCGTTTAAAGACTCCATTTGTCCATTGTTTATTTCTAAAGAAACACGACAATGTATAAAAGGCTCCATTACCTTGTATCTTACACTATCGCCCCGTAGAAGGCGTTTTTGTAAAAATAGGCTAACGATTGCGTCATGACCACGCGACTCTCTGTCGCACAGTAGAGAAATTACCATATAGACCCGTATAGACAGGAGGAGAAGCCCGCAGGCAATCTGGCGTTAAATTTTAAAATAAATAAATACTATGCAAAATGACTAAATACTTAATCAGAATACTTACCAAAAGTTGATCCTGCTCACTCTCTCTGTCTCTGCAAGATTCGGTGATTCAGATTTCAATTTGCACAACTACTAGAAGACTTACAACTGTCAGACAGGTTGCTCAAGTCACATCTACATCGTCAAGCTCAGTCTGAGGCTGCGCAGTACGCTCAGCCATCAGGAAGTGCTTCAAATTGACTTCATATTTCTCCGTTGAAGTCTATGGGGTCGCTGTGTCCATTTCTTTTACTGTCTATGCTTTTATCGAGGGCCTGCGGTTCTTTCATCAGGCATTGTCAGCATACCAGCTGATGTCTTTTCTTGGGCCCGGCCAGAAGAATTTATTTATGCCATTGCGATGCATGCAGTTGACCTGTATGTTGTGATCCTCTACATCCATGATGATGCCAGGGTAGTGGTCATCATCATATTTTACCATACACCACCTGCCAACATGGTCGATGGTAATGACCTCTGGTCGCCACGAAGTTGTTGGAACCTTTGATCCCACATCAGCATGAAGAGTTCCTTGAGAGTGAAGCAGTCCATGACTCCCTGCTCTCTTTGGCAGAAACAGGTTATGTGTCTTTACTGGATTTTCCTTAGCAAGGTACTGATCACCTGATGGACCTTCATGGTTCCCTTTACAGCAGTTAAGGGGGCACCTAAAAAAAATTATTAAAAAAATAGACAAATGACAAAGACATGAGTTACCATTTTACATTTGTGTTCACTGCCCAGGAAGGCAAATCCTTAAATCTTAAATATAAATAAGGAAAATATCTGCACAATAATAAATAACAAAACCTGGGATATATTTTCAGGTGAGTGTTACAATGCTTCATTTGTTGTTCATTTATTTTCTCAAGTGAGTATTATACTTAATTCTTTTTTCTCAGGTAAATGTGGAATTCTTTACATCTGAGGTGAGTATACAATTGTCCATATTCTGTTTTCTTAAGTTTGTATTAAATTAATTTTCATTGTTTCCTCAGATTTTCTATTGTTTTTGTTTTTTTTGTCCTATAGTTTTTTTTTAGTTTAGTATTTTTTACATTGAAATGAGTAGAATACTTTTCATACTGTTCTTCTCAGTTGAAATTAAAGACAAAAATACCATGATTAAATTACACTTACCAACAGCATTTCCTTCACCTTTTCCTCCACACTGTTCTCACTGACAAAGAACAGTTCCACAATTGATTCCTGGAGCTTAAGCTTGTTAAATAGCACCTTTGCATCAGGGATGTCCTCTCCTAAGCACACTAGCCTGTCAGCTGACCACTTCAGGGTCCCCCCAACACCATCTGGCACCCCTTTGCCATGATTGGCCTCAAAGCCTCTTTTGAAGGGCTTAGTGGAAAGAAGAAGGAAGTTTACCTTCTGTCTGTACTGAGTTGCCGGCCCATCACTGAAGAAGTGGAGCCGTGTTACCCGGGGAGACCTTGACTGAACCATATCCAGGACTGGATCTAGGTGTGCCCAGACTGCCGGTGGATCATGTCTCCGTGAAGGGGAAATGGAGCAGAATCATGGGCGTCAGGAACCATTGTATGTGGACAAGACCCAACCACTTTTTAAAGACCAATGATATTGGACCCACTCACTTTTACCATCTATAATTCTGTTCACCTACCCCTAACCAATAAACACTTTATTATTAAACACACATTAGAAGCTTTATTTCCACTTTTTTAATGTTTTCTTCATTTTTATTGAAAATAAATGCTTTTCCAAACTGATATGTGATGGGAAAAGGGAGTAGAGCGAGTTCGGCAAAAGGCGGATTCGAACCTCAGGTCGATTTGCGTCAAAACTTTCTGTCATGCTTCTTACCGCTACACTATTTTCACTGTAAATGATTTGGTGACTTTTGTAATTTTGTCTGGCCAACCAGACGTTTAGTAAACGATGCGGACTATTTGCACTTAATGTAAATGTGCAGGGTTGCCTGCTGATGGGATCCCCCAAAATGCACAGACTGCACTTAATTTACATATTTGCACAAATAGTTTTCAGTTAAACATTTATGGTCCTTGAGATCTTCTCTAACTTGCCTGTAGGCCTTATACTGCCAACATATGTTGAATAGATGTTGCTTGAATTTTATCATTTTTTCCTGGAACTGATTAACAAACAACATCCTCAGTCTTGGTCAGTTCTTTTTTGACAGTTAATATCGCCTTCTTATCTTTATCGGATGTGGATGTCTCAGTTGACCACTGATTGAGTAAAATGGCATTGTTGGAGGAAGGTCTCACCATAGTCACAGCAGTAGTGCTGCAAATTAAACATTCGCTGTATGCAAAGGCTTTTGAGTCAGGGTTGCACACTGTCGCATCAGCCATCTCTTCAAGTTTTTTAGAGGATAAAAGCCAACATTTGAAGAGGGTGCTGGCCATAAACCCGATATTTTCATGGGTTTTACATAGACATGTTTTCCTGCCACTTTCAGTGGGTGTTACAACCCAAAATGACCTAAGGGTACAGAAAAGTGAATATGACACCTGGTCACTATTTTCAGATTGGAACTTCCTGTGTAGTGTCAGTCAGCAACCTCTTCTGCATCTTTTTTTTCTTTTGGGTGACTGTTTCTTTTTTACCTGTTGTCATTCGGCTGACATCCTCCCTCAAGAAGAATGATACCACCTTCTCTCTTGCAGTTGCTCTGTCCACTGAAACAAGGAGATGTCACCCTGCAGTCTTGCTCTCTTCTGAGAAAATCCAAGGGTCTTCTGAGCAAGCCTCTGTAACCTATATTTTTTTATTATCTTGCCTGTGGTGGCCTTTGCAATAATCTGCTTCTCTTTTTGTGTTCTTGTATTTGTTCAATGATAGAGGTCTGTAACAGAAGTTTTCTGCGTGTGCTAGTATCAACAGAATGCGTCAACATTTTGGCAAGTTGTGCACGAGGGGATTGGCCATCACCGTTTGTCTTTGTCTGACTCCGTTGCCACCTCTTCTTGTATTTCTCTTTTTTTGCTTTTTCTTTAACAAGGGCCACTTTAAGCTTTTCAATTTCTCTTTGGAATCTTTCTTTATTTCTACTTTTCTGACGTTGACCTTGCTGTCTTTGTCTAAAACACAACAATACAACACAATTAATATACAATTCTTTTCTGCATGAAACAATGGAATTTACTGTAAACTTTTACCAATAACTCCAACCAATTCAGATTTCCTGACCTTAAGTACTCTGCCACTGGTTCTAATTCAGAAGGTAAAGTAGGGGTTGCTGGGGGAGAGGGTATCGCTGCCCTGGCCTTTTTTCTGGCTTTCGTCTCTTTTCCTTTCCCTCCATTTTTTCTGTTGGGCGCGCTTTTCACGCTCGCTGACATCTGCCACTCGTTTCTTTTTCCCTGTCTCTGTCTCGCTGCCATTTCTCTCTCTCTTTCTGCGAATACATTTCTCTCCTTTCAGGTTCTGCATCTCTCTTTGTCCTGTAGCGACACTGCATCTCAGCTGGAGTAAGTTGGTGGTGCCATTTCCTAACAAATATTTTTATATTGTAATAATTTCACAGTTAATCATTGCTACTAATACTGGTACTGGTGTTTCTATGAAAATAATGAAGTAGATTTTTTTTTTTTTTACATTATAGACATTCACATTACAGTATAACTGCGATCAATTTGAACATTTATTAGGCTTTAAAAATAACTTTTAATCTTAAGAAAAATGGTTCTAAACAGTACCATATTAGGGTTCTTCAGCTTGTAACAATAGCAGAACCCTTTTTTTAAGGTTCCAAAAAGAACCGTGCTTTGAAAGTTCTTATAGGACCTAGTGTTTTAAATAACCTTTTTAATAACAGTTTATTTTCATTAATCAGTTTCTTTATATTATTATTACAACTTTAAAGTTAGGATTTTAACTCATTTTAAGAAATAAATAATTTACCTATTAAGAGTACGTTGACAGTCTGTCATGAGCTCCAGAAAACCAGTAATGATGTGGCTTTGACAGTTACAGATTTAAAAAGCAAAAAGGCGGGAAAAAAAGAACTTTAAACTCTAATGGAAAGAACCATCTCAGCATAGGAACTACATGTAAAGAACCTTTAAACAGCATATTGCAGGTTAAATTTTTTTCAAAATAAAAATATAACCTTGTATGAAAATACCATATGAAAAGGTAATGCAGGATTTTAAATGTCTTAAAAAGACATAAGAGCACAAATTGAGTAGTTTGCCGGGCTCTGCGTTGGCTCAGTGCAGAATAGGTTGGTATTCATACGAGTCTCTGTATTTTCGGTAGTTTTTCTATTTCAATTTAGTGAAATAGTCCACAGGTTTCCTAAAAAAAAAAGTTGGTAAACCTGCATGGTGGCGTTTTGTGCAGGTGAAGAGCATCTGCTCTGTTCTCCACTGGTTCTTCTCACACAACTCATTTTGTCTCCTCTAATCGTTGTTCTGTCTAATCTTGGCCTGTCCCTAATTGTGTGTCATTATTGTATGGTTGTGGTCTGCCATATGAGTATTAATAAAGATTTATAACTTCCTTAGCGTCCGAACTGTCGTTGCGATCCATTGTTTTCCTATTGTTGAAATTCACCGCACTCCCTCCCGTTACGTCACTTCCGGTTTTGGCATTTTTAGATGCGGAAGTAAAATTGGCTCACAAAAACGACTCCAAAAGCCTTAGAAGTATATTTTAAAGAAAATCTAGCTCCTACATTATTTTTCTATACATTGACTCACTGGGGTCTCTAACCTGCAATATGCCCCTTTAAAGAACCATCTTTGACGCTGAGTGTAGGAAAACATTTATTTAAGTATGTGTAATATAATATGATTTATAATATAAATATAAATCTGACCTGGGAGCTTAAGGGTTCTGCACAGTATCTTATATACTGTATATATGTATATATATATATATATAATTTGCTATATACACTAAATACTAATTATTCTATTAGAATTTCCAAAAATTTTGAGCTAAGTTAGCCATAGCTCTTTGAGTGATCAACATTTAGCTATCTAACCTTCTACAGATGAACAGAACTTTTATAACTATGTCACATTTGTTTTTACATTTTTTTTTATAGTACAAAAATTCTTCATAACATAGCCTAACAGGGTGGAACTTTAAGGGTGGGACTAGCAGCAGCTCGCCCATAGAGGGCGCTGGGGCGCCGACCTCCCACCGACCTGCCTGCCTGTTTTTATTTATTTTTGTATTATTATAATTTTTTATAATCATAATCTGTGTTAATTACATGCTAATAATGGTTTTATTTAGAATGTGTATAGAACTCTCCAGAATGATTAATTTTCACTTTCAACGTCGTTACGTTTATCATGTTGGTGTAGTAGCCAATAGGCTTTCTTCCCTGGGCTCCAGTTCGCTCAGCCCTACAGTGCTGGAATTTAAGCCAATGGTTCCCCGGTTGCTACGCAAAAAAAGTTTATATTTCGCCAATCATCGTTGTCGAATTTTATGGTTTGGGGGCTCTGAAAATGGACCAGACAAGCCAGAAGTGAATATAACCCAACAGGCGTGAGAAAAGGAGAAAACCTACAAGAGAAGCTTTTCACGAGGTTGTTCGATCGAAAGGCTTGGCTAACTAGCTGTGGTTACGCCAATGCAATCTTTTGCTTCCTATGCTTACTGTTTAAAACAAGTGCGTGTGATAGCTCGTGGACATAGACAGGGGTGACAGACCTGAAACATATGTCAGAACGCATTAAGAAACATGAGCGGGCAAGAGTGTATATGAACAACTCTGTGAAGCTAGCCATGCTAGGCCGAATTAGCAGAGCCACACAGCTAGATTAGGGACACAGCATTGCCATAAGAAGGCACAACGAGGAGGTGGACAGGAATCTGCATATTTTGTCAAAGATCATTGATGCTGTGAAATTTTGTGGTGCCTTTGAACTTGCTTTGCGTGGTCACAATGAGAGTGACGCATCAGAAAACCCTGGCATTTTCTTGGGTCTAATTGATCTCATGGCCTCAATCGACCGTGAGTTGGAGGTGCACCTGGAGAACGCCACTGTTTTTAAAGGCACTTCGAAGACCGTGCAATACGAACTGTTAGACTGAATGTTGTCAGTTCTCAGAGACCGCATTCTGGAAGAGGTGAAACAGTCGGATTATATTGCCATTCAGGCAGACGAGGCAACCGACATCTGCACTCATTGTCAGCTTGTGCTTGTGCTACGGTACATAGATGGCCACAACAACATTCAAGGACGCTTTTTTGAGTTTATCGCGCTTCCAAATGCGACCGCTGATACGATTGCCACTGCATTATTGGAAAGGCTGAGCACCATCCTTCCTGCGGGACAAGAGAAAATTAATTGCCCAAGCCTATGATGGTGCCGCAGTGATGAGGGGTGCTACAGGTGGAGTGCAGCGTAAAGTCCAAGACGTCTATGGGAGTGCATACTACATTCACTGTTATGCGCATGAGTTAAACCTCATCATGCAGCAGGCAACATCCCAAGATCGGCCAGTTTTTTTCAGACATTGGGGGGTTTTCTATATTTTTTTCCAAGTCATTCAAACAAACGGCAGTGCTGGATAAAGTGGTGGCACACCGACTTCCAGGTGCTTCAACAACGCGATGGAACTTCCAAAGTCGAGCTGTTAACAGAGTTTACGAGGACAAAGATGAACTGGTTAAGTGCTTCCAAACCAGTCAAGACAGAGGAGACTTTGATGCCATATATCGAAGAGAGAGGCCGGGGGTTGTATGAGAATGTTGGAAGATGAGGTTTTCTGTTTCCTCCTGGCGTTATTCCACAAAATCATGCCACATGTAGACATGCTGTTTAACCATCTGCAGAAGAGGAACATAGACTCTGTCTTCATCGCAGGGATCACCCAGAGGTTCACTCACAGCATACAGGCTAGGCTATGATTTTGCATGTTGGCTGAAAACATGCTTATGTAGCCTAAACAATAAAAACATAAATCCACATTGCTGGGCACAATAGAACCATACATATCATACCATACCATAAATAGAATCATAAATATCACAATTTCGCCACCATGTTAGACTAGAGAATTTATTTGTGATGAATCTAGATAACATTGACTAGGCCCAACACAACAATAGCACATATTTTAATACAGTTTTATTAAAATTATTTTTATAATCACCAGCAAGTTGGTTTCTGATACAGAAATTTCAGGGTGGACAGTGACTTTTGAAACTTGTTTTGGATTAGGGTTCCTTCTCTAGTTGAGGATGAGGAGTATAGGAGACCTGAACAGGAACCACCCCCGAAGAAACGGAGGGCAATGGGAGAAGAAACGCAACAGCATCTGGCAATAGAGGTAAGCAGTAACAGAAATTCTATTTCTGTATTCTATTAGCCTATATGTATTTGTGTTTGTTTGCACATTTTTGTATTCTGAATTGTCATTATTAATCATATCTATCTACTGGAGAATGCAGAAATTATATGATTTTTTTTCACATTTATGCTTTTAATAATTATTGTGTATAGTAAGTGTGAGAGTGACAGAAACAGCCAATACAGCTTATTGAATTGAGATAGAGTGTGTGTGTGAGAGACTGAGTGAATAAGAGAATGACAGCTAGTGTGTGTATTATAGTTATAATTAATAAAACATACTTGCTCATAACAAAATTGTAACTGCTATGAATATGCTGATTTTATTGTATTGTTGAACTGAGAAATATGAAAACTTAATGTTTTCTGTGTTTACTTTTCTACATTCATGTATCATTTCATAGGTATGATACACCATTATGAGCCATGCCAAGGAGAGGTTTTCTTTCACCAAGCATCTCATCAGTGCCACTCTGTTACAAGGAGACTTGTTCCCACAATACAGCAGACAGTTCCCAGATTCAGCACTAGGAACCACGGTGGATGCCTATCCCATGTTGGACAAAGCCAGACTTAAAACAGAACTGTCCCTGATCTACGAAAATGAGGACTTCCAGGGTTGCAGTGGTGCACTGGCTATCTTTCAGGTTCTAATGGAAAATAACCTTCAAGACACATTCACCGAAACTGTAAGTCTTCTTAAGATCCTCATCACTACACCAATGACAACAGCAGAATCAGAGAGGTGCGTCTCTACTTTAAAGAGGATTAAAACTTTCCTCAGGAACACTATGGCACACAGGAAACTACCTGCTGTCTCAATTCAATAAGCTTTATTGGCTCTGTCTCTGTCACTCTCTCTTACTCACACATGCACGCCACACATTTGCCATTAAAATAGTGATCTCAATAGGAATGTAACTATGTTTGCTTTGATTTTTTTTGTTGTTTCTAAGTTCTGAGCTGGATTACTGTTTCATACTAGTTAAAATGTTAAAATTATCTTTCTTATACTTGGTGTTCACTTCAAGAATGTTGTCCCACCCTCTCTTTGAGAGCCTTCTCTCTCTCCCTCTCTTTCTCTAGTATCAACACAGACTGTTATCCATTATCCAATTGTCAATTTGTCAGTGAACTTAAAGATATGTAATGTAGTCTACAGCTGGAGATTGATTAAAGAACTAGATTGTTGTATTCCCCATTATAATTTATTGTTATGCGTTTGCTTTTTCTATCTGGACACGGAGCATAATAAACATGCAACTTGTTCATTATAATTACCTGTGAAACTGTTAATTTCTACATGGCAGTTCAATTAATATTGTCTTTTTAGACTATTGGTATTGACTGGTTTGAGATCTTTTATTGGTATAGGCAAGGGACATGGCCTCAAATGCACCAGAATGCAGGAAATCACATCTACAGTTGAATTCCAGCAGGAAAAAGAAATGATGTCACTTCTTGAAAATGGTCTCAATGAAATTGCAGTCGGTTTTGGAAGGCGAGAAAGTACATACTAACAGGATGGGAGATGACTTCAGGGACACTGTAATTGAAACAATTGTAAAAAAAAAAAAAATAATAATAATACAAACAAAAATGTATGTAACTTTATATGTATGTTTAGAGGCAGTTTAGCCTTGTCTATAACATAATTTAAAAATATTTTGAGATTTTTATCATTTCATGGTTTATATTTCTTGCAGAGGAAGAATTATAAAATTGAATGCATACATCAATAAAAAGGTGTGTAAAATACAAAATAGTATTTTTAATGTCTATTATCTCTGTTTAAGTGATAAAGACCTAAATCTACAATTTAAGCCATTTATTATGACTATGTGACTATGTGAAAATATGAGTAAATAAATCATTGAGACAGGAAAGTCACTGTACAACAGGAATTACCCTTAGTTCAGTACTGACCCATATTGCAATACATATCGTAACTTTGTTGCTGATACTCAGCCCTACGTGTATTTTATTATTTTAATAACATACAATTTTGTATATGAAGACATTTTCAGTAGTCAATATTTAAAAGGCTAACTATTATGTGAACTATTTTGTAGGATAATTAATGTATAGATTATTGCAGTGTTCCAGGTACATTAATCACACAAAGATGGACTATTCTAGAATATCATGCACTTTCCCAACTAATCCTAAACTAACTTTTCTTCATGGAATAATAAAACAAAAGTTATGTTCTTTGCGCTCATCTTTGTTCTTCTTCTCTACCTCATGTCTTCACTAGTGATTTAAAAGTGCATGAATCTTAAACATCTTAAAACACACCTCTGCATGACAAAATTAACATTCAACAAAATTGAGAAAACAGCAAGAACTTTAATAAAGCATAAGAAAAGCATTTGATCATAGCAATGTGGATATGTTTGCAGTAGCTCTATGGCACTCACGTAAAGTCGCATCATGTTAATTTATATAGTACTTTATACAATAAATTGCTTAAAATCAAGCAGCTTTACCGAATTAAACATGAAAAAGTTTCTCATTTCATCAGAAGTACAACTTCATTTTCTACTATGAAGCAGCTCTCCAGTGTGTTCAAGTATTCACTCACAGTCTGATCTCAACTGAATGAACAGGCCAATGAAACCATGTGAAAAAAGGCAGAGCCTCATCGCACACCTACCTATTACATGATTTTTCTGGAAAGTTTGCTTTGGCAAGCTGTTTCGAACTCCAAACAAACTTTGTTTCGGTCTGATTTTGAAACTATGTCACATCAGTTCATTCTTTGATTTTGCTTGAAGTATATCGGGGACTAAAGGGTTTACTTAGTTCGTCTTCTCCATTTTGGTCCAGTTTGTTTAATAATGAAACTGAGCAATATGTCATATGTTGTTGTTCATCTTAGGTTGCATTTTAAGACCTGCCAAGAACCTTTTTATTATGTCATGATACATAACCATAAGACTGTATATAAGTGCACATAACAATGATAAAGCAGAGTCAACTTTAAATGCATTTCTGAACAGGTATAAATCCTGAGCGGCATTTGACAACATTTAAAATAATTTTTTGTACACTGCTGCAACACCTCCACCCTTGCCCAGAAGTTCTAGGAAAATTAAAAATAAGTAATAAAAGGAAAAAGTTCTAATAAAAGAAGTTCAAAGCATTAAGACAAGTTTAAGTCACAAAAAGTAAGTCCAAATTATTTGATGAACAATAATCGTTTAAAATACATTTTTATTCACAGACCTCTTGACCGAGATGATGTTATGAATTTGTGAAAACTCCAAACACCTTGGGCCATTTCTGCACTTAAAGATTACTAGGATTAACTGTTTCGATGATACAAAAGCTGGCATACTCTCCAAATTGCTGGAAGCAAGTCATTCGGATCGACAGGTACCAGCCATGAACATCTTCCACAGGGACGTGATCATCCACACGCGGCATTAAAGAGGTCCCTTGAGTGGCTCCGTATCTTTTAGGCCCCGTTTACACTATTAAGATGCATTTTGGTTGATCCCATCACAAGTGGATGGTGCTAAATACAGGTGTAAACATCTACAACGGTTGAGCTTTACCACTTTCGACCACTTTCAGAGGCACTGAATACGCATTCGACTGGATTGCTTTCGTAGTGTAGACTCTCATGTGGTCAAATGCAATTGAACAGCCACAAAAGACCGGATACTCTCCACCTACTGACCTAATGCGTAAACATTATGGGAAACGCGCTAGCCAGATGGGATTTAAACTTTCTCGGCTGAAGACTTAATTTAGCCAGAAAAAAAAACGTACCAAACACAAACACTCACCATTCCTGACTTCTAACAGGAATAAGTGACTATCAGAGCAGAAACGAAAGCTGACACTATCCATATGTTTTTCTGTCATCTCCTTTTGTGTTTATATGAAATTGCATGAGCTTTTGTCGTCCTTTAGATTGGAAGATCTGAAAATGCATCTACATTTAGCCCATAGACCATCCCCTTGAAGAAATCAGGATAGAAGTGGTCAAAAGAGACGGATTAAAACACCAAGTGTAAACGGGCATCTTTCTTCCTCGTCTAATTGTGATCCGATCAACCAAAATACATCTTAATACCAGGTGTAAACATGACCTTAGATTAAATCAGAACTCCTCCTCATTTTCCACATTTCTAACGACCTCTCTTCCTTTGCTGGGAACGTCACAGAAGCAGCTCCATAAGAACCTACAGTAAAAACGCAGGATGAATGAAGCCACGACAACCAGAGTCCCAGGGTCCAACGCAGGTAAAGACATCTGAATGCTGATGAGAGTTTGACGATCGTAACAGAACATGGAGTTACCATTTGACAAAATAGCTCCAAGAGCAGGCCTAGAGCTGAAGAGGTACAAAATGCACATAAACAAACAAAGAAACTCTAAAGCCCAAACACGCTGACGCAATCATACATCATAAATACAAAGGGATAAACAAAGTGAAACTAAGCCGAAACCATTGAAACATGATTAGTAACTATATACACTAATAGACACAAGAAATGTGAACTGAAACAAAACAGAAAATATATCCAAGATAAACAAAAAAATACAGTAGGAATGTGACAAAAGCAAAGGAGATGGTCAGGAGTGGATGTACACAATAAGAAAATAAAAAGCCAGAAAAATAGAGAGGTAAAGAAAGCAAATAAAAAAAGTGAGAATGGACGAATCACTTGTGATGAAGAGTTCAGGGTGGAGTCTTGTAGAAGATGAGTATCTGATACGGGCCACATTTAAAAGTCATGTGAACAGCCTCAACCAAAAAAAAAAAAGACAAAAACATTTGAGCGGAACATCTGATTCAGCTGCAATGTGAATATAGCCCTTTATTTCACACAGATACATATTTTCTGGTGCCATTTGAAATTGCAGAGCCTTAGATCTGCATGACTTTTCAGGTGTATCTGTAAGTGACGACAAAAGACAAATCAGTTGATTTTTGAATTGCTTCTTTAAACCTTGTCACACTGATAAACTGCATTTCTTTCCAGAATGAGTTTTCAAATGCTGTTTCAGGTCTCTTTGATATGGGAAACTCTTCTCACACTGAAGACATGGGAACTTCTCTCTGGTGTGAGTTATTACATGATTATCATAGTGTTTCTTGTCTTTGAAACTCATTCCACACTGATGACAACTAAAACAGTTCTCTCTCGAGTGAATCCTCATGTGGCACTTAAGGTTATCTTTATATCTGAAACTTTTTCCACACTGACCACATATGAATGGCTTCTCTCCAGTGTGAATTCTCATGTGGTAATTAAGGGTCAATTTACGTCTGAAACCCTTTCCACACTGATCACATGTAAATGGCTTTTCTCCAGTGTGAATATTCATGTGTTCCCTAAGGCTTACTTTCCTTGTGAAGCTATTCCCACACAGAGTGCAGGTGTAAGGCTCCTTTCTGGCGTGAACTCTCCTGTGGACTTTAAGGTTTCCTTGTTTACTGAACACCTGTTGGTAGGTGAAAGAGCTCTCTCCAGTGTGAATTCTCATGTGGACTTTAAGGCTTCCTTTTTGAGTGAAACTCTTTCCACACTGTTGGCAGGCGAAAAGGCTTTCTCCAGTGTGAATTCTCATGTGCCTTTTAAGGCTTTCTTTTCGAGTGAAACTCTTTCCACATTGTTGGCAGGCGAATGGGCTCTCTCCGGTATGAATTCTCATGTGGACTTTAAGGTTTCCTTTTCCACTGAAACTCTTTCCACACTGTTGGCAGGGGAAAAGGCTCTCTCCAGTGTGAATTCTCATGTGGACTATAAGGCTTCCTTGTTGATTGAAACTCTTTCCACACTGTTGGCAGTTGTAAGGTTTCTCTCCAGTATGAATTCTTATGTGGATTTTAAGGTTTCCTTTATGTCTGAAACTCTTTCCACACTGAGGGCAGGTGTAAGCCTTCTCTCCAGTGTGAATTTTCATGTGGACTATAAGGCTTCCTGTTTGAGTGAAACTCTTTCCACACTGTTGGCAGGTAAAATAGCTTTTTGTTTCTGTCTTTTGAGCTCTTTTTTGTGAGGAAGTCTTTTTAGCCTGTGTTGAACTTTCTCCAGTCATGAAATCATGATGTTTATCATAATGGTCTTTATCTTCCCTTTCAATGAGGTCATGATGACTCGCCTCTTTCAGTGCCATCAGATCTATGGCAAAAACAGACAAAACAATTTAGACATTTAAAGTATCAAAACCAACAACGTGTATGTTATATACCCTATCCTATGGATCAGGGGTGGGCAGCTTTGGTCCTGGAGGGCCACTGTCTTGCAACGCTAAGTTTCATCCCTAATCAAAATCGCCTGCCTGTAATTTTCAAGAAGTCCTGAAGCCTTAGGGTGAAATTTTGGGGTTGGGTTGAATTTTACAGGTGTGTTTGATCAAGCATGGAGCTAAAGTCTGCATAATAGTGGCCCTCCAGGACCAGAGTTGCCCATCACGTCTACAGTTCTTATACTCAATACACCAGTGGTCTTCAAACTTGGTCCTAAGGACCCCCACTACACATTTTGTAAGTCTCCCTTATTTATCACATCTGGTTAAGATCATCAGCTTGTTAGGAGACAACTGACATTGATGGAGAAAGTTGCAGCTTTAAATCGCAAACTACAATTCCTGTTCATCAATAAGATGAGAACCAGACCTGTTATAAAGCTAAATATCCTCGAATGAATTAAATTAATTAATTGAAAAGAGTACTATTCCAAGTAGTAATAGAAGATGTTCACTGTCATAATGATTACAGTAGCGCACACAAAAGTAGTAGCTGTTTACGCACTTCCCATGCTGACTTTCCGCAATGGTGTAGAGGTCGCATTTGCCAACTGATAAGAGCTGTCATTTCTGTTGCATATGATAAATGACGAATGGAAGTGAAATGAAACCGTGCTTCTTGTTTGAGCTGTGCAGTGCGGATCGTTAATCAGGCCCGATCTCGATTATGCGACACCATTACTACACAGCGCTGGGAGATTCAGTGAAGAAAACGTTTAAATTCATTGCAGTATTAATAACATCGCTGCGAGATCTAGCGAGAAGCATTCAAATACGGTGCAGAATGACCATAGATATCAGACTTGGAAACCTGGAAAAACATTGTGCTATGAATAAACAAGCTATAGAAAGCGTGTTTCAGTCCACAAATCACCAACATTCACAATGGAATTAATATAGTATTAATATGGTAATATATGGTAACTGTAACCATGGTATTGTGGTTGTTTTAAATTAGTCGTTTCAGGGTTCGTAGAGTGAAATTTAAGCACTTTCCAAGGAATTTCAAGTGCTTCACACTTTTTCCAGCTCTTTAAAGCTATAAATATTATCCATTTTAAATGTATAAATTGTTTTAATCTGATAACCAAAAACATTATTTGTTTATCTATCAAAGATTGCCCCAATTTGTAAGAACTAAAAGTTTCGAGAGGAGGACAAGAGAGGACAGTGAACTGCAAGTGAATTTGTGTCTTTTCTCATTTGATTTTAGCACAGTTGTCGTTGCTAGGAAACATCGTTTTGTTTACTGAGTTCACCGTGTTGAAGTCGTGTTGCTGAAATTGTGTTTTTTCCCATTTGTTAACACTTTTGGTCTGTTAAATAGTGATTGGGAGGGGTAGGGGTTCTTGTCTGCTCATCTCCAATTAATGGAAATGTAATCCTTTACCATCTCTGGGTGACAATAGCTCTTGAATCGCATGCAAAATGCTTTTTAAAATGCAGTTCCTTGGAGGAGTTGAATGTGTTCCTCTCATCCTTCCCGGAGGAGGTGCCGCCTGGCTATCAGATATTCTCCAGGAGCATCATTCTAAACTCAGGGCTGCAGAGAAGAAGTGGCACCATTTGAGAGATCCCACTGACCTTGGTTTGTATCAATCCCTCCTCTCTTCCTTCTCCGCTAATGTCTCTACTGCTAAAATGACAATACCACAACAAAATTACCAATTCTTCTGACTCTTACACGCTTTTAAAAACATTCTCTTAACCCTCCTCCTCCCTCATCAACCCTAACAACTGACAAATTGGCCACATTCTTCATAAATAAAACAATAACCATCAGCGGCCAGTTTTTTCCACACCACAAATCAACACGCACATCTTAACAGCTAACACACACCCCTCCCCCTCCTCTCCACTCTTGGAGGCAGAAGTCTCCAAACAAATACTTTCCAACCACCATGATCCTATACCCACCCATCTCCTTCAAGCCATTTCTTCTTCAGTTGTACCCACACTCAATCATATCATCAGCGTCTCTTCACATTGGTACTTTTACAACATCAATTAAGCAGGCTCGGGTAACCCCACTGCTCAAGAAACCCACTCTATACCCAGCACATCTAAACAATTACAGACCGGTATCCCTTCTTCCATTCATTGCTAAACACTTGAACGAGTCATGTTCAACCAATTCTCTATACGTTTCTAGCACAGAACAATCTGGACAACAACCATTCTGGTTTCTAAAGCGGACACTCAACTGAGACTGCCCTGCTCTCAGTTATTGAAGCTTTGAGACTGTCAAGAGCAGCTTCCAAATCCTCAGTACTTTTTGCTGGTTCTGTCTGTTGCTTTTGACACAGTTAACCACCAGATCCTCCTGTCAATCCTTAAGACAGGGAAACTCAGGAACCACACTAATGGTTCAAGTCTTACCTCTCAGGTAGGTCCTTCAGGGTGTCATAGAGAGGTGAGGTGACTCACAACATCTAGCTACTGGGGTGCCTCAGGGCTCAGTGCTTGGACCACTTCTCTTCTCCATCTACATGTCATCACTAGGATCTCTCATTCAGAAACATGGGTTTGCCTATCACTGCTATGCTGATGACACACAACTCTACCTCTCATTCCAAGCAGAGGATCCGATGGTAGCTGCTCACATCATGGCCTGCCTTACAGACATTTCTTGCTGGATAAAGGACCACCACCTTTAACTCAACCTTGCAAAGACAGAACTGCTCGTGGTCTCGGCCAACCCAACACTTCATCACAACTTCTCCATTCAGCTAGGTTTGTCAACCACAACTCCATCCAGGACAGCCAGGAACCTTGGAGATGTAATTGATGATCAGTTGAACTTCACAGACCACATTGCTAGAACTGCCTGGTCCTGCAGATTTGCCTAATGCAACACTAGGAGGATCAGGCCCTTCCTATCGGAGCATGCTACACAACTTCTTGTCCAAGCGCTTTTTCTTTCCAGACTTGACTATTGTAATGCTCTTTTGGCAAGCCTTCCAGCATGCACTGTCAAACTTCAGCAATGATCCAGAATGCTGCAGCAAGAGTGGTCTTTAATGAGCCGAAGACAGCGCACGTCACACCTCTCCTCATAAAATTGCGCTTGTTGCCAATAGCCGCTCGCATCAAATTCAAGGCACTGATGTTTGCTTACAGAACAACCACTGGGTCTGCACCCCTATACCTAAACTCATTACTTAAGACCTACATGCCATCCAGAAGCTTGCAGTGGACAATGCCTTACGCCAGTTTCACACTGCACGTGCAAGCAGTGCGGTGGCAGCGCAGAAGCTGTGCTTATGGAGAGCGGGAGCAATGAGCGCCCGTTGTGCTTTCACACTGGCAGCGTTTGTCACGTGCAGCTAAACCGTGGCTTGTGTAGTGCAAATACAGACAAATATCGTCCATTCCATCACATTTTCCGGTGTTCTCCTTCGACCGGTCTGTCTTGTGCTTTGATTTATGATGGGAAGCATATATCTGCTGCAAATGCGACCGTGTTCCCCTCTGTCCCAAACACATATGCATATAACATGCTGTATATAGGTAGTTTACATGATAAAAAATAACCTTGAAGTTAAGATATGCCTCTAGTTTTAATCATTTAAACGGGCCTTTGAAGTTTGGGCAAAAACTTTTGTGTTTTCGTCAAGTCAAGTCACCTTTAGTTATATAGAGCTTTTTACAATACCAATTGTTTCAAAGCAGCTTCACAGTGTTAAAAAGGAAAATAATGCAACAATCGTGTTTTTTTTTTGTTTTTGTTTTTTCACAGCGCTGGATGTCATATGGTGCTTGTGAAACACACGGAACACTTCACTACATGATTTCATAGTGAATTTTTTTTTTTTCATGTTAATCGGGTCAATTTCAATCAAGAACAATGCACTGTGTCTTTAATTCAGCGTGCGGTGTGAATGCTCTAATCTGTTAACATGAAGATGCAATGCAATACAATAGTAATTTTATGATTGAATGGCCTTTATGATTAAAAATCCCCCCTCGCCCCTCAGCGCTAGTTAGTAGCACCGGTGCTACTGGTCTAAAATGTTAGTCTGAAGCCCTAAATTATGACTTATTTATTGCTTGATTTAAGGTTTATTTACTGCTATTTATGTTCAGGGATGTTAAAATGTTAGTAGAGCAAGGAGATATTGGGTTTAAAACACAAAATAATTGTTTTGTTTAGGCTACTTCTGTATTACTCTCTGTATGATTATACTTCTGTATATTCTCTATTTCTGTAGAGCTGGAGATTTTAATAAGTATCAAATGACTGAGTTCAGCTATGACAATGAAACAAACCTGTTTGTTCCTCAGTTTCTTCATGCTTGACTCTGAATGTTTCTTCAATCTTTATGTCTTCACTCTCCTCTTTAATAAACGCCATCTTTATAATAGTGTCACATGGATCTCAGTCACTTCACCAGGAGTTTTTCTGTGTGTTTGTCCTGTTTAAGATGAGAATAATTAACAGAAAGAAAAACACTCAAAACTAAATCTATGAGTGTGTCTCAATCAGCTCTAGTTCAGTAGTTCGGTCACTGGTAAGGGAGCAGTCAGTCTGATGTTTTTTTTACGTAACTTTCAAAATTACAGAATTTAACAGTTTCTTAAAACATTTTCACATTTTGTAAGTACATATTGAAACAACAATAATTTACAATAAAAGAAACAAATTAAAGTGCATCACAAACATGTTAAATTCATTTATCAGAGATTCAGTTTTTTGGGGCTTTTTTATTTTTCAAAAACTTTACAGACTGTTTAAAAAATTAGCAAAATTGGGTTTTGAGTTAGTCCATTTAGTTTGATGAATATACATTTTTCCTAATAACAAAAACAAATCGATAACATATATTTTCCTTTTTCAATTTTAAATGACACTTCTTTGGTTTTATTTGTTACACAATCCCCAAAAGTGTTCCCACTCAAATGAGGAAAACATATTTACCCAAACTAATGGAGGAGAAGAGATTTAAACAAAAAGAGATCAATTACTCACTGAATTTAGCATTAATTAAATTAAGTTTATCTAAATACAAATGTTTGGAGACTTTAACATTTTTTATTAAAAATGACTGCTCTGTGGAATATTTTTCAACAACTTGGTGGTATATTTTTTTGTTCCTAGAAGCAGAACTTTTGATATTAACAAAATACCTCTTCAGTTATCTAATCTTCACAGGCAAGTCCTTTTGACGCAGTGTTTGGTTTTTAAGCATAACTTCTCTCTGAAATAATAAGTATATTACACACCAAAGAAAAACTTTATTTTTTTAGACATTGGTTTGAGTCTAATATATTATTAGTTGGTCAGTTGTTGAAATATGATGGTGAGCTTTTAAGATTTACTGAACTATGTCTTAAATTTAAGTGTCATATTTCTGAATATGTATTGTCATGATTTCTATGTCTGCCAAAATTATATCTCTATTCATCAGCCAGGGTGATGGACCTAAATGACCTGATTAGACAAAAACACTTAAAACTAAAACTACAAATGAATAAAAAATGTTATTTATACAGACCCTTAATATATTAGTTTAGCCATTTAATTTGTAGAAATCGAGATATAAATATAAATATAGCGCTTCGAATCACTGAATCATTCGTTACGAATCAATTAAATAAATTGGTTCAATTGACTCGGAGAGTCGAAAAGCTCCGGTTCTCTCGTCACTCGCCAGAGACTGAGGCTGAATCCGAAATCGCCCCCTATAACCTTAAATAGGGCACTATTTGAGGGGCCAGCCATTTGTAGTGGTGTCCGAAACCATAGTGGATGTTATTGAGTGCACTCATTATTCACACTCAATCCCACATTGCACCGCAATAACGAGTGTACAGCCGGTGTAACGTTACGCTCAACGGCTGTCCGAATTCACTCACTCGTTTTCATTCACTCCTTCAAGTGAGCTGCATTAGTGGACTAACGTAGGGAATAGCGAATGAGGGTTTAGGGGGCGATTTCGGATTCAGCCTGCATTCATGTTTAAACTGATTCACGATAAAGAGCGAAATTATACGTTCCTTCTGTTACTCGTGAGTTTTCATTGTTACTTTACTCACACAACGCCGATAAATGTTAAAGCAATGCAGTTACATTTAATAATACAACATTCATCATGTGTCACTTTTAACGGTCTCCATCGCTTAGTTTAAACGCTTAAAACACAAACCTTTCTTCAGCCAAAATCACAACAGAGGCAAGAGCGCGGCGCGGGCTTATGACGTCAAATCACCACAACAAAATAAAAGTCCCGTTCACTGCCGTGTCTAAAATCACAGGAGTGCATAGAAAAAACGTTAAAAGATTACGAAATTCAGAGTTGAATTTATTATTGAAATACATTTAATAACACAATGGTAAGTTAATACAGTTCACATTAAAAAATAAAAGTTAAAGCAATAACACAATGAAGTCTCTTCATTTTTGTGTATCTGAAATGAATTACTTCTTACTTATTTTTCCATGTAGACTTACATCTACAGGCACAGTATTTGTGTTCATTGTCCCATCCAGACGGTTCAGCCACTATAGCCTTTCCCTGAGATTTATCCACTCCAGTGTCTCTCCGTTTCATCCACTGTCCCAGAGTCATCCATTAGTTCTGCTGTTTCTTCAATATGCCATAGATCAGCATTAAAGGGATAGTTCACCAACAGATGAACATCCTCTCATTATTATCTCTGATACTTATCTTTATGCCACACACACTGTTAAAAATAGTGCTACATTTCAGTAAAAAAAAAACAACAACCTGTCCATTAGCAACAGTAACAGACTATAATAATCCAAAATAGTACATCACCATTAGCACCATGGCCACCGGTCACCGAGGTATTAACACTACTTTAGTGCTGTAAGGATATTGACAGCACCAAGATCATCTCATCTGAGCTGCCTGCGGTCTGTCACCGCTCGTCAATGTCAAAATATTTGAGATGACCAATCAAATTAAAGTAGGTGGGCTTTATGTCCACAGAAGCTGCTGAGTGCGAATTTGTGCGCTAAACTAAACATTTCGTATTTGACAGCTGTTTTAGGATAGAAATGTTAAACAACCGACAAAACTAATCAGGCAAACTAATACAATTTTGTCTAATTTAACCATTTCGAATTGAAAAAGGACATTAACGAAGCCATTTTCATCAGATTGAACATATATAGACATATTGTGTTTACCTAGCGTTCGTAGCCTTCAGTGAATTAACTTGTCTAAGGAAAAGCTTAATAAAATATAGGCTAAATATCAGTTGACCCTATGTTTACTTTCTTCACTGTCACAGACGAAAATGAAAAGACTATCAGTCAGAGTTCAGCTTTAGGAGAGGAAGAGACGGGGCAAGAGAAGGAGACTGAGAGAAAAAGAAAGAGTTAAAGAGTGATGGAAATTAGGAGAGAGCAGGTATGACAAATATTCTACTGCCCACTAACATGGTTTTGAAAGCTATTTATTCTTTTTTTTGGCCTTCAAACATCTTAAAATGCACATAGGCTATGTAGATCAAAGATCAATTTTAGCGTATCCCCCAACATAGCGTAGCAGATGTTAAAATAGGAGAAACTACCCAAATAATGTCAATAACTGTTGAAAGATCATGAAAATTTCATTAAAAAATTAGATTCTAGGACAATCATTATTTTTTGAACATTTTATACCTATTTTCAGGTATTTCAAATGAACTTTATATGTCCACAATTTTAATATCTGAAAAAACACTAACATTTATATGCATTTCAATACTGAAACATTGCGCATACTTAAAGGGGGATTCTTGCACCACACACTAGCCAAAATGGGCGAACGCGAAATATGCTTGATGCTAGCTCTGCGATATATGTGAAGTTCACCAAACATCACCATGATTTTGAGGCGGAGAAGGAGGAAAAGGTCCATCATTGCAGCCTACGCATATGCTTCAGTTATTGTGTCCTCGACCATTCAGAGGAATGTCTGGGTGCGAGAGAGATCTCAGGACTGGTGGGAGCATATTGTGTCGGGCTTTAACGAGGAGCAGTGGGTCCGAAATTTTAGGATGAGCAAGCCGACATTTGATATGTTGTGTCAATGTTTGTCCACATTCCTCTCCTGTGACGACACAACGTTTCGTTGGGGTTGCTCTCTGGTGGCTTGCAACAGCTGCGGGATATCGCACATTGACACACCTGTTTGGGATGAGCAGTGCATCGGTGTGCCTGATAGTCAACGAGTTCTGTCAAGCTGTGCGAGACGAGGTGTGGCGTGAGAACATCCAGCTTCTGCAGTGCGCTGGGGCCATCGATGGGAGCCACATACCGCTCATCGCTCCATCTGAGGACCACACTGACTACTTTAATCGATCCTTAGCATAGCCTATCCAGGTACATTATCTGTACTTTAAGAGGCTCGAAATTATACCTCTTCATCTCAATATCAACATCAGGCTCTTTTTCACACAGATCACAGAGGAGATCATCGTGCTGCTGGGAGATCCGGCATACCCACTTTAGCCATGGCTCATTAAAGGGTTACCCTGACACAGGAAACCTAACTGAAGACCAGCACTACTTCAACCAGAGGCTGAGCAGGGCTAGAATGACAGTGGAATGATTTGTGCATTTGGTCGATTGAAAGGTAGATGGAAATGTCTAGCCAAACGTCTTGATGTTGACATAGCTTTGGTCCCCACTGTTATTGTTGCACTCTGCATAACATGTGAGAAGCACAATGAAACATATGGAATATGGTATGGAAGTGTAAAGCCTTTTGGACAGACATGGAATATAATATGGATTATAATATGGAAGGGATGTGTGTATGAGGGTATGAATGATGAGAGGACCCAGTAGAAGCATAACCTTTGTATCAGGTATGAAAGTTGGTCGCTTCACTTTGGTGAGGTGTTACTGTTGTGCGTGTTTGATCTGGGTGATAAGGTGTAGACAAGGGTATAATCTGGTTGGATGGGAGGAGGGCGTGTGTGATCTTGGTTAAAGTGCTAAGCATTGAACAGTCTGGGCCTCTTGTTTGTGAACAAATTATAACATTATATTGCAAATGAACAAAGTTCATGAAATTGGCTGGAATATATTTGACAATGTAATTTTTGTATATGTGACATACATAAGAATCCCTTTGACATTATGGAAAGTTTTATGTTTGTAGTTTAAGAATACAACTGTCATGTATATATTAAACTCTGATAAAGTTTAGAGAAATTGTCACAAATAAAAATGAAATCTGGTGATGTAGGATTTAAAAGGAAAACTATATTGATATGTGAAATATTTAATTGTATCTTGTTGAATGCAATTAATAAATAATTTTGTAATTAAAATGTGCTTGTGTGTGTAGTTTAAATGTTGTGTTTCATCTAATGTTTAAAGTCTATGATTATACAGTATATGACCATGATTGACTACAGGCTCCACTTAGGACAAAATAAGAGCATGGGCATGAGTGAAGTACAGCCTTATACTGATTGGTAAACTGCACATACACATCTTAAGAGATATGGTGGACATTCATATTAAATTAGCAATATTTCCCTATGTTTTTACCTCATGAAAGTCTATAAGGCTTTAGTTGTATGTAGGACATATATGACATGATTAAAAATACATTAATATTATGCATTTTTATATGTTTTTTTCAGCATATATGCCCCTTAATATTCTGTTGGAACATATAAGATTTACAGATGTTTTAGCAAAACTTTTCTATATGGGGTGTTTTTTTTCTCTTTCTCAGCTTTACTGTTGTTTGATTATTACTGATGATATCATAGACAGCGAGAGATTCAATAGACATACACTAATGCACAGATCTGTTTTGGAATATAAGATGGTTTTGTCCTGTCTGACTGTGTTTACATGAATTTCGTGTCATAAAAGTATTTTGAGATGCAAGTACATTTAACCACTTACACAGCCGCATGAGCGATTGCTCTTCACAAAGCGCACGTGAGCATTTGAAATTGAAAGCAGCCTTCTGTCAGTGAGTTTCATATATTAAATATATAAGCTCGCTGCATTCCAAATTATATAAATTATGCTTTCGCAGAGCATTTGTAAGGAAAATTCCAACGGGCAAGGCCACACACTTCAAGCGTAACATATCGTGCATATCCTGTGCAATGAAGTCCGCAAATGCCCTTCAACCTTTCCAAACTTTAAAACAAGCCTGTAAAATGACTCTTATCCATTAATATGGCCCAGGTCTGTAAGACAGATCTGGCTGAGATTCGGCTTGGTCCACGGGCCAGATGTGGTCTAGAAACACATTAAACAACTTAATATGTTGTACTGATGTTATCATGACATCATGACATGACATGACAATCACTACTTGTGTAGTTGTGTAGTTTCTCAAAGTGTGTTATGTGTTGTTGAGCGGATCTCATGAGAGTTGTGTCTGGATGAACCCAGCATTGGGCATTTGGGAAGTAGTCCTCAATATCCCGACACATATCCCGTGTCTGTGAGCAAGCAAACCCGAAGACCTGTGAGAGAGAAGAAATGCTTCTTTATACTGTGTTCACTATTAGAATTATGATTATATTGTATGTTTATTAATATTGAATGTATCAGTTGCTTACCTTGAGGTATGTTCTTCTGTTGATTATAGTTGTTGTTGTGCTTTTTTCTAAAGAGAATTGAAGAATATTAGAGAATATTAAAATACACCTGTTAGAAAAGATCCATTGAGATTTTAAATCAGTTAATTATAAAGTTACTGGCTGTTTTATTTGCTCATCAAAGCCTTTAAATGAAGAACAAATGCAGACAGCAGCAGTAACTGGAATAAAGCATTTCTCCCGCTGACACACTTGATATAGGCGGCTGTTTTTGACATATGACTCATTTATTGCTTGATTCAATGAACATTTGCTGCTATTTATGCCATTTATGTTCAGGTATGTTAACGTGATAATATGTTTTACAACAGATTTTTACTAATTTAATGTGTGACATGTCGTAATAACAAATATCCAACTTGGAAGTAGGATCTTCTCAGGTTGAAGGCAGCATATTTTTTTCAGTTTTTGTCTGGTCATGTGATCTCAACATGTCTGATCCGTTCCATGTCAAATAAAACCACTTTAATTATGACACTCGTATGACATTCTTCAAAATATCCTTCATTTCTGTAGAGCTGGACATTTTAATAAGGATCAAATGACTGAGTTCAGTTTTGAGAATGAAACCAACCTGTTTGTTCCTCAGTTTCTTCATGGTTGACTCTGAATGTTTCTTCAATCTTAATGTCTTCACTCTTAATTTTAATAAACGCTATCTTTATAATTGTGTGTCACGTGGATCTCAGTCGCTTCACCAGTAGTTCTGCAGTCATCAAGTGTGACTAAAGCAGAGAAACATTGTGGTTTTATAGAGGTTTCTGGGGGCAGTCCTTACATGGGAAAAATAAAGCATACAAAGCATTTAAAGGATGTGAGCAGTTATAGGAACAGCTCGAATCCAATCAGTACAACTATAGCACTGATTATCATAGACATCAGGAAGAGTCACACCTTCATTCATTCACGCTTGACTCAGCTATTGATTAGCATAAACAATCACACCAATTAAAGTCATGAGGCAGAAGCAGCTAGAGCCATTAAAGACAAAAGGTTAAAGCCTCACTTACCATGATTTTACTGAAGGGTGATTCTGAAATCCACTGCCGCTTCAATATAATTGTATATCTCCTAATTAAATTTATAATCAAAGCCTTAATCAATATTTATCTTTCTATATTATTATAATGATTTTTAATGATTCTTTCCAGTTATGATCTTACTAAATCAATAGGACCAATGATTGTTTCTTCCTCTATGTTTTCTAAAAGTTTGTATTTGGTCTCTGAGGAGTGACTGAGGGTCTGGCCTAGGGATGTGTGATGTGTCGCTAAACACTTGATAGCAACATGTTGTCTTGTGTTTGGATTTTGGAGGTATCACACACACCTAACATGCCAGGAGTGCATTGACAGTGTTTGCTCACTTAGCCCGGCTTCCAGAGATGAAATATGGATTTGTCTTTCATTTTTATTATATTTTATTCATTTTATATTATTTCCTTTTACTGAAACACTAAAGAATCAAGATGAATATTGCCTGTACTACTGTCTGTATCTCTCATTGAGAGAAAGCACATGTTATCAATATGTTTTGGGAAACTTTCTGGTTAGGACCAGAACTCAACCAACTCCAACCTGGGAGAGACTGTGTATCTGTGTATGTGCACAATATTCTGTGTTACAGATCAGTATTGGAGGTGGATTATGGGCATCCTAAGAGATGGGTGGACTTGTTGTTCTGGGCAAGCTGGCGCCTGCTCCAGACCTGGAAGGTCACTACGTGCCTAATTCCGGGGTGAAAGCGTCAAAAAGTGATATATGTACACGTGAATCTGATTAACTGACAATGTGTGGAAATTTACCAGGACTGTTAATTTTCTCTGAGCCAATCAGAATCATCCACCTTGGAGTAATGACGTGGCTAGACCTTGAAAACAGTATAATTGTCTACAAATTGTATGTACGAGAGACGGCTTGTAGAGGGAGCGCGGCCTACGAACTCCTTGTGAGACTTGAAGCTGGCTTCTGCTGATGAAACTGCAAACTATTCTTTAGTAAATTTTTCTTTAATTAATTGCACTCCTGACTCTTGGTCTTCATTTTTCACTACTGGTCTTGGGTCCTAAACTGTTACCCCAACATTACATTTGTATTTCCACACACCTGAAGCAAAAGAGATTCATTTTAAACATTTGTCCTTGTGCTGACTTTCTATGGCTAAATATTTTCACCAAATACCATAATTGTGTTTTGTAAACATGTGTCTTGTCGCTGTGTACCACCTGGTTTTGATTTTGTGAATGAGTTTCACATGACTGTGTTGTACACACGGCAGTAATAGGCATTTTGGTTGACTACCTACTGTAAGTAATCTGTTATCTGACATTTGTTTAATAGATATATATGTATTATTTTTTAAAGAAATTAATGTTGGCAAAGTCATGCAGTGGCTGACAGGCCAGAGACACAAGTAGGGATGGATACCAAAACCTGGTATTAAATGAGCCCTGGTGCTAAATAATGAAAGACCATAGTATCGATAAGCTCCGACACTATCGGTTCTGCTTTCGGTACTGGAGAAATTAAAATTCCTATTTGTTATCGCTAAATAAACATTATCTTGCACATTTCTCACTAACCATTTCTAATTTGCGATAATATTAAGACATTCGTCTGCATTTTCGTTATTCGCAATCCAGATCTTGCATGCGCGTGTTGTGCAACAGTGAGCGCTGCGCACACGCATAACAGCACGAAAGCTCCCGCTCATACATAGAGTGACGATGGCGGAGAGAACCAAACATTACACTTCACTAGAGTTGACGCAGACAACACACGTTCCAACAAGTGCAACAAGATTTTTGCTCGTAAGGGCGGAAACACAAGCGATCTGTCAAAGCATCTTTCAAAAGTCAAGCATTCTGCATTAGTTCAGGCAGGCCACGTAGTCAAGCTCCGCTATCAGCTGACTGTCAAAAGATTACGTAGTCAAGCTCCGCTATCAGCTGACTGTCAAAAGATTATGTAGTCAAGCTCCGCTATCAGTTGACAGTAAACAAATTCAAACCCAGCCCCCATCAGCTGATCCGATTCCTGTGCACTCAATTGGCAAATCTCAAACAGGGCGTTTTATTTAAACCCAGCGTCAGTCTGCCTGCTTGTCTGCTTCCACTGCATGCTGCTTTGCAATGAGACTATTATTGTATTTTGCTATACTTACCCAAGTGTTGATCATGTCTTCCACCACTAATGAATCTATCGAAGAATCCCAACAACAAAGCCAAGCAGAGGAAGACATTCAAGATGAGAGCATAGCTTCCGTCCATCGGAGCTCTCTCCTGGCGAGTAAATCTTCTAGTCCTCCCAGCATCAACGACTGGCCATTGCCTAAAATACTGGTAACCTTGTACAGGAACGACATCCCGGCTCCGACCGGAGCCACTCAGAAGGAATTATTTGTTTTACTATGTGAAAAAATTAACGTTTCAACAGCAAATTTTCCTCCTCCTTCTTTCTCCTGCAGGTAACATATGCAGAAGAGAAAGAACATCGATCTGGCTTCCACTTTGACCGATGATGCACCCAAGCGGGCAGGTGGTCCTGCCATTGCAGTCCGAGCAGGTCTCTCTACGGTCCAAAGCAACGACCCAGTGTTGTCAGCATTGTCCAACATTCAGCTTTCGCTCTCCAACATGAACTCCAGAATCCAGGCTCTGGAGTCCGGTTCAACATCAAACTCCTCTGCAAATTTTCTCTTCTCAGTCCCGTCTTCCACAAACTCTTCGTCGACCACTGTGAGGTTGCCAGTGGTTCCTGAGCAGCAGGATGATGACGTCATGACAGCGACTATCCCGCGGTTCCTTTGTCTACCGGCTCTACATTCTTTCCATTGGCTTCTGCGATTTCTCATCAGCTGTGAAGCCAAATCATTGCAGGTAATGATGTCAACTTTGTGAAAATATTACTGAGTTCAGAAATTTGTGAGAAGCGTATTGTAGATTGCGGTGATGTGTCTGTTGTGCTTAAAGACAGCGATCCCAGACTCTCAAAAACATTAACTCTAGCTGAATTTAATGTGGCATTCGGGTATATAGAGATGTCATATGCGAAGTCTACCCATCTCGTAGAGAAGAGTTGGACACATATTTAGCGTAAGCATCTTGAACTGCGAGAAGGCACTTTCAACACTTTTTCCACGGAAGGCGATCGGCCGGAGCCGTGTGAACATGTTATTTGACGGACAGCTGCATTTTTTATGGACTTCAAAAACAGAGCTACAATTACTGCCATTATAAAGCTTGGATTAGCCAGGACTTTTTAAATATAACTTTTATAAATATCTAACAAAATTTTATTTGTCTGAAAGAAGAATGTCATATACACCTAGGATGACTTGAGGGTGAGTAAATCATGGGCTAATTTTCATTTTTGGGTGAACTATCCCTTTCATTTTAATTTCAATTCTTTTCAGCAATAGACAAAGGCTTAAAGCAGTTTGAAACTGTTTTTCTTCGTGGAAGCTTTGCGTAAGAGCTAATAAAATATTTAAACTCAACACAATATTTCGTGTCTAATTTACTTGAGACAAGTAGCCCTGTAATAAGCCGGATAATGTACACCCAGCCGGTTGTTTTCACAGAATAAACCCCTTCAGAGTGACGCAAGACTCCTCCGCCGTCGGGATTTATTCTGCGATAACAACCGGCTGGGTGTACATTATCTCTTACTTAAATTAAATACTGTTTGAAATTTAAATTGTGGATTTTCACAATGATTTTTACAACAGATTTCACAGACATAGAAAGAGGATGTTTTTTTCTTGAATACATACTCAACATATTGTCAGCTCATACAAGGATAGCTTACTTGTGTTTGATATAAACATACAACAATACAATGTTAAAATATTAGTTCTATTTTCATGTTTAGAGAATTTTAGTTTTTAGCTTAGTGTGTCTCACAACCCTCTGACACATGGCAAATTCATGAAATATTTTTTTTATTCTGGATACATTGTATAATGTATTGTCATTTTATTTGTTTATTTTTAATTTTTTTGAGTGAAGGTGTGACTATCTCATGTATGGTTTAACACTATTCATTTTGAATGATCAGTTTCGCTCAAGGTCTCAGGAAAAGACATCTGGACATGTTTGAGAAAGGGGTTTGTGGAAGTAGTGCATCAATTACAAAGGTGTATGATACTCTTCGCCACTGCTGCATCACTGCCATTCAGCGACTAAAGAGGAGAAAAAAGAGGAGAATTGGTGGTAGACATGCTTTTGTTGTCATTGATGAAAGCAAATTCCGCCACAAAAGAAAGGTACAACACTGCATGCCAGATGATATTGACAAGCAAGATAAAAATATTTATTTTTTATGTCATGTTCTTCAAATAATGAATAATAAAATGTCTTTATCATTTTGATTTGACTATTTGTAGTACAACCGTGGACGATTTGGGAGATCCTGGAGAAGAAAACATTCATGGGTCTTCTCTGTTGTAATATATTCATATACTGTACAAAACTCTACTCACTCCAGTTAAAATATTCACAGATTTTATTATTGTTATTTATTTTACTGTTGTAATATTTTGTCCTTTTCTTTGAAAAATTGTAAAATGGCAATTGACATAAAAGGTGTGTAAAGATCAGAAATGATTTGAGTTTCATTTAGTAAATCATACCAACCTTCCACATGAAATGGGAATCATGCCATTTGTGATGTTTATAAATATGTGAATATTGCATTCACATACCAAATGAATAAAGTACCTCTGTCTTACACTGGTACATTTATAGAAATGATAAAAAGGCACAAGGTATGTTAAACCAAGTCGCTTTGGTCTGTTTTTATAGATTTTAGTCTAAGTGGAGTTACTTTTTAATACTTATGGTCAAATAATAAAATCTTAGAGACAGTTCCTTCAATTGAAACTGTATTATTAAAATTCAAAATAAGTAATTTTGTTGGTGGAAACTTGGTTTAAACTTTTTTATACGTAACACATCCACCATGCTCAATTCGTAGTTGCATTCTAGTTTTTTTTTAAATAGTTATTGTCATATAGAAATAAAAGTTGTGAGACAAAAAATAATTTGTTTGCCCCCTGGTGGGCATTATGTTTTATTTCATTTTGCAGTTCAGAACCGGTCTATGGAAATGCCAAAAAACATAATTGCATTGCTGCGCGAGTCACAGGTTAGTGGGGCAGGCCTAAAAGTTGTGGGCGAACGTTTATGGGAAAACAACGAGGAGGGAAACAATCTGCATTTTCTCGTCAGAGTGAGTATTCCAGGAGCTAGTGGTGAGGCCATGATCCCCGTACTCCGACCCAACGATATCAAAGCATTGAAAGCAGGTAAGATGTTATTTCTTCACAGAACTTGTGTTTTTTATGTGCTCTGTAATGTTGCTCGATGAGAAAAACGTATGTCATAAAATACACACATATATATAAATAATATATACTTTTTTAAAAGTAAGATTGACAAGTTAGCTAAGTAAGTTGTGTTATGTCATTGCAGCAGAAGCACTTCGCGAGGCCCTGCTGTTTGACGACAATCGGTGAGTAAAATGTTTGTTAGACTTAGCATTTCTTTACATAAAGCACTGTTGAATGGTGTTAAAGAGGTAACTTTATCAACAGATGAAAATATACTACTGTTTATATGATATTTTATTTGTACATTTATTTTATTTTAATGACTAATTAGTTGTTGGCTAGCTAGCTATGTTAGGGCTGCACGATTATGACAAATTAAAAAAATATGATTATGACAAATCATTGAATGATGTTTTGAATAGCTTTATAACATTGTTTGAAGCAACTGCATGCTATATTTTTATATGAAAATAAGCTGAAAACACTTTTCTAAGCCTCAAGTGTCAACTATACATTGGTTTGATTTATTTTTAAATAAAAAAAATACATGGAATTATAATGTTATACTAAAACTAAAATTAAAACAATGAAAAAAACCTAATCTGTAGAAAGGAAAAAACACAGTCATGTAAGTGGAATTTTTTTTTTGTAATTGCGCCTTTGAATTATTACGTAATTGTGGCATCTGTAATTGTAATCACGATTAGAAATGTAATTGCCTTGTTATGTTAAGAGTAGTGCTGGGAAAAAAATTAATCGTGATTAATCGCATCCAAAATAAAAGTTTGTGTTTACATAATATATATGTGTGTACTGTGTATACATGTATATATTTAATGTATACATGCACACACATGCATGTATATATTTAAGAAATATTTGCATGCATATACTGTATATATAATTTATCTTATGTATAAATATATTTTTTATAAAAATATTGTTTTTCTTAAATATATACATGCATGTGTGTATATATATATATATATGTGTGTGTGTGTGTGTGTATATATATATATATATATATATATATATATATATATATATATATATATATACACAGTACACACACATATATTATGCAAACACAAACTTTTATTTTGGATGCGATTAATCAGGATTAATTTTCCCCCAGCACTAGTTAAGAGTTATTATAACAACAACTTTAAAGTTGCTTACTCAAGTAAGATCAGGCTAACTGCTTAGTGATTAGCTTGACAGTTGCATTCTTTTCTGCATTAGATTTAACACCATGGAGGACAGTGAAGACATGATTGGAGAGTACTCTACAGAAGGTAAGCTGGAGGCTAGATATCATTCCCAGCACATTAACGCAATACCACTACTACTACTACTAATTATTATTATTATTATTATTATTATCATTGTTGTTGTGGTGCGTGTATACTATAGTAGCCGAGTCAGCTTTGGTTGACATTTGCTGCCAATGTCTACTTGTGGTTAAAAGCTTTATAAAGATCAAGTGAAAAATAACATTAAGATGGTAGCTATTAAAATGGTCATGAAAAATAACAGATTAAGGTAGCTCGTCCAAGCTGGTCACCAGCAGGAGCTGTTATAACCAGCTGATAGCTTGTACAAGCTCATGGCCAGCTACCATATTCCTGTCACCATCTTGAGTTTTTTGTTTTTTTCTTTACAAAATAAATGAAAAGCACAACCTGTCTGTTCATCAGAAGTTTTGTTAATCATGTTTGTCTCTGTGTATTGTGCATGTATACTTTTTTAAATGCCACTGCATGTGCATCCATATTCTCGCTTTCGTCATAGACAGTGACACACAATGAAATAGGTTATAGTATACATAAACTGGAAATTGAAACGCATGCGCACGCAATAGTTTTTCAAGTGGTATTCACTGGAGAGTCATATGACGTCCAGCTCCTCTCCGTGCGCATGAAAAATCTTCTCGTGCACACGCCAAAGTCTGTTTTTTTTTTTTTTTGCAAAGGTCCCTTTAGGGGTTCCGTAGTATTGCATGCTTCACTCCTCACTGTTTTATGCTGGTAATTCTGGAAATATATATTTATTAACCTTGTAACCACAATAAATATATTTGCAGACAGCTGAGTGCAAATGAACAATCAGTACCATAACAAAGAAGACATTAATAAATCCCTGACATTAATGTTGCCATGCATGATATTTTTTCCCCCAGCTGTTGCATCTGATGAGGGGAGAAACATTGCCCCTACCGCCTCTGTTCTCCTAAAAAACCTACAGGAAGAGAAGAGGGCGTTGATGGAGCAGAGGGTTAAGCTGAGAACTGAGCTGGTTCAGCTGCTGCACCTGCCCGTCCTCATAGCTACAGTAAGTTAAATCGTTGTTTTGTTTCCCTAATGTGCTTTGGTATAGGTCATGGAATTAAAAATATTAAAATACATGTAGAATTTGTTTTAAAAAGTTTAAGTAGAGACACTTAAAGTACATTTATTTTATTTTAGAGAAACCAAGAAAGAAGAGAGGGATGACATCCTCCTCCTCAACCTCTTCAACCTCCTCTTCCTCGTCATCCTCCTCATCATCATCTTCCTCATCTTCCCCTGAGGAAAATAAGAAGAAGAAAAAGAGGATAAAGAAGAAAACAAATGAAAGATCATTTGGGAGGAGAAGTAAGTTGAAAATATATAATAATATATATAAATATAAACCCTTCAGCAGTATCAGAAAATTAACTACTTAGCACATACAGGCAACTTGTTTACCCACATTCTGCAAATTGGACATGATTTCAGTGTGCCTCTTTTTTGTAACTGAAAAATTGTCATGCAATAATTTCTCACTGTAGTTTTTTCAGCAACACTAATGTGGATAAGTAGTTTGGAAAATAGATGTATTGTGTTAGACACATTTATGCTATTCTCAGTGTTCCAGAATGTTATAAAGTATCACAGTAAAAACTCATCAAGTCGAGTCAAATCACCTTCATTGCACTTTTTACAATAGAAATTGTTTCAAAGCAGCTTTACAGTGATAACAGGAAAATAATGCAACAAATATTGTTTTGGCTGTACAGCAGCCAAACTAATACCGTCTAAACAAACAGTCCTGGAATAAATACTCCTTCATGAAGGTGATAATGTTTAGTTTTTGTTATATTGATTTAACTGCATAATCATTTTTGCAAAATGGTTGAATGAGTGTTATGCAAAAAAAAAGGTTTTCCTATTGTTTTTGTCCACCCTATTTCATTATTTCACATTACAGCAACATCCATCTTTACTGCAGTACAGTTCAACAGAAGAATACACTACAGCCTCATGTGAATCAACACCTTTCTAAAATTCTGGAAGAAAATGTTTAGTAGCACCTTCACGAAGGAGGAATTTATTGCAGGACTGTTGTATTAAGCCACTATACCACTGCATAGTACTACAACAACTTGCCTCAACTCCACTCGCTTAGCTTTTCTCTGTGTGTTTTTCCACTGCAGTCAGCGGCACCGTCTCAATGTAGCGATCAACATGGTTGCGACACCTCTAATGGCTGTGATGTGGGGTAAATCTACTATTAAACTGCATTATTTTTTCATCTGGGTGTACAAAGTAAATTGTCAAGTCCATATATAAATACAGGGACAGGTTATGAAAAACGCATGATTAGCCAAATGTACAAAAGTAGCTAATAATAATGTATAACAAATTATAATATAATTATAATAAATTAATTATTAATAATAATAACGTCAACATTTTAATGTCAATGTTTTATTGGGTTTTATTTTCATTAAGTAATAAACGCATGGATATAATAGTTGTGTTTTAAAACTTAATTTTTTGTCACGAATCCTGTAAAACCTTAATGCTGTGTAATAATGCGTGACCCTCCACATTCATATTCTGTTTCCTGGATCTGTTCATGTTTAGTTTCCTTGGTATTTTGAGTTCTACTTTCATTTCATTAAATAAGCCTCAGTTACTTTATTATCTCCTGCTTCCTTAACTTTGTGATGTTTAAATTATGCTGACATTTAAATGGCACCCCACTGAATATTTTATTATTATTATTATTATTGTACTAGTGCAAGACATTTTTTTAGACATTGTGCTAAATATATATATATTTCTCTCTGATTACAGGTGACAATTGCATCAGAGGGGGAAGACATTGCGCTGCCTCCCTATACTGCAGGGACAACCCTGAAATCATACACAAGTGAAATGTGGCGATTGGTTTCGTCCTGCCCCCAGCTGAGGTCAAAAATAGACCACATGAAGGCTGTTGCCTCTTAAAAATAAATGTTGCAGTTACATTTTTTCAAATATTCAAATTGATGTTCTTTTGTTGAATTCTTTATTTGTTCTTTTTACAGTTTATTATTTTTAAATTGTTAGTATTTAATGTGTTCTAGTTCTGTTAAATACTTTTTTTTAAATAAACTTTTATTGGGTAAAATTAAGGTATTTTTTTACTGTGCCGTTACAATTTGTAATTCAGTTCATTGTTGATAACTTGTGCTGAAGTTAGGTTTATCTGTTCCAGCATAATTAATATGTTTTAATGTTGCACTTACCCTGTAACTATGTGTAACAAGGGGGTAACAAGCACCACTTTAATTTACAGCCCGCAGATGATGTAGTTACCCTGTAACTATGTGTAACAAGAGGGTCTATTTGCCAGTAATTCATTAATTTAGTTTTACTTGCCTCGAAACGTGGAAGTCCAATCTAAGTCAGATGCACTTTTCTATCAAAACATAAATTATAGGCTACTGTATAGAAGTAGTAAAATGCAAGTGTGTTTTATCATTTTATATTATTATTTTATTTTCTGGGATTAGCTGGAAAGAGGTAAGCTTATTTTCCACGACATTGCACCTTGATGGACTCCAATGCCATTCAAACAGAATAGCAGACCAATTAACTGTAACACTCAGGTAAGTAACCTTGATTTAAATTTCTAAATAAAATCATAGGAAAAACCTACATCATGTCCTTATGTATTATATGACGCGTATTATTACAAAAAAGTGATGTAGTGTATGTTCTTTCTAAAATGCTCACAAACGATTGTTTAGCACGTAATATCTCCATCATGTCAAGTCAAAACACATTTATTTATAGTGCTTTATACTATAGGCTACATATTGTTTGAAAGCAGCTTCACAATAATAAACAAAAATAACAGTAATGTTTAAAAATATTTTGTGTTCTCATCTGATAGTGTCAATACAATTAATTTGATAATATTTTGTGAATATTAATAGTAATTTAAGCCCCCAATCAGCAAGATAAAGGCGAAAATGACAAGGAACCAAAACACCATCAGATGACAGTAGTGGGAAAAAAACGTGTGTGTTCTGTAGTAATAATTAATTGCTCTGTTGTTTAGCATTTTACCCTCGTCCATACATACCATGTAATATTAGAATAGTTAGCCCTTAGTTATAAAATACAGCATAATTATTTGTAATTTTCCATGTTGTTTAGCATAGTATGTCATACATACCACGTAATATTAGAATAGTTAGCCCTTGGTTATAAAATACTTAGTATAATTATTTGTAATTTTCCTGGTTGTTACCCCTTTATTCCCCATACTTGACATGTTGTTCCCCTATACACATACATACTTTATAGTTACACTATAATTACAAAAAAATTACCCTGTAAATTTGGTTTACTTACGCAGTACTTTTCGGGCTAGTTACCCCTTTATTCCCCAAATATTACATATTGTTCCCGTTACCTACACGTACTTACTTTATAGTTACACTACAATTACCGAAAGTTACGCTGTAAATTCGCTTTAATTACGCGGTACTTTCCGGGCCATAATCTAAAGCGTTACCACAGATTTTGTCTTGGACAGCGATCAGAATTTCAGATAAAGGATGTGAGGTCTGGTGCATTTCCTGCTTGCACCCAAGAAGCACATGCAGCTCATGTATTGACTGTCAAAGAAAACCCTGCCTTGACACATTGTTTTGGTGTTAAAAAGGCTTGCCCATTGACTGAAAATCTGAGCTACTTCCACTGTGTCACTGGCTATCCACCTGGTCTATTACATGACATTTTTGAAGGGATTGTTCCCTTGGAACTGGGTTTGTGCTTCAGTGTTTTCATTTCTAAGAAATATTTCACATTTAGTGAACTTAACAGTGCTATTTCACAGTTTCCACATAAGTGGGCTGACAAAACTAACTCTCCTCAGCCAGTGCCTGCTACCTTCTCCTCAAGAAAAAAGATTGGAGGAAACGCGCATGAAAATTGGGCCCTAATACGACTGTTGCCATTCATTATTGGGCACAAAATACCTTTGAATGATCCAGCCTGGCTTCTGCTGATGTCTTTAAAAGACATTATTGAGCTTGTTGTGGGTCCAGTCCATAATGAGGAAAATTTCTGAACACCGACACAGATTCCAGGAAGTGTTCCCTAATGAAGATTTAATCCCTAAGCATCACTTTTTATAGCACTATCCTGCATTGATAAAAGCTTTTGGACCAGTGATAGCTTTCTGGACAATGCGGTTTGAAGCAAAGCACAGCCAGTTTAAACGGATTGTAAGGCATACTGGCAACTTCAAGAACATTCTCCTGTCCCTGGCTACAAAGCACCAGCTTATGATAAGCCACAACCTGTATTCCACAACACTTTTGCCTGCTCTTAGTGTTGTAAGAGTAACATCAGTTCCAGTGGATGTCCTACATGTAAATGTTCAGGAGTCAATCAGGCATATATCTCCTCCTCAGCCTCAAGTTCAGCTGGCTGACACAGTCGCCTATCAGGGAACGAGGTACTTAAAAGGCATGATTGTGGCCTATGGTTCTACTGCAGGTCTTCCTGATTTTGCAGTGATTGCAGTATCTGAGAACACAGATATCCTAGTATGATGAACATTATCGTGGCTATTATCTGGAGAAGGCAGACCACATAACTCTTGTTGTGCAACGACGCCTTACTGATGTATGCCCTCTGTCTGCCTATATTGTTGCAGGAAAGCGAATGGTGACATTGAAGCGCCACATCTGACTCCAGAGTTGAGTATCATTGTACCTCTCTCTCCAGTGTTGATTAACATACCTCTCTGTCTTTTGTCTTCTTAGACGTGGAGCAAACTGTAAGATTCCGGGACCACATCGATCATGAAGTCAAGAAACTCACTCTCAGCAGTGGCATACCCTCAACTGTGGATGAGTTGGTTGCAGCTGTCAAAGAACATTTTTCCATCCCCGCAGATATAAGTCTTCAATACAAAGATGAGGACTTTGATGACTTCTTCACCCTAACATCTACCAATGAGCTGAAAGATAAATACACACCTAAAGTTCTGTATGCACCACTCGAGTTGACGCTGACAGTTGTTCCCCAGGAAAGAACCCCTGATGCCTCTGATATCAGCTCTTTATGTGAGAGTACGAGTCTCAGTGGGAACTCAGTGGATACCGTCATTCTGAGTCCCTCCCCCTCTGAAAGGCAGAGCCCGTGGCCTGCTGTGTTTCCCATTCCAACCTTCTCACACAAAACTGAACTGGACTTAAGACGAGAAAACAAAATTTATTTAAGAGATGGCACCCCAATGACATCACCAAGTGTCAAATCAGACATCCTGGAGCGCCTGGCAGAGGCCATGTTTTCCTACACAGCTTACCCCAATGATGCCCAGAGATGTGCAGTGGCAGAGGCACTAGTTGCAAAGCATCCCTGCTTAAAGGAGCCCGGATCTTTTAATGGAATTTATGGGTGGCAGCAAAGCCTAAAGTATAAGTGTGTAAACTACCGGACAAAACGGAAAGCACTTGGAAGCCCTGAACTCCCGATAAACTCACTGCGAAACAAGTCAAATGATGAGCGAAAAGCTGCTAAAAATGTCAAGAAACCAAAGAGGGCAGAGCTGAATTACTTACCATCACACTCACATGGTAAAAAAGATGACACCCTTGAGAATCTGAGACTTGACCTAATTGCTGCCCATCAGACAAAGGACTCTGTCAGGAGCACAAATGATATGATGGCCATAATATACAGCTGGAGAAGACAGGAAGTGGTTGCCACGTTTCCTGGTGTGGCAGAATTTAAGGAAAGATGGCCTGCCCTCTTCGAACCATTCCAGGTAAGTGACTTATCATTCAGTTTTTCCTGACACTACTCACTTCTGAGAAATTTTTGGAAACTGTGACTTGGACATGAGATAGTAGACTCACTTTTTTGCTTTGCATAAAGTTCAAATGTTGCTAATCTTTAAACCCTCTTAAATAACAGTCAAACATTTGCTGTCTTACAGGTAAACGAGGAGTTCCGAAGATGTACTGCGGTTCCCCTGGAAGCAACGTTTATGTCACAGCTGGACAAGCACACCCCAAAGCTCCTAGAGCTCTTTAGTGCCAAGGGAGGAGCAACTGGTCAACGCATCAATAACTTGTTGATGGAACTGATACAGGTGGGGCAAAATTGGTTACAAAGTTAAAGGTACAATATTAATCAATTCAGTAGTTTGTTTTTCAGTTATCTTGCTTATCTGGGTGTTTTTATTTATTTATTTGTTAACGGCGTTAAAGAAAGCCGGACCAGAAAGTTTGAAGCGAGTGAGTGAGTAGACAGACAGACAGATAGATAGACACAGTCACTCACACACACACTCACTCTCTCTCTCTCTCTCTCTCTCTCTCTCACACTCACGCACACTCTCTCTCACACACACACACACACTCACTCGCTCACACTCATTCACTCACACACACACACACATTCACTCACACACACACACTCATACACACACACACGCACACACACACTCACACACTCTCACACACACGCACGCACACACTCTCACACTCAGTCACTCCCGCACTCAGTCACTCCCACACTCACTCACTCACTCAAACCCACACCCACACACTCTTACACACTCACTCGGAGTGATAGATCAACAGATAGAATGGAAGGTAAGTGAGTGTCAGTGGTTTAGAAATAGTATATAGAATGGCAGCTAATGGAGTCTAATGAGCCTCTCCTCTTTGAATTTCAAGCCAACTTAATAAAAAAGAAATACTAATACAGACCTACAGTAATGATGCCATTACAGGGTTGGAGTGAATTTACCAATATAATAATTTATGAATTATTGTTCTATTAACTAGGACCCAAGTGCCACTGCAGTGAAGAAGAGAGATGTCACTCTGAGGTGCCTCATTGAGTATATGGGAGAGAGTGGACAGGAGCTCATCTCTGATTACTGTGTAAGTATTGTCTCAGTCTGGTGAACAGGTTTAAATTGTGCTGACTGTTAATGTGAACTGACTGAACCAGCATTTGGCAGGTAGAGATGAAGTATTTGTTTTTCATCAACAAATGAGATTGTTTGTCTTAAATACTTTATCTTTTATCTCAAAGGGGGCTGCAGAGACCACCGTTCTTGAGGATCTAAAAATGAAGAATATGAGCATCTATGTCTGCCGTGAGCCAGATGCAGTAGGAATCATCATTGAGGGAATATCAGTCCTTACCAATCTTGGAAATCTGGCCAAAGCATGCTGCTTACTGCTTGGGTTGACATATGCACTTAATCTTGAGTATCCATCCAAGCTTTCCAAAACATTTGAGGTGTTTCAAAGACTTTTCATGGGACTTGACACACTGCGCCCAAAACCAAGCCCCAAGTTCATGACTCTGAAAAACAAGCTCCTTGCCTAGGCACTCAGACATGAATGTCACTCTGCACTTGTGAACAGCTGTTTTCTGTTCTGTCTGTTCATCATTATACATTGGACATAACATTGAATTTTTCAGGATGTTGTAATGGTTTGTCCTTGTCATGTTTTATACTAAGTATACATACTTTCTGTTGTGAAAAAAAGTTTATATTTTATACACGCAAAATAGCCCTGCTGTGAAGCTGCACTTTAAAAACTGGTCAGTAAGCTGTACTTTTTAAGTTGAGGTCAGATGCTCATGCTTGTGACCTGTAATGTTAGTGTTAAAATGTTTCAATATTATGTTCGCACTGTACTGTAAAGGTGTTTTACTAACCAGCAATTTATAAGCTGAGGTCATTCTTTTGTTATTGCATGAATACAAATGTTCTTGATTGTTTATACTGTCCAGCTCATTGCTACTGTTTGTATATGGCAATGATTTAATAAATGTTGGAAATTAACATAATAGTAATTATTTGAAGCCGTTTACACTTCCAAAACAAAGAAAGGGCAAATTGGTCAAAATTAATAAACCAGAGGACATTAACTAGTATTTTTTCATTTAAATGTAACCTATTTTAATTAAGTCTAATGTGTATAACATGCTGATATTTTCGACATGGATTGTACTCAATTTATTGGCTTTTTCTGAAAATGCTACTTAATTTTTTCGCATACATTGAAATACATATTGTAACACAGTTCGTATGTGGGTAAGGAAGAAGACAAGGGGTCGGCTTTATTTCTCAGTATAACTCAGGTCACAAAACAAGTTCTCTCTCATATGTCGTTGGTTTGTTTCAGGCAGTTCCTCTCTGCAGCTCTCAGTTCGAGTCCCAGCTTGAGTGTGTGGGTGCAGCTTCTCTCTCCTCTCGTCCTCGTTTCCTCACGGGCTTATAACCTGTCTCTCCACGCCAATTACTGCAACAAGAGACCAAGAGTGTTCATCATATGCACTTGATTCACTTGCGTGCCACTCATCCTCTGACTCTCTCTCCCGTCACAGACCTTGCTAAACCACGCCCCCCTCGCCACATACCCCCACCGCCCAACTGGTAGAACCACGCCCCTGGCCTGTGGACCACCTTGAACTTAAATGGCTGTAAAGCTAGATACCAACTGGTGATCCGCGCGTTGGTATCTTTCATGCGGTGGAGCCACTGCAGAGGAGCGTGGTCCAAACAGAGGGTGAACTCCCTCCCCAGGAGATAATAGCGGAGGGTAAGAATGGCCCACTGGATTGCCAAGCATTCCTTTTCAATGGTGCTGAACATTGTCTCTCTTTTCAAGAGCTTACGACTGATGTACAGCACCGGCCGCTCTTCCCCCTCCCTCTCCTGGGTCAGGACCGCTCCCAGCCCCCTGTCCGACGCGTCAGTCTGCAACATAAAAGGGATAGATAAATCAGGTGATTGTAAGAGCGGCCACATAGAGTAGCCTTCACCTGGGTAAAAGCCTGCTGACACAGCTCTGACCACTGGACCGGGTCTGGCGCTTCCTTTTTAGTGAGGTCAGTCAGTGGACTAGTGAGGTCCGAATAATTAGGAACAAACCTCCTATAATATCCCGCTAGCCCAAGAAACTGTCTCACCTCCTTTTTGGTCTTGGTTCTTGGGTCTTGGACAGGTCGCAACTGCTGCTGTTTTGTCAATTTGAGGACGCACCTGCCCATGACCCAAGTGGAAACCCAGATACCTAACCTCCACGCGCCCAATCGTGCACTACTTCGGGTTGGCCGTCAGCCTGGCCATTCTCAGCGATCTCAGGACGGCTCGCACGTGCTCCATATGCCGCTGCCAATCATTACTATAGATGATAATATCATCCAAGTATGCAGCGGCATATGCAGCATGCAGCCGAAGAATTTTGTCCATGAGACGCTGAAACATGGCCGGAGCCCCAAACAACCAGAACGGAAGTGTAACAAATTGGTGCAATTCAAGCGCCGTCATAAAGGCTGTTTTTTCTTTAGATAAAGGCGTTAAGGGGATCTGCCAATATCCCTTAGTTAAATCCAGCGTCGAATAAAAACGAGCTGTGCCCAGCCGATCAAACAACCCTTAGCATTGGATATGCGTCTAATTTCGACACAGCGTTCACCTTGCAATAATCCACACAGAACCGGACCGAGCCGTCCGTTTTAGGAACCAAAACTATCTGGCTGGCCCAATCACTGTAGGATTCTTCTATCACCCCCATATCTAACATTGCCTCTAATTCTTCCTGAACCACTTTTTTTGTGTTCAGGTAATCTATACGGCTGACTGCGAACTACCACACCCGGCTCTGTCTCGATATGGTGCTGAATGAGGTTCGTTCGACCGGATAAGGGTGAGAACACATCCGAAAAAACTTCCTGCAACTGGGCTATGTCAGTGAGCTGCAATGGCGAGAGATGATCTCCCCCCGGGGCCAGAGCGAAGGATGTACCTTTTGTGTTCACCTCTGGCCCGAGATCCTCCTCTCCATTCACTGCCATTGCCAACATCACTGACTCTGCCTCACTCAATTTTTTGAGGAGGTTAAGGTGGTATACCTGATGTGCCCCGCTCCTATCCGATCTAATCACCTCATAATCAAGATCTCCTATTCGCCGTGTGACCACAAAGGGTCCACTTGGCGAGTAACTTTGAGCTAGAAGTTGGGAGTAATACAAGCACTTTATCTCCCGGTGTAAATGCGCGCAGTTTCGTTCCCCTATTGTATAGCCGGCTTTGTTTTTCTTGGGCCAGTAACAAATCATTGTAGTTGGAAAATGTTGTCTTAATTTTATTGAGTTAGATCCAAGTAACAGTTTTAAATACAAAGGTGCCCAATTGACCTGGGGGGCGGTAAATTACTTCATTTACCGGCCCCCATTTATCTTTTACCGACTTCATTTATCTCTTCATATTGAATTGCCCTTTATTCTCCTGTTTTAACCAACTTAATGACCTAATATTACTGCACCTGTCTCTTAAAACATGACTTATAAGTATTACCTGTAGATGTACTGTTGTAAGTCCCACTCTTTTAATACTCTTACAATAAAGGAAAAAAACATTAGACCAAATGAAAATTAAAACTATATTGACATCAAAGAACAATACAATGTGGAATCTGAAAGAATATAACCACTTCCACAATAACATTCACCCCAAACCATGGGGTTCCTTTAGCCATTTCTACCTGATCCAAGCAACCCTATTGATGTTTGGGCCTTCACTGTCTGATGTAAAAGGCAGTAAACCAGGTAATCTATTAGACTATTAAACTCTATCAATTACCTGCTATGGATTTCCCTACACCGCACTTTTGCCTCAAACCTATCCCTTTAGTCAGCATCATACTAAGCTTATTTGTTATCCCTGAGCGTAACTGAACATTTTACAATTTTTTCTGTATTTAACACAAAGCCAAACATTTTAACATAAATCCACATGAAAGATTTGTACAGTAAAGAAAACTTTACCTAGGATAGTCTCTAGTACATTTCTATGTGTTAAAGTCCATGTAACTTGTCTTTATTAGTCACTTTGAGAGAGATTCAATATCCCCAACCAGAGTTAATGATAACTGTGTCTCTTCATGTTTCCGCGACAGCAAGCCCAGCTTGAACAAGTATCTTTCTTGCATCTCGGCCTCTGAAAGTTTCACGCAAATCCCCAAATGTTGAAGACCTTCCGACGCCTCCCAAGCAGAGCTGTAACTCACTTCTCCATCTTTAAGCTAAAACTGAAGTATCGCTGGGTTGGGTGACTTGAACTTGATCTTGCGTTGTTTCAGTTACTTCTTTATGTCTTTATACTCTCTTCATTTGCGTTGTACTGCATTGGAGTAGTCATGATCCAGCACGACGCAACTCCCATTCAACTGTAAATCCTTAGTAGCCCAGGCTTTGTGTAAAATCCACTGTTTCATCTGGTAGTGTAAAAACTTAACCACGACTGATCGCAGGGCCGCGTTTGGGTTTGACGGTTTCATCCCGAGTGATATATGTGCGCGCTCAATACCAAAGTTCTCGTTTTCGGGCAGATCAAGAATCTGCTTCAATGTTGTCGACACAAATTCAATCATGTTTCTGTTCCCTTCTGCACCTTCTTAAGTCCTTTAAATTCTCAATCTGAAGCTGTTTTTTCATCATAAATGTCAGCAACCTGTCCGATCTCTCACATCTGTCCTCAGTAAAGGTCCTTTCACACTGCTTTTTGTGTAATGAGTGCTTCCACACCGAACGCAAATGTGCTGCGGCGAAACACAGACGTTTATTTTTTCTGCGGAGATGGAAAAAGCTTCAACCAATCACATACAAGGAAACAAAGGTGACATCTCAGCAACAATGATGGATCTTCTGATTGCTTGTGTATCGATGCATCCTGTTTTGTTTGAAAAAACTAAAAAAACTACAAGGACAACGATTTGAAAGACAGTGTGTGGTGTAGCATTGCCAACTAACTCGGCTATCACGACTGTGAGTATGTTGTGTGATAGTTATTTGTGGAATCAGGCTTAGAGTCACGAACAAATCTCTTTAACATGTTAATGTGGCATATTCTGGTTTTACGCCGCCTATCAGGAGTGTTGACAACATAGTTTGTTTCACTAAGTTTCTCTTTCACAGAGTACGGACCTGTGAACTTTGCATGGCGGGATGAACCAGGCTCAGTTTTAAGTACAAGAACTTCATCATTTGGTTGAAAACTACGAGAAACTTTTTTTGTCATAGCGTTCTTTTATTTTTGATTGGGTTGTGGCCAAATGTTCTCTAGCGAGCTCACAAGCTCTGTGTAACCGTTCTCTAAATGAGCTTACATAATCAAGGACTGTGACAGGCATTGCATCTTTAGCTAGCAACTGCTTGCTTAACACTTTAAGAGGGCCCCGCACCGTGTGACCAAAGACAAGATCGGCAGGACTGAATCCAAGTGATTCCTGCTCTGAAAATCATTGAATACACTATTAATATTTCCTAATTTAGCAATAGGCCTATTATTCATGAAAATAGTAAGCAGTAAACTGCCGAATTAAAATTTTCTCATTACTCTGCATTTTACAAATATGTGGGGTGCGAAGATACAATATAATTTGCGATTCACGCAAAATTGGACAGTGCATTTTTTTAGGGATGGTGTTATGACGCACACCATTTTATCGGTAAAAGGCCAATTGGCCGGAAACAGGCTGGAGACAGCAAATTGCACACTTTTTTTTATGCATTTTCACTTTGTTGATAAAACTATGGAAAAAGTGGATGGAAACTTAGCTACAGTCTCTGTGATGATATCTAGGTGAAAGAGTCTATGTGTTGGGATTTATCCGACTTCTGTGACGTGAGACAGCTAGCAGACTGTCGGTTTACCCAGTCGGTTAAGCCAGTCGGTTAAGCCAGCCACTAACGTTTTTTTACTAACTGGAAATTTAAACCGTTTCTGACGAGGGCAAGTGACGTCTAACGCACGTAACAACTTCTATCTGTCAACAGATCTTTTTATTATTTATGTCAGTGGTACCCATCATGACCATCACGACCCCAGTTACCATCAGGAGGCGGCGTAATCATCTCCGCAGGAGAATGTTGATTGCGCAATCCAAAATCACTATAGTAAGTTGTAGTTGAGGCTATGTAAACATTAGCATGGCGCCCCACAGAGGCAAAACGTAGCAACTTATTAATTTAGTGTTTATCTTGTATCTAATTAAGTTTTCCCACTTTCTTTTTTGATTCAGAGCTAATTTTTAGACCCACTTTTAGTCTTTTTTTAAAATGACCATTTACATTGGCAAGGCAGCACATTAAGTTTTTTTTTTTTTATGCAAGAAAAACGTAAAGAACATTGTTTCATTCCTTTTGTAAAAAAAATTCCTGCAAACAAACCAAAGAACTTAATCAAATATAAGTTATATTAAATAATGCTAATAAATATTAATAATAATCAAATATATATTAAATATATTCTTTGTGGCATTCAATTTTAGAAGGACAGACCAAACCACTACTGCCAGCTGAATAACACTGTGCCCATTCTGACAGTGTATTTTGATGGTGTCAGTGACCTCCGCCCTGACTTTCGCCTGTCTAGGCAGTCATTCAATTGTTTAATGACAGCCCTGGGAGAAGAGTGTGACCATGGCTGGGGTCCTGTAGTGGAGACACTTATGTTCCTATTTTGGTTGGCAAGTGCCACATCATATCGTGTTGTCGCCAGGGCCTTTGCCATTCCCCTCTCCACTGTACACAGAGCCATCCACAATGTCAGCAAGAGAATCCTTGGCATCATGAGAAAGGTCATCTCTCTTCATTCTGCTGATGACCTACCTTCAGTAGGTAATGGATTTGCCAGGCTGGCTGGGTCTGCCGTCTTTAATAAGGTGGTGGGCAGCATTGATGGATGCTACATCCGCCTAAAGCCACCAGCAGCTGACGGCCCTTGCTACTTAAACAGAAAATTATTCTATTCAGTCCAATTCCAGGCAATCTGTGATTACACAGGAAAATTTCTAGATGCGTTCCGGGTCTGTTCATGATGCCAGGGTGCTAAAACACATTCCCATCTTCCACCAAAGGCTCTATCCACCCCCTGGCTGGTGTATAGTGGGCGATGGTGGATACCCCTGTTTGTCCCAGCCAATTAGTTTGATGACCCCCTACAGACACACTCTAAATACACCAGTCCAGCAGACTTTTAAACACCACCTGTCAAAAGCATGCAGTGTTGTGGAGCGGGCTTTTGGGGTTCTGAAAACCAGGTGGCACTCCATCTTCTTGAAAGCCCTTGAGGTTCATCCTCTTTATGCACCAGAGGTTGTGGCCTGCTGTACAGTTCTGCATAACATCTGCTTAACAAATAGAGATATCATGGATGCAGAAGACACAAATGACAATGTTGAGGAGGATGAGCTTGTAGTACAGGCAGTGGATGCTGTATGTAGGGCAGAAGAGAGAAACAGAACGGCAACTATGTGTTATGCACCAGCATTGGCAGACCATCTTTACTTCAGAATCTAGTAAATTGGAACAAATGATCGGTATATAGAAGTTTTTGTTATATGTTGTCAAGTCAAGTCAAGTCAACTTTATTTATATAGCGCTTTTTACAATGCAGATTGTTTCAAAGCAGCTTCACAGTGTTAAACAGGAAAATAATTAACAGAATTTGATTCGGCTGTACAGCCGCTCTGGAGAAAACGGTGATGTCATCAGCTCATTTCAATTATCATATATATTCAAGTAATGTAGTTGATATAATTTAGTTTAGTAATTAAATTTATTTGGATATTTATTTGAAAATTTTGTGTCCCCAACTGAGCAAGCCAGAGGCGACAGTGGCAAGGAACCAAAACTCCATCAGGTGTCCTAATGGAGAAAAATAAACCTTGGGAGAAACCAGGCTCAGTCGGGGTGCCAGTTCTCCTCTGGCCAATTAACAAACAGTGTATGTTTATTATTTTGGCAGCCTTATAGGTCAGAAGTAATATTAGATCGGATTATTCGAAAGATCGGAGGCATCACACCGGGTTTATTGAGGATGGCGTGTCAATTAAACAATTATTAAATAGGAATATTCGAAATATCGGAGTCATCACGCCGGAGATGGATCCATTGAGGATGCCATGTCGATGAGCAATTTCAGAGGGTAGACTAATTGACACGGTCTCTGCAGACACTTCAGGGATGAGTTGGTAATGTCTGGGCGCAGGTCCACCATCTGATCTGGATACGGCCCGGATCCGGCTGACTGCAGTAAACCTCGGGATAAACAGAGAGACTAACATTAGCGTAGATGCCATTCCTCTTATGATGTAACGAGTACATCAGGTGTTATGGGAAGTGTTCCCGGTTCCGGCTGACCTAGTTAATGCAGCCTAACAATTTGAATAAAATATAAATTAAAATGTTTTATGTGTATGCCATAGTAAAGAGATGCGTTTTTAGTCTAGATTTAAACTGACAGAGTGTGTCTGCTTCCCGAACAATGCTAGGAAGGCTGTTCCAGAGTTTGGGTGCTAAATAGGAAAAGGATCGACCGCCTGCAGTTGATTTTGATATTCTAGGTATTATCAACTGGCCAGAGTTTTGAGACCGCAATAGACGTGATGGAGTATAATGCGTTAAGAGCTCGCTCAAGTACTGGGGAGCTAAACCATTTAGTGATTTGTAAGTAATTAGCAAGATTTTAAAATGTATGCGATGTTTAATAGGGAGCCAGTGCAGTGTTGACAGAACCGGGCTAATATGGTCATACTTCCTGGTTCTAGTAAGAACTCAAGCTGCTGCATTTTGGACCAGCTGCAGTTTATTTATTAAGCGAGCAGTGCAACCACCCAGTAGAGCATTACAATAATCTAGCCTTGAGGTCATAAACGCATGAACTACCTGTTCAGCATTTTGCATTGAAAGCATATGCCGTAATTTAGATATATTTTTAAGATGGTAGAATGCAGTTTTACAGATGCTAGAAACGTGGCTTTCAAATTAGAGATTGGTATCAAAGAGCACACCCAGGTTCCTAACTGACGACGAGGACTTGACAGAGCAGCCATCAAGTGTTAGACAGTATTCTAGGTTACTACATGTGGAGTTTTTTTGTCCAACAATTAAAAATTCAGTTTTTTCTGAATTAGGTTGCAGGAAATTACTAGTCATCCAATTTTTTATATCAGCTATGCATTCCGTTAATCTTGTGAATTGGTAAGTTTCGTCAGGGCGTGAAGAAATATAGAGCTGAGTATTGTCAGCATAACAATGAAAACTAACGCCATGCTTCCTAATGATATCTCCCAGTGGAAGCATGTACAGGGTGAAGAGCAACGGTCCTAGCCCTGCAGTACTCCATACTGAACTTGTGATCGGTGTGACATCTCTTCGTTTACTGCTACAAACTGATAATGGTCAGATAAGTATGATTTAAACCATGCCAATGCAATTCCACTAATGCCAACATAATTTTTGAGTCTATTCAAAAGAATGTTGTGGTCGATAGTATCGAATGCAGCGCTAAGATCGAGTAACAGAGATATACAACCACGATTGGATGATAAGAGTAAATCATTTGTAACTCTAATGAGAGCAGTCTCAGTACTATGATACGGTCTAAATCCTGACTGGAAATCTTCACAGAGACCATTTCTTTCTAAAAAGGAGCATAATTGTGAGGACACTGCCTTTTCTAGTATTTTTGACAGAAAGGGTAGATTTCAGATTGGCCTGTAATTGACTAATTCTGTAGGATTAAGTTGCGTTTTTTTATTAAGTGGTTTAATAATAGCCAACAAAGTTTTCGGTACATATCCTAAAGTCAAGAATGAATTAATAATATTAAGAAGAGGATCTATGACCTCTGGAAGCATCTCTTTTAGTAGTTTAGTCTGTATAGGGTCGAGCATACATGTTGTTGATTTTGATGATATAACGAGTTTAGCCAATTCTTCTTCTCCTATAGCAGTGAATGAATGTAATTTTTCCTCAGTGACACTACAATGCACTGTCTGATGTGATACAGTAGTAGACGGCTGCATGGTTATAATTTTTTCAATATGATTATAATTATCAATCTTACAAGTCTTGAAGTCTTCTGGCTGGACTTCCATCGTGTGCAATCAAAACACTTCAATTGATTCAGAACACAGCGGCACGCCTTCAACGAGCCCAAAAGGGCCCATGTCACACCTCTCTTCATCTCTCTGCACTGGCTACCACTCGCTGCCCGCATTAAGGTCAAGGCTTTGACGCTTGCTTATGGATCCACCACAAGCTCAGCACCCGCATACTTCGACTCGATCCTACGAGTCTACACCCCTACCAGAAGCCTCTGCTCAGCTAAAGAGCGGCGGCTGGTGTTACCATCCCAGAGAGGCATGAAATCCCTCTCCAGAACTTTTTCATTCACTGTTCCCAGCTGGTGGAACGATCTTCCCACCTCCATCCGGATGGCAGAATCACTAACATCATTCAAAAAACAGCTAAAAACCCATCTCTTCCGCGAGCACTTAATCTCATCATAAAAAATAAAAAAATTCTTTCTTTTTTCCTCTATCTTTCTCTACACCCTCCCTATTCTAGCGTACGCTACTCTGTGCAATGCCCGAAACGTAGTATTTAAGGCTCTTCTTGCGTTTCTATGCCTCTTCATAACGGATCGCTTCCTGTACTCCTCAGTTGTAAGCCGCTTTGGATAAAAGTGTCTGCTAAATGCATAAATGTAAAATGTAAATGTACAAGTAAAGAAGTTCATAAAGTCATTACTGCGGTGCTTTTGGTAGACATCAGAAGTTGAAGCTTTATTTTTGGTTAATTTAGCCACTGTATCGAATAAATACCCAGGGTTGTGTTTGTTTTCTTCTAAGAGAGTCGAGAAATAAGCAGATCTAGCAGTTTTTACGGCCTTTCTGTATGAAATCATGCTCTCTTTCCACTAAATGCGTAAAACTTCGCATTTTTGTTTTCTTTCAGCTGCGCTCCATTTTTCTGGCTGCTGTTTTAAGGGCCCCAGTGTGCTCGTTGTACCATAGCGTTGTACTATTTTCTTTAATCTTCTTTAAGCGCAGAGGAGCAACTGTGTCTAAAGTGCTGGAAAAGAGAGAGTCAATAGTTTCGGTTGCAACATCGAGTTCCTCTAGGCTATCTGGGATGCTGAGGAGATGAAACTGATGAGGAATTTTATTTACAAAGAAATCTTTAGTCGCAGCGAGGGGACGGCTTTGCAGCCTTTGCTAAATTAAGTATACATGATACTAGGTAATGATCTGAGATGTCATCAACATGCAGAATTTCAACGGTATCAACATTTATTCCATGTGACAATATTAGGACTAAAGTATGATTACGGCGATGAGTGGGTCCTGATATGTGTTGCCTAACTGCAATAGAGTTTAGAATGTCTCTAAATGCAAATCCCAATGAGTCTTTTTCATTGTCTACATGGATATTAAAATCACCAACAATTAGGACTTGGATTTTAGGAATTAGGAATTAGGATCTGTAGCCAGTACTAACTCTGATAAAAAATCAGCGAATTCTCTGGTAAAGTCTGTATTGTGCCCTGGTGGCCTGTATACAGTTGCCAACACAATTTATCAATTTCACTACATAACGTTACGTAAAGCACCAAAACTTCAAAGGAATTATATTTGAAACTAGACTACTGAGTAATACTGAAGATATTATTATAAATTACAGCAACACCTCTCCTTTTACCTTTCAGACGCGGCTCGTGTTTATAACAATAATCTTGTGGAGTGGACTCATTTAAAGTAATGTAGTCGTCAGGTTTTAGTTAGGTTTCTGTCAAACACAGCACATCTAGATTATTATCTGTAATCATATCATTAACAATAAGCGTTTTTGAGGAAAGGGATCGAATATTCAGCAGCCCGAGCTTTATCATTTGTTCATCTGTATTATATCGGTTGTTTATTTGTTGAACATCAATTACATTTTTACCGTTGAATAGTTTTGGTGTTTTTTTGTATTTACTATGTGATAATATCTAGGTGAAAGAGTCTCTCTGTGCCGAGATTTATCTGACTTCTGTGACGTGAGACAGCTAGCAGACGGTCGGGTAAGCCAGTCCACCTGCTTCCTGACCTGGGCCCTAGTTTGTCAAGGTTTAGCTTTAAGACTATGTGCCAAATTACTAGAGAGAAGAGCAGCACCACCCCAGGAAGGATGGATGCCATCTCTTTTCAACAGGTCAGGTCTGCCCCAAAAGTTTTTCCAATTGTCTATGAACCCTATGTTATTTTGCAGACACCACTTAGACAACCAGCCACTGAGTGATGATAGTCTGCTAAGTATCTCATCACTCCTTTTAACGGGGAGAGGACCAGAGCAATAAACGCTATCTGCCATCGTACTTGCGAGTTCACACACCTCTTTAATGTTAATTTTGGTGATCTCCGACTGGCGAAGTCGAACATCATTAGTGCTGACGTGAATAATAATCGTAGAGAATTTACAATTAGCATTAGCCAGCACTTTTAAATTAGCTTTGATTTCAGGTGCTCTGGCTCCCGGTAAACATGCGACTATGGTGGCTGGTGTCTCTATTTTCATGTTCCGTGTAATAGAATCGCCAATAACTAGGGCACTTTCAACAGGATTCTCAGTGGGTGCATCACTGAGTGGGGAGAACCTGTTTGATGTTCTAATCGGAACGGAAAATTGGTTTTTTGATCCGCGACTATGCCGTCTCACCGTCACCCAGTTGCCCTGCTGCACGGGCTCTACAGCCGGAGCCGAACAGTGTACAGAGTTCACTAAGCTAGTCGCATCCAAAGCAGTGTCTAAAGCTGTTACATTCTCAAATAAAGTCTGGATACGTGTCTCTAATTCTGAAATCTTCTCCGTCAGCCTGACTATCTCCTTACATTTATCACGTGAAGCCCTGTTCACCAACGGAGACAGATATACTAAACATGAAACATGTTGTGCAGCTGACAATAAAAGGAGAAGAAGACATGGCTTACTGTATTTGTTGATTAATCCAATTTACCACAGTTGTTTGATGGAGTCTATTTACTAATCCAACTCACCACAGTTGTTTAATGAACTCAGAAAACAAGAGACCCGAGTGCAGAGATGGCAAGCTAACAGGCTAGCGAAATGCTAACGCGTGATAGTGATTTAGATTAAAAAGCTAGCGATGTCAGATTTAATGTGGTAGGCAATATTAGACAATATATGTTGATGGGTAAGTTATATTTAGCAGTTTAAACAAGAGGGAATGATATCAAATAAAGATTCAAAAGTGAACAGAGCACACACGAGCACAGCAACGAGGCAGACAGGAGCAATCGATCAGCAGAAAGGAGCAAAAGCCTGCGACCGTTGAGTGCATGAAGTGTCCAACATTCCACACTTGTTTTTATCGGTTGAATAAGTACATCATCCGGGTACTTAAAGTGCACTTCATGCATGAATGGCAGGTTAACAGGCTAGCGAAATGCTAGCGCATTGTGCTAGCAATAGTGATTTAGATGAAAGCTAGTGATGTCAGATCAATGTGACAGACAAAATTAGATAATATCAGATATATTGTGATGATTAAATTATATTAAGCAAAATAAAAAACAGGAAAAATAGAAAATAGAGCTATATGGAGCTACAGACCCAATTCACTCAGGCAGACAGGAAACCGCTGTGCAACAGTGAAAACGGCCCGTCCAGAAACAAGTCTCTGTGTGTTGTGTGCCTGTGTTGAGCCGAGTGTCAGCCACTATAGCAACGGACACAACCCGGAAAATAAAATCAACCACTGTTGTGTGTGCTCTTGTTTGCAGTCTGTGTTCCAAATTTATTTTGTTGTAAGTAATGAATTTGCTTTGGGGAAATGTATCGGAGTAAAAGTAAAAGTTGACAGAAATATAAAAGCTCAAGTAAAGTACAGATTCTCCCCAAAAATAGTCAAGTACTGTAACAAAGTATTATTACTTCACTACTGCATGCAAGTATGTTAAAGCAGTGTTTTAAAGAGGCGTAATTTATTTGTTTTCAAGTCGATAAACATTTATAAATGACTTTATCAGGGGAATGTAAATCTTTACACTCATCAGCACAGACTTGGGTTCAATGTGGGATCTAGTGATAATGTGAACAGTTTTTACCTTCCACTGAAGATCACATCAGGTGCACAGAGGTTAAAGAATCCATGTGTCAGAAAAGACAGCTGTCTGTACCCTCAGCAGTCAGCACTTACATTGCAGCACAAACTACAGCGTTGAACACCTGCTATATTATGTGTAACACATGAATAAATCATTATACAAAGCTTTCTGCATCCCCTAATCTAAAGTCTAAACTATCACACATAAACATGTTTCATATCACTTACAGATCTTCCTGTTACGCATCCATGCATCTAATATGATCTCATGAGCTTATTAGCATGCAAAGTCAGTCTGGCATACCTTCGTTTGCATAAACACTAATGTACATCAAGGGCGTATGTACAGCTTCTAAATCAGTTTTACACATGAACACTTTTGGAAAGTACAAATGTTTCCTTTATTCTACTTCTCCCCAGAATGAATTCTCATGTGAACTTTAAGGTTTCCATCCTGACTGAAACTGTCTCCACAGTGAGGGCAGATGAAAGGTTTATTTCCATTGTGAATGTTCATGTGTTTTTTAAGGGTTCCTTTCTGAGTGAAAGTTGTTCCACACTGTTGACAGGTGAAAGGGCTCTCGTCAGTGTGAGTTCTCATGTGTTCATTAAGGTTTCCTTTTTGCCTGAAACTCTTTCCACACTGTTGGCATGTGAAAGGGCTGTCTCCAGTGTGAGCTATCATATGGTTATTAAGGTTTCCTTTTTGCCTGAAACTCATTCCACACTGTTGGCAAGTGTAAGGCTTCTCTCCAGTGTGAGTTCTCATGTGTTCATTAAGGTTTCCTTTTTGCCTGAAACTCTTTCCACACTGTTGGCAGGTGTAAGGCTTCTCTCCAGTGTGAGCTCTCATATGGTTATTAAGGTTTCCTTTTTGCCTGAAACTCATTCCACACTGTTGACAGGTGAAAGGCTTCTCTCCAGTGTGAGTTCTCATGTGTTTTTTAAGGTTTCCTTTTTGCCTGATACTCTTTCCACACTGTTGGCAGGTGTAAGGCTTCTCTCCAGTGTGAATTCTCATATGGACTTTAAGGTTTCCTTTTTGATTGAAAATTACTCCACACTGTTGGCAGGGGTAAAGTTTCCTTCTAGTGTGAACTCTCATGTGGACTTCAAGGTTTCCATGCTTTTTGAAACTTAGTCCACACAGATGGCAGGTGAAATTACCGATAGTTCCTGTCTTTTGAGCCCTTTTTCGTGAGGTAGTTTTTTCAGTCTGTGAGGAACTAAAAGATTTTTCTTCAGTTATATAATTATGATTTTTTCTGTCCTGATCTTTCTCTTCCGTTTTATTCAGATCTCGACTCTCTTTTAACAGCATCAGTTCTAAGGCGAAAAAATACATAAAAGTTAATCCCAGTTTAATGCCACAAAGCAACAGACAATAAAACATTTAGACACACAAAGCAGTAAAACTAATAACATGTATACTGGATCATATACGCCAGGGGTGCCAAACTTTCTTCCTGGTTTCCTGGTTGCATTCGCACCACCATATATGAACTCGTCACAAAAGTCAGAGATTACTTAATGAGCACACAGTATGTGGAAAATATCTACAATAATACCCATTCCTAAAACATCAGGGAAACACTACCTGACAATTTTAGACCAGTTGCATTGACTTCTATCCTGGCAAAATGTATGGAAAGAATTGTAAGTAATAATGTTCTGTCTTCAATGAGTAATATTTTAAATCCATTGCAGTTTATATATAGAACATACAGAGGGACAGATGATGCCACAATTACTTGAATTGATTTTATTGTAAAGCATTTTCAGGACTCTTACTTAAGGGCACTTTTTATTGACTTCACCTCAGCTTTTAATACAATGCAGGTTCACTTGCTTCTATTACGTCTGTACAAGTGTACAATGTGAATATAAATTCTGCTGTGGTATATTGGATCAAATATTTCAAAGATTCAAAGATGTGTGAAACATTTTTGAACGCTGCCATCCGAACCTTGGTGCGTACCAAACAAGATGGGTCTCGGAGTAAGAAAAATGCTTTCTGTATGTCCAGATTTGACTGCAATAATAATGCAAAAACTGACACTTCAAATCAACATTTAAAGGCTACCCAAGCCATTCGTGGACTCACTGATTAGTATTAACACTATAAATTCCCTTGTTTTAGGTGTACCATAAAGTTTGCATTATAAATGTTAGTAATACGTATGTAACTCTCTGTCATTTATTTATTTGCCAAACAACTGCAATTTTCTTCAAATCTGTAGTTCCGGGTATGCGGATCCACAGCAGCTTTGGTGCCTATGCTCTGTTATGTATAGTCATCACTGTCCTGTGTTCTCATTGGTTCGTTGGCATATGAGGGATTTAATAAGCAGGGTAAGCTGTGAGCGAATTGCTCGCCCAAGAGGAAAAATTTGCTATTACTGCCAGATCTTGATCACCGAAAATTGTGCTTGATACAAAACTAAATAGACTGAATCCAGTGAAAAAAAGTCATAACTGAAACTATTTTCATAGTATTTTATTTTCCCCATAGGGAAAAATATTTTTTAACGAAAACTGTTAACTGTTAAAGACTGACCTACTGTAAGCATACCTGTAACTACCCGAGGCTGTTAATCGCAGTCTATGTGTTTGTTAAAGTCATCAATTGCATTATTTCAACATTTTTAAAAAGAATAATTATATATTTATTATGCTTACATTTATTCTAATGATATTTAACTTAGATTTTATTTATAATAGGCTAATAATATTTATTATATTATACTTATTTTTAATAAAAAAACAACACTTCTGACACACATTTAAATTGACACCTGTCATGGTGTTTCTTATTTGTCATCTCTGATTTAGATGTGCGTCTTCAACCGATATACTGAACCATTCAAAGATAAAGCATTTAGTTTATGCGACATTAGTGCCACCCATCTGTTACACACATACATCTGTTACACACATTACACACATACACATGCACTATATATATATATATATATATATATATAGGCCAGTAAGAGTTGTGCGTGTAAAACTCACTCCCCTTGCCTCAAGAGATGTGCTAGCGGCTACGGTCTTTAGTGTCCTTGTTAGTGCTTGCCTCCCACGCTGGATACTCTGGTTCGGATCTCGCTCGGAGCGGGTCAGTAGGACCGGTTACATATATCCAAATGAATAACCCAATACAAGTAATGTACTTTATCTTGTGTTCTCACTCAGCAGCAACTATTTATATTTATATGTAAGGCTATACAGCCATCTAGTGGTCACACCTTGATATTGCAGATGATAAATGGTAATGACTCATAGGTAAATATTTAGTATATTTACTAAGTATTTAGGGGATTTTTAGTAAAATATTAAAAGGAAAATATTATTGACATTCTTCAAAAATATCCTTCATTTCTGTAGAGCTGGACATTTTAATAAGGATCAAATGACTGAGTTCAGCTTTGAGAATGAAACCAACCTGTTTGTTCCTCAGTATCTTCTTGTTTCACTACGAATGTTGCTTCAATCTTCATTTCTTCACTCTCCTCTTTCTTTGTTTGTTCCTCAGTTTCTTCATGCTTGACTCTGAATGTTTCTTCAATCTTTATGTCTTCACTCTCCTCTTTAATAAACGCCATCTTTATAATATTGTGTCACGTGGATCACAGTCACTTCTCCAGGAGTTTTTCTGTGTGTTTGTCCTGTTTAAGATGAGAATAATTAACAGAAAGAAAAATAAATCCACACTAAATCTCTCCTATTTCAGTAGTTCAGCGCACTAGTAATGGAGTCGGTCAGAGCGATAGTTTTTTTTTAAATTAAACTTTAAAAATGACAGAATTCAACTACCGATGTATCAGCCAATGATTGGTAGCAGTCAATAAAAGCTATTATTTTTTACTATTGCCCATCTGCCGATTGTTTAAAACAGACGATGACCAGGGCCGATGGTGTCCTGTCAATCAAAAAGGTGCGGAAAAACGTGTCCGACTGCAACTCATACTGTGTGTGTGTGTGAAGAAAATGTCTTGTGTTGAATTTAGGGCAAGATAACAGCATTAACAGTTAACAATAGCTACATAAAAGCATGCTCTATTTGACCCTATGAATCACCCGTAGTTCAAGCCAGGGTTGCCAGGTCTGTGGTTTTTCCCTACACTAAACATGATCTGTAGCGCCTCTCATCCTATAATCGCAAATCGCATTTTGCTTTGTTACTTCTAAAAAAAAAACAGTGTCATCTTTTAAATTCTGGCCATTTTATCACAAAATTCAAACAATAAACGCTGTTTTGACGCTCCTACATGTGACATGACAGATTGCTGTAGTGCCTCAGTTCAAGCGGCAGCGTGAGTCATCTCTACCACTTTAAGTTATATCTCGAAAAACATGCATGAATATCAAAAGGTATGTTGAAAGATATAGTACAACTTATCGAAATCCGTATCATGACTCATGTAATCACTCAATGTATGTTTCAACCGCGACAAGACGTCAGTAAAACAGCTTGTAAACAATAGGTCACTTCACATCGTATTTAGCCTATCCGCCCCTTGTTAGTAACTGTTAATTATATATGTATGCTTGAATAAATGTTTCATGAACACAAGTGCTTTTGAATAATACCTTGCATATGCAATTGAGTTGTATACAAACATTTCAGTTTTTTATTTGGGTGTAATTAGCCTATTATATTATAAATAGCAGTTTAATATAATACCTTTGTTGTTAATTGCAACCAATAGTGTTGTGTGCCGCATGAGAAGGTTCTCTGTATAGTTTGCAGCATTACTTGGGAGAGATTTTTTTTTTCCCATAAGAAAAATCAAACTATCGGTATCGGCCGATATCATTCTGAATAATCAGCTATCGGTATCGGCTGAGAAATTTAGTACATCTCTAAACGTTTTGCAAATATAAATTGAAACAAAAATAATTTAAATAAAAAGAAACAAAAAAATTATAATTTAAAATTAAAGGGCATCACAAACATGTTAAATTAATTTAGCAGAGATACAGTTCTTTGGGCTTTTTAATAATAAAAAAAAAAAAAAACTTTACAGATTCTAAATAAACTTTAAAGGCTGTTTGAAAATTAACAAAATTGGGTTTTGAGTTTCTCCGTTTAGTTTGATGAATATACAATTTTCATAATAACAAAAACAAATCAATAATATATATATTTTTCTTTTGGAAAAGTCACATTCATTTGAATGAAGTAAAACTGATTTAAAAACAGATTGCGGTTCATTTTAACACTTAGACATCGAGACATCTCATATCTAATGTGTCTTTCTCAGGATATATTCTGTGAACGATTTTAAATGACACTTCTTTGTTTTATTTGTTACACAATACCGACTAAGAAATGTTCCCACTCAAATGAGGGAAACAGATTAACCCAAACTAATTTAGATAGAGAAGGAGAAGAGATATAAACAAAAAGATATCTATAATCGATTGGTTACTGCATTTATCATTAATTAAATCAAGTTCATCTAAAAACAAATGTTTGGAGGCTTTTAATTATTCAAAATAATTGCTCTGTGGAATATTTTTACTAACCATTTGGTGGTATCAATTTTATTCTTAGATGCAGTTTTGATATTAACAAAATACCTCTTCAGTTATCTAATTTTCAAGTCCTTTTGACGCAGTGTTTGGTTTTTAACATAACTTCTCTCCTCACTCCTTTTTTATTTGGAATAATAAGTATATCACACATATTACCAACAAAAAAATTTTTTTTAGACATTGGTTTGAGTCTAACATATTATTAGTTGGTCAGCTGTTGAATTCTGGTGGTCAGCTTTTGAGTATTACTGCACTAGGTCTTAAATTTAAGTGTCATATTTCTTTTAAAGAATATTGTGTTGTCATGAATTCTATTTCTGCCAAAATTATATCTCTATTCATCGATAGTTAATAGACCTAAATGACCCAAATAGACAAAAACACTGAAAACTAACACAACATATTAATAAAAGAATTAAAATTATACAAATCCTTAATATAATCGTTTAGTTATTATTTGTAGAAATCGAGATAGAAATAGAAATATAGCGCTTCGTATCGCTGAATCATTTGTTGTGAATCAATCGGTTCAATTGACTCGGAGAGTCGAAAGCTCCGGTTCTCTCGTTATTCGCCAGTGACTGAATTCATGTTTAAACTGATTCACGATAAAGAGCGAAATGAGACGCTCCTTCGGTTACTTTACACACACAACGTTGATAAATGTTAGATAACGAAATGCAATGTTACATTTAATAACATATAATTCACTCTGTGTCGATTTAAACACTTTAAAAGCTTAAAACACAAACCTTTCTTCAGCCGAATCACAACAAATGCAGGGGCGTTTGCAGTAGCGGACTTATGACGTCATATCACATCACCACACCAAAATAAAAGTCCCGTTCACTGACGTGTCTAAAATCACAGCCGTGCATATAAATTTACGAAGAATATATAAAGATGTAAAAATTCAGAGTTGAATGTATTATTGAAATGCATTTAATAACACAATGGTAAGTTAATAATACAGTTCACATTGAGAGTTAAAAAATAAAAACTTATGCAATAACACAATGCAGTCACTTCACTTTTTTTTGTCTTAATTAAGTACTTATTCTTACTTATTTTTCCATGTAGACTCACATCTACAGGCACAGTAGTTGTGTTCATTGTCCCATCCAGACAGTTCAGCCACTATAGCCTTTCCCTGAGAATTATCCACTCCAGTTCCGGTTCATCTACTGTCCCAGAGTCATCCATTAGTTCTGCTTTTTCTTCAGTCTGCCATAGATCAGCATTAAAGGGATAGTTCACCAACAGATGAAAATCATCATTTACCCTCACCCTAATGACACACACACTGTTAAAAATAGTGTAAAATTACAGTAAAAAAAACTGTCCAATAGCAACAGTAACAGACTATAATGATCCAAAATAGTACCGTTGTACATGTTACCCTAAATTAAGACACAGTACACAACTTAAACTTTTACTGTCCTCATAAAATATAGAAAACACACAAAAAAATAAAATTAATGAGGAAATACCATAACTTCACAAGCAAATATCAGGTTTCTGTGGGTACTTAACAATTTGGCTTAATCAAATTTAAGACAATAAAAGTCATTGTTTAAATTTGGATTTTAATCTCTGAACCCTCCCCAGCTCTACAGTGCCCCACAAATGTCCAATGTAAATCTGTGGTGAAAAATGGAACTGCAGCGTGCTCTCATATAAAGAGCCATCGGGGCAAATTTCATACTACTCCGCTTATTTTCACGTGACGTTACCTCATTAATCTATTCTTTTAACCATCACTACTACTCTTGCACCAATCAATAATACCTTCAGTATTGGTACAAAACATTAAAGAACTGATACACTGCAATATAGTAATTAGGGCCCGAGCACCGATGGTGTGAGGACCCTATTGTAATTGCTCAGTCTAATATTCTTTAGGCATTTTTGAGGGCCTAAACATGCTCGAAAACTCATGAAACTTTGCACACACGTCCGAAGTGGTGAACATTTACATCTGATATGGGTTTCAGAATTAGGTGTGGCAAAATGGAGCGATAGCGACACCTACAAAATTTCAATTAAGCGCCGTTCGTACGAGTATGAAATTCCATAGACACACGTAACAGCCCAATACCTACAAAAAACTCCCTGGGAGCAAATTCTGAAAACAGGAAGTTGCCATTTTTTTCCAGATGTTGTATTTTAACAAACTCGTCCTAGAGATTTAATCAGATCAGCATCATATTTGCACAGTCTAATCTAAAGGCTTTGGCGAAGTTAAATTGCGAAGATCTTGAGTTTTCGCTGAAGGGCGTGTCCGTGGCAGCCATACACAGTTCGATGGTTTACCATGAAAGAGGAAGTTGTTGTAACTCGGGCATACAATGTCCGATCTGCCCCAAACTTCACATGTTTTATTAGAGTCTTGGCCTGAAGACATCTACATGCCAGTATTCAGTTACAGGCATAGCGCCACCTGTGGGCAACAGGAAATGCCTTGTTTTACACTGTGATTAACTCCTTCTAAAGATATAACCAGAACAACATATTTTGGCAGTCTAATCTTAAGGCCTTAGCGATGTTAGATTGTGAAGATATTGAATTTTCACTGAAGGACATGTCCGTGACGGCCTGACAAAGTCTAATGTTTCGCCATTACACAGGAAGCTGTTGTAAGTCAAGTCAAGTCAACTTTATTTATATAGCGCTTTTTACAATGCAGATTGTTTCAAAGCAGCTTCACGGTGTTAAACAGGAAAATAATGCAAAATAATTTGATTCAGCTGTACAGCCGCTCTGGAGAAAACGGTGATGTCATCTAGCTCATTTCAATTATCATATATATTCAAGTAATGTAGTTGATATAGTTAATTTAGTTTAGTACTTAAATTTATTTGGATATTTATTTGAAAATTTAGTGTCCCCAACTGAGCAAGCCAAAGGCGACAGTGGCAAGGAACCAAAACTCCATCAGGTGGCATAATGGAGAAAAATAAACCTTGGGAGAAACCAGGCTCAGTCAGGGTGCCAGTTCTCCTCTGGCCAATTAACAAACAGTGTATGATTATTATTTTGGCAGCCTTATAGGTCAGAAGTAATATTAGATCGGAATATTCGAAAGATCGGAGGCATCACGCCGGAGACGGGTTTATTGAGGATGGCGTGTCGATTAAACAATTATTAAATAGGAATATTCGAAATATCGGAGTCATCACGCCGGAGATGGATCCATTGAGGATGCCATGTCGATGAGCAATTTCAGAGGGTAGACTAATTGACATGGTCTCTGCGGACACTTCAGGGATGCGTTGGTAATGTCTGGGCGCTGGTCCACCATCTGATCTGGATACGGCCCGGATCCGGCTGACTGCGGTAAACCTCGGGATAAACAGAGAGACTAACATTAGCGTAGATGCCATTCTTCTTATGATGTAACGGGTACATCAGGTGTTATGGGAAGTGTTCCCAGTTCCGGCTGACCTAGTTAATGCAGCCTAACAATTTGAATAAAATATAAATTAAAAATGTTTTATGTGTATGCCATAGTAAAGAGATGTGTTTTTAGTCTAGATTTAAACTGACAGAGTGTGTCTGCTTCCCGAACAATGCTAGGAAGGCTGTTCTAGAATTTAGGTGCTAAATAGGAAAAGGATTGACCGCCTGCAGTTGATTTTGTTATTCTAGGTATTATCAACTGGCCAGAGTTTTGAGACCGCAATAGACGTGATGGAGTATAATACATTAAGAGCTCGCTCAAGTACTGGGGAGCTAAACCATTTAGTGATTTGTAAGTAATTAGCAAGCTTTTAAAATGTATGCGATGTTTAATAGGGAGCCAGTGCAGTGTTGACAGAACCGGGCTAATATGGTCATACTTCCTGGTTCTAGTAAGAACTCAAGCTGCTGCGTTTTGGACCAGCTGCAGTTTGTTTATTAAGCGAGCAGGGCAACCACCCAGTAGAGCATTACAATAATCTAGCCTTGAGGTCATGAACGCATGAACTAACTGTTCAGCATTTTGCATTGAAAGCATATGCCGTAGATGCTAGAAACGTGGCTTTCAAATGAGAGATTGGTATCAAAGAGCACACCCAGGTTCCTAACTGAAGACGAGGACTTGACAGAGCAGCCATCAAGTGTTAGACAGTATTCTAGGGTACTACATGTGGAGTTTTTTTGTCCAATAATTCAAAATTCTGTTTTTTCTGAATTAAGTTGCAGGAAATTACTAGTCATCCAATTTTTTATATCAGCTATGCATTCCGTTAATCTTGTGAATTGGTAAGTTTCGTCAAGGCGTGAAGAAATATAGAGCTGAGTATCGTCAGCATAATAATGAAAACTAACGCCATGCTTCCTAATGATATCTCCCAGTGGTAGCATGTACAGGGTGAAAAGCAACAGTCCTAGCACTGAGCCCTGCGGTACTCCATATTGAACTTGTGATCGGTGTGACATCTCCTCATTTACTGCTACAAACTGATAACGGTCAGATAAGTATGATTTAAACCATGCCAATGCAATTCCACTAATGCCAACATAATTTTCGAGTCTATTCAAAAGGATGTTGTGGTCGATAGTATCGAATGCAGCGCTAAGATCGAGTAACACTAACAGAGATATACAACCACGATCGGATGATAAGAGTAAATCATTTGTAACTCTAATGAGAGCAGTCTCAGTACTATGATACGGTCTAAATCCTGACTGGAAATCCTCACAGATACCATTTCTTTCTAAAAAGGAGCATAATTGTGAGGACACTGCCTTTTCTAGTATTTTTGACAGAAAGGGTAGATTTGAGATTGGCCTGTAATTGACTAATTCTGTAGGTTCAAGTTGCGTTTTTTTAATAAGTGGTTTAATAATAGCCAGCTTAAAAGTTTTCGGTACATATCCTAATGTCAAGGATGAATTAATGATATTAAGAAGAGGATCTATGACCTCTGGAAGCATCTCTTTTAGTAGTTTAGTCGGCATAGGGTCGAGCATACATGTTGTTGATTTATATGATTTAACGAGTTTAGCCAATTCTTCTTCTCTTATAGCAGTGAATGAATGTCATTTTTCCTCAGTGACACTACAATGCACTGTCTGATGTGATACAGTAGTAGACGGCTGCATGGTTATAATTTTTTCCTAATATTATCAATCTTACAAATAAAGAAGTTCATAAAGTCATTACTACTGTGCTGTTGGCAGACATCAGAAGTTGAAGCTTTATTTTTGGTTAATTTAGCCACTGTATCGAATAAATATCTAGGGTTGTGTTTGTTTTCTTCTAAGAGAGTCGAAAAATAAGCAGATCTAGCAGTTTTTACGGCCTTTCTGTATGAAATCATGCTCTCTTTCCACGAAATGCGAAAAACTTCCAGTTTTGTTGTCTTCCAGCTGCGCTCCATTTTTCTGGCTGCTGTTTTAAGGGCCCGGGTGTGCTCGTTGTACCACGGCGTTGGACTATTTTCTTTAATCTTCTTTAAGCGCAGAGGAGCAACTGTGTCTAAAGTGCTGGAAAAGAGAGAGTCAATAGTTTCTGTTGCAACATCGAGTTCCTCTTTGCTATCTGGGATGCTGAGGAGATGAAACTGATGAGGAAGTTTATTTACAAAGAAATCTTTAGTCGCAGCAGTGATAGTCCTGCCATATTTGAAGCGAGGGGACGGCTTTGCAGTCTTTGCTAAATTAAGTATACATGATACTAGGTAATGATCTGAGATGTCATCGCTCTGCTGCAGAATTTCAACGGTATCAACATTTATTCCATGTGACAATATTAGGTCTAAAGTATGATTACAGCGATGAGTGGGTCCTGATACGTGTTGCCTAACTCCAATCCCAATGCGTCTTTTTCATTGTCTACATGGATATTAAAATCACCAACAATTAGGACTTTATCTGTAGCCAGTACTAACTCTGATAGAAAATCAGCAAATTCTCTGGTAAAGTGTGTATTGTGCCCTGGTGGCCTGTATACAGTAGCCAACACAAATGTTAAACGGGATTTATCAATTTCACTACATAATGTTACATAAAGCACCAAAACTTCAAAAGAATTATATTTGAAACTAGACTTCTGAGTAATACTGAAGATATTATTATAAATTACAGCAACACCTCCCCCTTTACCTTTCAGACGCGGCTCGTTGTTTATAACAATAATCTTGTGGGGTGGACTCATTTAAAGTAATGTAGTCGTCAGGTTTTAGCCAGGTTTCTGTCAAACATAGCACATCTAGATTATTATCTGTAATCATATCCTTAACAATAAGCGTTTTTGAGGAAAGGGATCGAATATTCAGCAGCCCGAGCTTTATCATTTGTTCATCTGTATTATATCTGTTGTTTATTTGTTGGACATCAATTAAATGTTTACCGTTGAATAGTTTTGCTGTTTTTTTGTATTTACTAATTCATGGAACAGACACAGTCTCTATGTGATAATATCTAGGTGAAAGAGTCTCTATGTGCTGGGATTTATCTGACTTCTGTGACGCGAGACAGCTAGCAGATGGTCGGGTAAGCCAGTCCGTCTGCTTTCTGACCTGGGCCCTAGTTAGTCAAGGTTTAGCTTTAAGACTATGTGCCAAATTACTAGAGAGAAGAGCGGCACTACCCCAGGAGGGATGGATACCATCTCTTTTCAACAGGTCAGGTCTGCCCCAAAAGCTTTTCCAATTGTCTATGAACCCTATGTTATTTTGCGGACAACCAGCCATTGAGTGATGATAGTCTGCAATAAACGCTATCAGCCATCGTACTTGCGAGTTCACACACCTCTTTAATGTTAATTTTGGTGATCTCCGACTGGCGAAGTCGAACATCATTAGTGCCAACATGAATAATAATCTTAGAGAATTTACGATTAGCATTAGTCAGCACTTTTAAATTTGCTTTGATGTCAGGCGCTCTGGCTCCCGGTAAACATGTGACTATGGTGGCTGGTGTCTCTATTTTCACGTTCCGTGTAATAGAATCACCAATAACTAGGGCACTTTCAACAGGATTCTCAGTGGGTGCATCACTGAGTGGGGAGAACCTGTTTGATGTTCTAATCGGAACGGAAGAGTGGTTTTTTGATCCGCGACTATGCCGTCTCACCGTCACCCAGTTGCCCTGCTGCACGGGCTCTACAGCCGGAACCGAACAATGTACAGATTTCACTAAGCTAGTCGCATCCAAAGCAGTGTCTAAAGCTGTTACGTTCTCACTACTCTCAAATAAAGTCTGGATGCGTGTCTCTAATTCTGAAATCTTCTCCGTCAGCCTGATTATCTCCTTACATTTATCACATGTGAAGCCCTGTTCACCAACGGAGACAGATATACTAAACATGAAACATGTAGTGCAGGTGACAATAAAAGGAGAATACATGGTTTACCATATTTGTTGATTAATCCAATTTACCACAGTTGTTTGATGGAGTCTATTTGCTAATCCAATTAATTCAGTTGTGTTTGTTGACTAATCCAACTCACCACAGTTGTTTGATGGACTAGTAAAGGCACGAGAGACAAAACAGGAAACCCGAATGCACGTATGGCAGGCTAACAGGCTAGTGAAATGCTAACGCGTTGTGAAAGTCAGGCATACAATGTCCGATCTGCCCCAAACTTCACATGTTTGATAAGAGTCCTGGCCTGAAGACATCTATATGCCAATGTTCAGTTAGTCATAGTGCCACCTGCTGGCAACCGGAAATTGTACAATTTACACTATGATTCACTCCTTGAAACATTTAAATGATGTTTTATTAACAAGGTTCAGGAGGAGCACGTTCAGATAATTGACACAGGTGGAGAGCACTCAGCTAATCAACAACAAGGTGTATATATACACAGCAGTCTTACCTCCGTTTTGTTGACAGTTTATCAGCATCCCTCCACCACTTCTTCTCCACTTTTCCCTTTTAGTTCTAACCACTTACATACACGGGGGGTATTCTGGTTTCGGGCCGAATTCCGAGCTCAAAGCCCTCCCCCCGGATAGCATGCCAAATATGCATTTAAATCTACTCTCCATAAATGATATGTAAGTATGAACTTGTGAAATATGCCATGAAGTACCAAACTTGCTAGAAACACATTAAATCATGCAACACTTGGCTAAGTGCTAATGTATGCGATTTACGCCACGAAACAGGAAGTTGTTTTAACTCAGGCATACAATGTCCAATCTGCCCTAAACTTCACATGTTTGATAATAGTCCTGACCTGAAGACATCTACATGCCAATATTCGGTTATAGTCAAAGCACCATCTGCTGGCAGCAGGAAGTGTGGCACATCAAAATGACTAAATTTTACATGCTTAAATGCATGTCACCCACTATGCACTGTGGCTTGCAGCTTTAATTATTATTACTGTTGTAGTTGATGTCTAAAATACCTTTGCAGTGTAAACAAATGGTAGGCTACAAGTGTTATTCTTACCTGTTGTGCTGTTCATAAACCAGCTGGATAGGGATCCACTGCCTTTTGCTGCCTCAAGCAGCTCCTTCTTTTTTTGTTTTGTTCTCCTCTCTTTGCGAGGCATCTTTGCACTGCAGAACACACACAAACAAAGGGACATTTCATACCTTTTCCTGAAATCTACTAGGGCCATATTTCCTTCACTCTGCACTTTAATGTCAGGTCAGGTTCATTTTATATTGACATTGATATTTTTAAATGTATTATTTCCAGAGATAAATTATTGAGTTTACAGGCTATAGTGATTTTGCTGTTGTAAACACTGCTGTTGCTGTTATATTTATATGCTGTAAATATTTTTGTCATATTAAAATATAATTCTATTCTAATCCTGTTCTGAATTTATAATTTTTTTGAGTGATAATGATAATAAAAACAGGATTGATATAGGCTAATTCGGAGGATGAAAAAATCTGTATAAGCCTTTACCAGTGTTGTGATAATTATTTTTAAGTTTTTTAAATAAATACTGGAATAATAAAAAAAAATAGTTCAAAGTATAAATAGTTTTTAGTCAAATAACATAAAAAGACAAGACCCCTCGACGCCCGTGAAACTTTTCTCCCTCAAACAGCAAACTAACATTACTTCTACAGGCTACAAACAGCAATATAAACAACTCTTCACGTCGTTCTTGTAAAATAATAAAAATAATAACAATATAATAATAAGTAAACAAACACACCGCTTCGCTGAGAACAGCACTTACCGCGGTATTGAAGATATCCTCTCCTCAGTCCTCTGGTAGTGCGGGATATTGAAAAACACGCGTGAGGGATGAGGTCGTCAGGTGAAAGGTCATCATGTGGTTCATTTTATTTATGGGTAAATTATTATTCATTAATTTTACTAATAGTTAGATTGGGCAGGCCTTTTTTTTGCCTTGACAAAAGGGCACTTTGGGCATCAAGGGGCAAAGAGGCAGGTGCCTTTATGTGATGTTTGATGTGCATCACATTGATATGCTTTGTTTTTTTCCCCCCAAGGTGAATGTATCCAGGAGTTTGTTTTTGGGTTAGCCAAAAGTGAATTCTGCTTAGTTTTGTATCAGTAAATGAAATGATTACACTGCCATTCAAAAGTTTTTAATTGGTAAGATTTTTAATGTTTTTAGAATAAGTCTCTTATGCTCGCCAAGGCTGCATTTATTTGATTAAAAATACAAAAAACAGTAATATTGTTTTCTATTTGAATATATTTTAAAATGTAATTTATTTCTGTGATGCAAAGCTGAATTTTCAGCATCATTACTCCAGTCTTCACTGTCACATGATCCTTCATAAATCATTTAAATATGATGATTTGATGCTCAAGAAACATTTATGATTGTTATCAATGTTGAAAACAGTTGTGTAAAACATTTTTTTCAGGATTCTTTGATGAATAGAAAGTTCAGAAGAACAGAATTTATTTTAAATAGAATCTTTTTAACATTATAAATGTCTTTACTGTCACTTTTGATCAATTTAATGGAAAATGGTGTAACGGCAGCAATGGTGACTGGACATCAACATTATGGATCCGTATTCCAAAACAGTGTTCAATCTTCTCAGCTGAAGCACGTGCTTTGCTTTTAGCTTTGGAACATATCGAAAATACACAACAAAAGGATTCTATAATTTTTACAGACTCCAAATCATGTCTTCAAGCAATGGACACTTTAAAAGTTGATCATCCTCTAGTGGACTGCATCTTAACTAAAGTGGATTATTTACAGAATCAGTTCTTCAGTATTATATTCTGCTGGGTTCCAGGCCATGTTGGACTTTCAGGAAATGAACGAGCTGATGCAGCTGCAAAGGAAGCTTTAATCAGGAAGTAAATGAATATCAGACCTATTAATAATTGTTAAATATTAAAGAAGTGGCAAGAAGAGTGGGATACGTGCAAGAATATTAAGCTATATGGAATCATCCAGAAATTGGATAATTTCTTTTAAAACTAGATTTGATCAAGTGGTCTTCACCAGATACCGTATAGGCCATACAAGTTTGACTCATGCTTTTTTGCTTAAAGGTGAAGACTCAACTCCTCTTTCTATCAAACATATTTTATTGGATTGTCCTGTGTTTAATACAAGTAGAATGCTCTTTTATGAAGTAAGTTCAATCAAGGATTTATTTAGAAAGATTATGCCTGAAAAGGATTTGGATTTTTTTCAAATCTTATAAAAATCTTATATAATATGATTTGCTGTGTGTGTTTGCTTGGTTTTATTGTATTTATGTGATATTTGTATTTTTGTAATTGATTTTGTAAATTAAAATGAATTCAGTTTAGTCCACATTTTCTGAAGAGACATGCTCGTGTGTGAATGGGACTTTTATTTTGGTGTGCCAGTCTGACGTCATAAGACAGCGCCGCGCTGCTCTGTTGTGATTCGGCTGAAGAAAGGTTTGTGTTTTTAATCATTTAAAGTATTTAAATCTATGCTAACCCTTCTGATAACTGTTTAGGTTTTACATGAACTGTAAAACGAGTGCTTTTGAACATTGTAATGCTTTATCTAACACATTATTTTTGTGAGTAAAGCAAAAGAGTGACAGTAACATATGAGTCTCATTTCGCTCCCTGTATCGTCAGTAAAACATTACTTGTGATGATTAATTTAGCCTACTTATTTATTTAGTGGTTTATTTACTCCTTTATATAATTAATGACTACGATCACGGGTAATGAGAGTCATGGTTCATCATTTGGCGAGCTGAGATCAAACAGAAAATGAAAGTAAAACCTGAGCAGCTTTTGATTTTTGTCACTGTATTTACAGAGCATTAATTCTCTCAGACACAACGAGAGCTAAAGCTACATCAACATTTGCTGATAGCGGTTTATCAAATGTCTTAATTCATTGCCTTAATATTTCTCTTGTGTCCCGTACATTAACGGAAGAAAATAATCAAGTTTTTAAAGTCAGTGTTTGATATAAAGCTGCTTTTGATTTTCAGCAATGACTGATTATTGTGCTGTTTGGGCCTGTTAAAGACTGATATTATATAATTAATAATCATATTATTAATAATGATGTGTTATAGTAGTGTCATTAAAATGCTTTGTTAATGTGTTATGGAAACGAAACAAAATGCTGGCGAGTAATGGTGTCGTTTTCATCTTGAACAACTATAAGAATGCTGCGTCTCTTTTATAACGAGCTCTCTTGTGATTTTAGATCAACTTGCAGTTGGATGTAGTTTTGTGGTCTGTTTTTATCATTTTCATTGGAGTCTTAAGTCCTCACATGCACGTGTCTGTATTATATGGGGATGTCGTTATGAAATTAAGTGTAGGCCTTACTATTAATTTGATAATATTAGCTATATATTGTCAAAGTCATCAGCTATTGACGATATCTCTGACTGTCATCGATACACAATACGTCATCTATTGCCACACACAGCCATCATCAGATTCTGATCGCCCCTCTCCTTCCTTTACGTAATTGAAGCTGCGACCATTGAGTGCATGAAATGTTCGACATGCCACATTTTCTATTAAAATACTTGTTTATGTTTTTATACAACCCAAGCATGCGAACAAGCAGGCCTATAGAACGTGTGTAAACAAATTTATGAGGAAAAACTGTAAATAATAAATCCGCTTCATAGCTAACTGCAGAACCGCAGAACCATATATGTCACCCACAACAGTCTGAGGACAACAGCACCACGCCACAGTCTCATGCCGGAAGTGGGCGGAGCAAATGTTGTCTGGGCATTCCGTTACTTCCGTGTTTTGGACGGTTTCAAAGTTTAAAACCACATTATTTTCAAGATTTTTATTAAAACGTTTTAATTGAAATCGTAATATTTACGATATATAAGATGTATGTGTGTGTGTATGTACATGTATAAAGTAATGATAAAAGTAATGCTGTGTCCTATTAACAAAATACATTATACTACAATAGACAAATTGTTAATTATAAAGTTAAAATTATTGTTTATTATCTTATTGTTTATGTTGTCATAAATGATTAACAATATAAATTGAACACAAAGGTTGGGGTTTGAACATTTGATTTAATTGATTTTATACATCCGTTTCACAAGTAAACATTTTTTTCATAGAACACACAAAACAATTCTATACTGGCCTGAAAAAAAGAGATATATAATTGATATTTAAATAAAATGTGGGTTTTTTCCTCTTAAATGGCAAACGCATCACACACTAGCTGTACCTGCTCCAAATAAATAAATAAAAGTAATTAAATAAAAATACAAATTCAAACCAAAGAAAAAAAAAAAATCTAAATCAAAACAAAGAAAATCGAACAAAAGTTATGGCACAGCACGCACACATTTAACACTCCATAATCATGGAGTTAATCCTGAGGCACCTTTTTTCACAACACTCATAAAGAAAAGCTTCCATATCTTCCCTGAACTGGAAACGAAACTTGAAAGGCTCTTTGGCCAGTTGTATGTCATCATTCATTTCCGCTTGATCAAGTTGAAGAAGGGCATTTTCCTGGTCTTCCTTGTTTAATTTCAGATACCACGGCTCTTGCACAAAACCTCTGAAGGCATGGCAGTTTTTCTGCAGCCATCCAACTGCGGTCCAGAGGTCTTTTACTATCCGTGACTCTTTCATGAGAGAAATGTACAAATAAGGGATTAAATATTTATTTAATTAAAAAAACTATTTTTGCACCAGATTTAGCTGCTAGCTAATTTCCATATGTTGTACCTGGGCAGATTAAAAGTGTCCTCAACAATATCTTGTGTTTTAATCAGGATGTAAATTCAAATTCTGTTTGTGCCCCTGTTTTAGACAAAAAACATACCTTGTCACAGATTTCAGTGTCATGTTCTTTAAGCGGCACCTGCACATCAATGGCAGCATCTTTTCTATGACAAATTAATTTTAAGTTATTTTATAGACAGATGGACAGAGAAAAACTTGATAGCAAGAGAGTTATCAGAATAAGGCACCACCATTTTCAAATGAGGGGAAAATCAGACTTGCATATGGGGGGATTAATTTTTTTTAAACAAAGAATTACAGCTGTGAAATCAAAGGGTGCCTCAAAGACCATGTACAGAGCATACTGAAATCCCCCCCACAAAAAACGAAATCAGTCAAGTTCAGTTCAATTCACAGTTAACCATTCTCTGGTTTTCAGTTTTCATTCTTATGAAAAAGACATTCCCATTCATAACATTCCCTTCTCTCCAATATTTTCTCACCATCAACATGAAGATTCCACAGTCAACAGAGCCAGCCAACTGTTGTGGAACATTCTAAAACAATGGAATATCATTACGTTATTCCTGGAAAGGATGTGACAAACATATAACAACGCACAAAAAGTAGCTTATGTTTTTATAAAAAAAGCCTAATAAAACTAACCTTGTTCTTGATCAGCTTCCATGTTCCTGGAGCGATTCTGCTTGTCATTTTACTGCAACAAAATCAAACAGAAATATTAATATATTATAACCGTACATAACCATAAAAATTGGACAAGGGAGCCAAGTTTCTTTGTTCTAAAGCCAAAATTACTAAGTCAAGTCACCTTTAGCGCTTTTTACAATGCAGATTGTTTTAAAGCAGCTTCACTGTGTTAACAGGAAAATAATGTAACAGAATTTGATTCGGTTGTACAGCCGCTCTGGAGAAAACGGTGATGTCTTCTAGCTCATTTCAATTATCGTATAGTGTCAATGCGGGCAGATCAGTAATATATTTGAAATTTTAGTGTCCCCAACTGAGCAAGCCAAAAGACAAAGGTGACGGTGGCAAGGAACCAAAACTCCTTCAGTGGCCAGAATGGAGAAAAAAAACCTTGGATGAAACCAGGCTCAGTCGGGGGGCCAGTTCTCCTCTGGCCGACGAACAAACAGTGTATGATTATGATTCTGGCAACATTACAGGTCAGAAGTCATATTAGATTGAAAGATATTCGAAAGATTATTCGAAAGATCGCAGTCATCACACCGGAGACGGGTTTAATGAGGGTGTCGTGTCGATGCGGCATTTACAGGGTGGAGTTTAATTGACACGGTCTCTGCAGACATTTCAGGGATGCGTTGGTCATGTATAGGCACAGGTCCACCATTTGATCTGGATGCAGCCCGGATCCGACAAACCTCGGGATAAACAGAGAGACTAACTTTAGCGCAGGTGCCATTCTTCTTATGATGTAACGAGTACATCAGGTGTTATGGGAAGTGTTCCCGGTTCCGGCTGACCTAGGTAATGCAGCCTAAAACAATAATTTAACTGATTTGAATAATAGAAATTGATAGTGTTCTATGTGTATGCCATAGTAAAGAGATGTGTTTTTAGTCTAGATTTAAACTGACAGAGTGTGTCTGCTTCCCGGACAATGCTAGGAAGACTGTTCCAGAGTTTAGGTGCTAAATAGGAAAAGGATCGACCGCCTGCAGTTGATTTTGATATTCTAGGTATTATCAACTGGCCAGAGTTTTGAGAACGCAATAGACGTGATGGAGTATAATGCGTTAAGAGCTTGCTCAAGTACTGGGGAGCTAAACCATTTTGTGCTTTGTAAGTAATTAGCAAGATTTTAAAATGTATAAGATGTTTAATAGGAAGCCAGTGCAGTGTTGACAGAACCGGGCTAATATGGTCATACTTCCTGGTTCTAGTAAGAAATCGAGCTGCTGCGTTTTGGACCAGCTGCAGTTTATTTATTAAGCGAGCAGGGCAACCACCCAGTAGAGCATTAAAATAATCTAGCCTTGAGGTCATGAACACATGAACTAACTGTTTAGCATTTTGCATTGAAAGCATGTGCTGTAATTTAGATACATTTTTAAGGTGGTAGAATGCAGTTTTACAGATGCTAGAAACGTGGCTTTCAAATGAAAGATTGGTATCAAAGAGCACACCCAGGTTCCTAACTGACGACGAGGACTTGACAGAGCAGCCATCAAGTGTTAGACAGTATTCTAGGTTACTACGTGGGGAGGTTTTTGGTCCAATAATTAAAAATCCATTTTTTTCTGAATTAAGTTGCTGGAAATTACTAGTCATCCAATTTTTTATATCAGTTATGCATTCCTTTAATCTTGTGAATTGGTAAATTTCGTCAGGGCGTGAAGAAATATAGAGCTGAGTACCGTCAGCATAACAATGAAAACTAACGGCATGCTTCCTAATGATATCTCCCAGTGGTAGCATGTACAGGGTGAAAAGTAACGGTCCTAGCACTGAGCCCTGCGGTACCACTGACTGCACTGCAAAAACAACATTTCAAATTCTGAATATAAAAGAAACATGCAGAACATCATGCAACTGAACATCATACCAAGCATAAACAGCAATGAACAGCGAACTTTGGAACAGTGAACAGCGCGCACCTACAAGCCACAGCCGTTTTGTATAAGCGTTAATCCAACAACGATCAATTAAATACACAACACAAAGACAACTATTTTTGTGGTTTTTACATGAAACTCTGCCCACTACCGATCATAGACTGCTGCTCCGCCCATATCCGGCATGAGACTGTGGCGTGGTGCTGTTGTCCTCAGACTGTTGTGAGTGACAAATATGGTTCTGCGGTTCTACAGTTGGTTAATATTGGATTGCTTAGAGTGTTTAATTTAAACACATTTCAAGGGTTCTGCCAGTAGTGGGCGCTCATGCAACATAAACAATGACGAACATCCGAGTGAACGAGACGGAGGGAAGTTAGCGAGGGAAGGTTTAATTGAGACGCACCCAGAGATTAAGTTTGCATTTATTTTTTCTTTCTGTTAATTGTTCTCATCTTAAACAGGACAAAGCACTATTATAAAGATGGCGTTTATTAAAGAGGAGAGTGAAGACATGAAGATTGAAGAAACATTCAGAGTGAAACATGAAGACATGAAGATTGAAGAAACATTCAGAGTGAAACATGAAGACATGAAGATTGAAGAAACATTCAGAGTGAAACATGAAGAAACTGAGGAACAAACAGGTTGGTTTCATTCTCAAGGCTGAACTCAGTCATTTGATCCTTATTAAAATGTCCAGCTCTACAAAAATGACTGATATTTTTGAAGAGTGTCGTAATTAAACTGGTTTAATTTGACATGGAGCAACCGCCTCATGTGGACAGACATGTTGAGATCACATGACCAGACGTGATTATGACGTCATGCATTAAATTAGGAAAAATAATACAGAAGTTGTCTAAACAAAACAATTATCTTGTGTAGGAATGTCACTAACGATTATTTTTGTAATCGTGTAATTGGTGGATTATTTTGATTAATTGAGTAATCAGATTTTTTTTGTGGTAATAAAAATAGACCTAAGCAAAGACTTAAGCCTATAAAATGACTTAAAATACATATACAATAACAATGAGGCAATAATATTTGGTTCAAATGAAGTATCAAATGCAAGTAATTATATGGTTTTATAGAACAACACCTTTAAAATACATAAAATACAAAATATAACCAATCATTATGTGTACATTATGTATTATAACAAATGCCTGCAGAGGGCGCCAACGGTCTGGTGTTGTTACACTTTACAGCCGATCAAATCCTTGTTTAATTTTGACCAAACAACATTTAATTCAAATGTTTTCTTAATCTTTAATATTTGTCCACTTCTTTGTGATAGAAATCCTACAGACACTGTAATTTCTTGAACAAGAACATGTGGACATCAAAACTCAGAGCGAAGGTTTAAACGTTTATTTTGAAATTGCGATGAACAGTTGCATATTTAGAAACATATTGATGTATTCTCCTGTGTTGGTGTAGGTTTATAAATGCCTTACAGGTCTGGTGAAATGGTGCACATTGAGTTTGAGACACTCCATGCATGTAAATTATAACAGTTCAAGTGGAGCAGAACGGAGACGCTCAGATGCATGCAAGTAGCCTACACACATGTAAATGAAGTGCATATTAAACCCACGGGGCATATATGCCTTTGTGAATTCACAACAGCATTATGCTATGGTTTTTAACTGCTTTTAATACATCGTGCAGCCTTAGAAATGGTTTAATAGTGCAGTTAATGGATTCTTGTCTGTGGATTGCTCCACTTCCGGTATTTTGCCGGTTACTCGACAAGGGCAATTGCAATTGAGGATTTTTTTTTAAATCAAGTGCTGAAATTTAATCGAGGAATCATGACAGCCCTAATCTTGTGTAACATTAAACCCAGTATCTACTTCTGAATTAATATCAATTAAAATTTCTATAATTTATCATTTTCATTTCTATCATTCAATTATGCAACCGTATTTAACAAAAGAAAATTGATTGTGAGTGACAAATTTTTCCTTTGTTGTCCATAAGTATTTTTTTTTTTCCTTCTCATCCTCAAATTTCAAACTGGTGTCTTGTAAACGTGACTTTGTTACCAGGCGGACTGATTGTTTGTCTTGAGTCTTTTACTCCTGGAAGTTGTATAAAAGCAGCCAATCACATTAGATCATAGAAGTTGCTTAAAGTGCGTTAAGGTCTGTGTCCATCAGATGGTTTGTGCTCAGACTATGTCTGGACGGACTGTGGGCTTCACAGCTAAAACTGAGACACTAGTGCTGGAACTCTGTTTCTGTTTACTACGGTAATTACGACATGGCGTTAATGCAGCATAAACTCTGTGGCCCTCCAGGGAGTTTGACACTCCTGGCTTAAAGAGATAGTTGACCCAAAAGTGAAAATTTTTCCATAATTTACTCACCCTCAAGCCATCCTAGGTGTACATGACATTCTTCTTTCAGACAAATACATATTTAGTTATATTAAAGTTATATTATATATTATATATACAAGTTATATTCAAAAATGTCCTGGCTCTTCCAAGCTTTATAATGGCAGTGAATGGCTGCCCAAAATTTGAAGCCCAAAAAAGTGCGTCCATCCATTATAAAAGTGCTCCACACGGCTCCAGGGGGTTAATAAAGGCCTTCTTAAGCAAATCGATGGGTTTGTCTCAGAAAAATAACCATATTTAAAACTTTATAAAGTAAAATATCTAGCTTCCGGCAGACCGCCTTCCATATTCAACTTATGCTGAAAGTGTAACGCCTCTCGCAGAACAAAACACTTACGGTACGTCCAACGCCATCGTCGCCAACGCCAGTTACGCTTTTTTCATAAGTTGAATACGGAAGGCGGTCTGACGTAAGCTAGATATTTTACTTTATAACGTGTTAAATATGGATATTTTTCTTTAAAAAAACCCCATCAATTTCAGCTACTTATCAATCCAAAGTACATTGACAAAAAGAAAAATGTCTTTAGTCCTTGAATTTTAACATTAGTCAACTGTATTTCATGTATTTTTTATGTAGTTCAAGGCACTAATTGGAGACACCACATGATGATTAACACAATTGTTATGTTCTTATGTTTACGACAACTGAAGTGCATGCATACAAAGTTTTTCTTTGGCGAAATTACATTTCTGTAATTGCCCAGGGTTCGGCAACCTATATGGCACACGGATGAGTAATTGCTGGCAAAAGCGAGAGATGTTATATTGCACATATCTACATTTTGAGGTTTATCATTCATCATAGTAACATAGCTTGTTTTATTAAGTTTGGAGTTATACATTAAAGTGTGAGATTTAATTTAAACAGTCGATGAAAATGTGCAGCTCTGAAAGCACGTGCTGCCCATCATGCGCACACAAAAGTTAATGACTGACAGCTTACAGCTTGTTTCACTATTTGTAAGTTAACGGTTACATTTCGGAGATATCAAGTATGTAAAGTCCCATTGAACATTCAAACAATGACGGTGATGCATGTGGAAACTCTGTTCATGCTGATCGCTTCATGTGTTTCGAGTAAACTCGCAAACTGCTGCAAATGAAACTTAAATGTTGTTCAGCATCGCATCCTGATGCTTAACACACCGTTGTCTTCATTAAAAATATTATATTACTATATTACATTTTTCAGTGCTGATGCTACTCTCTCTCTCTCCCATTGCAGTCTTTGATCTTGAAATTAGCTGAAAACGAAAGTAAGAGTGATGTGTGTTCATTGCGTTTTACCTTGAATGAGAGTTGCATCTTTTTATTTAAATCAACACATTAACTCTTTCCCCGCCAGCGTTTAAAAAAAATGTTGCCAGCCACCGCCAGGGTTTTTGACAATTTTCACAAAAATGTAATGGCGCATAGAATATTTTGTTTTATGAATATCTGAGCATGCAATATATCAAAAGAAAGAGCTGACCCTCTTATTTTAAACAAAACAAACTATTTATTCTAGCTTCATGCATTCCTTTTTTATCAACACTTGAATATGGGTAAGTTTTATTAAAAAAAAGCAACATTTTGAACAAAAAGCTGAGAAAATCACGTTTTTGTCAAAAACTGCATTCAGATCAGATTCAGAACTATGTTCAAACACAGATGGAGTAGATCGAATCCATCAACACCCCTAATGCTTGAACAGTCCTATAGCTTGTCCTGGGTCCACATTTCATTCAGTAACATTAGATAGTTTTGATTTATATGATGTTTAATGTTGATGATCACGTTATTTTACATATGCATCTGCTTACATACGATCGCTTGTTTTACAGCGTCTTCCTCACGTGTGTTGTGATCAGGAGATTCTGTACTCATTCAGAAGATGCGTAATAGCGCCCCCTAGTGTGTAACAGTGAAAACACGGAAACACAGAAAATTCTGTTTGGCGGGGAAACAGTTAAAGGTGCACTATGTAACTTTTCCGTCCGCTAGAGGTCGCCTATTCAAAACAAAGGCGTAGATTGATGACGCCTAGTTTGAGCGCAGAATCTTGGGACATGTGGTCTTCACCTCACAGCAGGTGGTCATGGATGCGATCCATGTTCATGGATGCGATTATTAACGTTACTGTAGTATGAAGCAGAGCAGGTGTTGTGGGAGCTGAGCAAGGCCGCTGGAGCGATTGTTAATAAGATTAACGCAACACACGCCTCGCGAGCAGCGGGACTTTCATAATGCCACAGTTGCCGGCGCCATTTCTGCTTTTCCAGGTCATGAGTATGAGTTAACGCAGCTCTGTTTATCATATTAGATAAATTTGAGTGTGTTAAATTATGTTATGACGTTACTCTGTGCGTTCGCTCGGCGGCTGCTATGACACTTGTTGCACACTGCAGTGAGAGTAAAGTGTTTCTGCTAAATAAAACCGGAAACCGAGGGTAACACAGATATGACGCAATTGACAGGCGACTCCCTCACACGTCCCGGTTCCTTGGTTAAAATAGCAATTTTCTCACGGTTTACAAATAGTTGGAAACATTTGGGATATTGTAAGTACTCAACTGAACAAAATATATAACACTGGCAGTAATTACAATAATCCAACTTTGTGTATTAAAATGTAAAGATAAATAGGCAATCGAAATATGCATTAATATCATTATATGCACAAATTAGTTGATAATTACGTCACTAAAATGAATTGTATTATTTCCTTGGGGAAAAAAATCATGGCCAGAATTCAGGCCATGCCTACCAAGTTTTCCAAGAGTGTGATGTCAAGTGCCCTACTTTTTCTGAACCACATATGCCCACAGGGCCAGAGTCCTATTGTCCGTCTAAGGATTATTATTAGGGATGCACCGATATGAAAGTTTAAAGGACCAATAATTCTTTATATTTGAAAGCTGATAACCAATATATTGGCTAATTAATCCAATTTTTTTAAATAATTTTTGAGAGTCTGGTTACAAAACGAAAAGTCTCACCATTAAAAGCCATATCCCAAACACACAATTATAACCTTCTCATTATAATTTTATGTAGCTTATATGACAGACTTGTGCTGCATATGTTGCACTTAACGGTATTTTCCTATTTGAAGTGATTCCAATTAGGGCTGGGTAAAAAAAATTGATTTCTTGATTTTAATCGATTCTCATTTTTACAAAGCGATATCGATTCTTAAATCCTAAGAATCGATTAGTCATCATGTTTTTAGTTTATGAATGAATTTATGATCATTCTAGCGCGCCTCCCATCCAAAAAATCGCAATAATCTTTGTGCTTTGTTACTTTTGATATGAAACAAAGTCTCAGATTTCAGAAAATTAAATACCGTTTTGGCGCTGTTTAATGTGGTGTGACAGATCGCAGTAGCGCCTCAGTTCAAGGGAAGCGGCAGCGCGCAGCTCACGTGAACTGATCATCTTCTCCGCTTTAATACCAGTTACAGTGCGAAATAAACATGAATGAACATCTAAAGGTATGTTAAAAGATACATTACAACTTTCTAAAATCCGTATCATGTCTCATGTAATAGCCCAATCAGTGTTTCAACCGTGGAAAGAATTCAATAAAACTGCTTGTAAACAATGTCACATAATGTCACATTTACCTCAGAAAAACCATTCAGTGACCATAAACTCGTTAGTCAGCTAGAAAAATGAACCCTAGAGATAAGCATTTTGATAAATGTATGCACCACATTACATATTCATTATAATTTTTAATGTTCTTCAATATTAATGTATGTTTTAATAATAAATATGTCAAGTTTTTATGACTGCCACCATTTAAATGTTTATATTTCAAAAACAAATTGGAGTAGAAATATGATCATGTAATTGTAAAGTTAGTATTATAACTTTATTATTATAAAAAATATCATTGAGTGTAATATGTTTATATTTAAATATAAATTTAATTAATTTTAACATTCAATATTACAGTAGTGTAATATTGGCACCCATGTATAGTTTACAGCATTAGTTGAGATTTTTTTTCCTTAAGAACATTTGCCATGTGCTGTATCTGATATATATCCACAATAATCGATATTGAATCGAATTGAAATCTGAATCGAAAGCTTGTGAATGGAAATCGAATCAAATTGTGAAATTTGTGTCAATACCCAGCCCTAATTCCAATCATATTTCAAGCAATTCAAAACCATCATGGCGAACAGCACACATCTGTGTCTCAGCTGAAGGAAATAACCCATTATTTATCGGCTTTAATATATCGGCCACATTTTTTTTATCTGGTCGTTAACGATTACATTAAAAATGTACCAATATGATGGCCGATATATTGTGCATCCCTAATTATTATTATGTTTTTGGGGCCTTTAACATGCTTAAAAACATTTTAACATTTCACAAAAATTTTCACGTCAGAGTCACTTGCCATTGCTGCATACGTATATCATACATAGCTGTACATATTTGTATAACCCTTGGTACATGTATTGTTCTCATCGACCCAAACAACTTTCACACTGACAATTATTAGTTTAGACCAACAATAAGTGTTGAGGCTTTGTATATTTGGGTGTTTTGATGCTCTTAGCATGTTTAAAATTTCATGAAATTCAGCACACACATAGAGTTGTCGGCCATTAGTTGTAGGAAAAAGCTAAGACATGGACGTTGAGCAGGTGGCTCTGTAGTGACCCTTTTGACTGAAGTACTGAAGTTTTACCTATAGCAGGGACGGCAACTTCAGACCTGGAGGGCCACTATCCTGCAGAGTTTAACTCCATCCCTAATCAAACACATCTGCCTGTAATTTTAAAGCAACCATGAAGACTTTGGTTAGACTGTTCAGGTATGTTTGATTAGGGATTGAGCTAGACGTCAACCAATCAGGTTTCAAAAGGGGCCACTCAACAGAGACTGCATTACTGTCGGTCACTGAAGCCCTGCGGATTGCGAAAGCTGATTCCAAATCATCAGTCCTCGTCCTCCTATCTGCTGCCCTTGATGCTGTGAATCACCAGATTCTTCTGTCCACCCTCTCATCACTGGGCATCACAGGAATTCCGCTCCACTGGTTTGAGTCCTTTCTCACAGGTAGGTTTTTCATGGTTGCCTGGAGAAAGGAGGTATTCAAAGCACATCAACTGACCACGGGGGTTCCTCAGGGCTCAGTGCCTGGACCTCTCCTCTTCTCCATTTACACTACATTGCTGGGACCCATCGTACAGGCACATGGCTTCTCATACCATTGCTATGCTGATGACACACAGCTCTAACTTTCATTTCAACCAGATGATCCTACAGTAGCTGAATCTCAAGCCATCTGGTGGACATCTTGGCATGGAGAAAAAAGAACATCACCTGCAGCTCAACCTGGCAAAGACTGAGCTTCTCGTCTTCCCTGCCAATCCAACTCTACAACATGATTTCACCATCCAGCTAGGTTCATCCTTGGTTACCCCTTCAAAGTCGGTCAAAAATCTTGGAGTATCCTTTGATGACCAGCTGTCCTTCAAAGACAGCTCGGTCATGCAGGTTTGCGCTGCACAACATCAGGAAGATCAGACCATTCATACAAGAGCATGCAACACAGCTTCTCGTCCAGGCCCTGGTCCTTTCTAGGCTTGACTACTGCAATGCGCTTTTTCTGCACTGGCTACCACTCGCTGCTCGCATCAAGTTCAAGGCGTTGACGCTTGCTTACAGATCCACCACAGGCTCAGCACCCGCATACTTCCACTCGCTCCTACGAGTCTACACCCCCACCAGAAGCCTTCATTCAGCTAAGGCTTCTGGTGGTACCACCACAGAGAGGCATTAAATCCCTTTCCAGAACATTTTCGTTCACTGTTCCTTGCTGGTGGAACGTTTTCCCCACCTCCATCCGGAATGCAGAATCGCTGACAACATTCAAAAGACGGCTGAAAACTCATCTCTTTCATGATCACTTAACCTCATCTTAAAAAATTGTCCTCTATACCCTCCCTATTCTAGCTTATGATACTCTAAGCAATGTCCAAAGCTTAGTATTTCAAGCACTTTTTGTGATTTTTCGCCTCTTCGTGACGGATCGCTTCCTTTATTCCTCAGTTGTAAGTCGCTTTGGATAAAAGCTGCTAAATGAATAAATGTAAATGTAGAGCAGGAGTGTCCAAACTCAGTCCTAGAGGGCCACTGTCCTACAGAGTTTAGCTCCAACTTGCCTCAACACACCTGCCTGGAAGTTTCTAGTATGCCCAGTAAGATCTTGATTGGCTGGTTCAGGTGTGTTTAATTGGGGTTAGAACTGAACTTTTCTGGACAGTGGCCCTCCAGGAGCAGGATTGGACACCCCTGATCTAGACTCTGCAGGGCAGTGGCCCTCCAGGTACAGAGTTGCCCAACCCTGACCTGAAGTCAACAAATTTGGTATGTATATTGTTCTCCTCAAGCCGGACAACTTTCAAAATCACGTGGATGTGGCTATTGTGGTTCAGGGTCATATCGCAACCAGTTGGCCTTGTTTATTTACCCACTTAAATGCATCTGCCCACCATGTGACGATGGTGCCAGAGTGCTTGAGCCTTTTATTGCTGCTTACAGCTATATTGATGGTTTTGATGCTTCAAATGTCTTAATGTTTTGATGTCTGTTGTTTTGTTAAATTTAAACTGGGCTTAACATGTATTTGTTCTTTTTTGCCTTAGACCTAATAGCGCTGAAAAAGGAGAATCAAGATCTGAATGAAACAGAAGAGAAAGATCAGAATGAGAAAGATGATTTCACAACTGGAGAAAAATCATTTAGTTGCTCACAGACTGAAAAGACTTCACCAAAAAGAGCTCAAAAGACAGCAAATAGAAGTTATTTCACGTGCCAACAGTGTGGAAGGAGTTTCACTCAAAAAGGAAGTCTTAAAATTCACATGAGAATTCACACTGGAGAGAAGCCTTACACATGTCAACAGTGTGGAAAGAGTTTCACACAGAAAGGAACCTATTTAACCCACATGATGGTTCACACTGGAGAGAGCCCTTACACCTGCAAACTGTGTGGAAAAACCTTGAATCAAAAAGGAAATCTTAAGACTCACATGAGAATTCACACTGGAGAGAAGCCTTTCACATGTGATCAGTGTGGAAAATGTTTCACACGTAAAGAGAGCCTTAGTAACCACGTGAGGATTCATGTTAAAGACAGATGTTGTATATGCTATCAGTGTGGAATGAGTTTCACAGACAAGAAACACCTTAAGACACACGTAATAACTCACACCGGAGAGAAGCCTTACATGTGCCATTACTGTGGAATGAGTTGCACAAACAACACAAACCTTAAAGTCCATGTGAGAGTTCACACTGGAGAGAAGCCGTTCAGCTGCCAACAGTGTGGAAAGAGCTACTCACGAAAAGAAAGTCTTAAGACTCACATGAGAAGTCACACTGGAGAGAAGCCGTACTCCTGCAAACTGTGTGGAAAGAGTTTTACACATAAAGGAACCTGTTATAGCCACATGAAAGTTCACACTGGAGAGAAGCGTTTCACGTATCTTTAGTGTGAGAAGAGATTCACACATCAAATAGATCTGAAAAGTAATTTGCAATTAGGACATTTAAGTAGCTTTTATAAACCTGCCTTGGAAAAAAAAGCATTACTGGTGTGCATCTTGAGACAAAACAATGGCACTTAATAAATGTAGGAAATGGCTGTGCAAGTTGCTTTCAGTTAAAACAGCTCAAGCATGCATTTTAGTCTGAGACTTGACTTAACCCTTTATAGGGCACTCATTGAAATACTTGGAAATTAAAAAATTCAACCCTGGAGTGTTATTGGAGGTTATTTCAAGACTTTTGAACTTTTGTGACTTAAAAAAAAAAAAAAAATGTATGTTGCAAATCAAGGTCAATGAAGTTACCATATGTGGTTCCTTGCCGGTCTATGGTCATTTTTCCCCCCCAAAAAAGTGTATATATTTAAAATATAAGACACACATATAAAATGTAAATAAATACATAAAACATATATAAACTTCATAGAATATTTATTTAGGAACATTTTTCTTTTATTTAGGAACATTTATTCTTTTTCATGTGTCAAATTCAAAAATCTAAAAAAAATATATTAAACATATATAAACTTAATAGAATGTTTAAGAACTTTTATTCTTTTATTTAGGATTTTTTTTTTCTTTTTCACGTTGTACAATCACCAGTCCAGTCACTTAGGCAACTCATGGTACTTGACAAAGCAGTTGCGATCAGTATTGAGGCACAGGTGGACCTTACAGACCCTGCAGACCACGTTTGACCTCAATATGTTCCCCTTCCAGCTGCAGTACTTGCAGGTCTGGCAGTTGGTGTAGACAGGGGCATGGAACAGGGACATGTCAAACCGCTCAGAAGCATCTGGGGTGTGGCTGCGGTGTCCCCGGACAGGCTTGGGGACATCAGCAGAGGTGCTGGGGCGCACGGAAATGATGAGCTGCTTCGGGGGCGAGACATGACTGGCCTCTGGCTACTGCAACTCCTGAACACCTGGATCCGGAAGTTCTTTAACGACAGGCCATCCAAACCCAAAACCTTGCTGTCCCGTCTGTACATGATCTAGGCATTTGTGAGGCTAACATCTATTGGATATGCATACATCCGCATGTACCACCTCTTGAATTACATGGGGGTGCGGTAGAGGTGGACCAGCATGTCAATGCCCTCCATGTTGGCATTGTAGCTCTTAATGACAGCAGGGCAGCTTACCTGTTCCTTCCTCTTGGTGTCACTGCAGTACCGGTAGACTGAGGATATGGCCTCCACCCCCATGTCTGTTGACAGCAAAGTGACGACCCTGTTGTGCTTCCACCTGAGGGCCAAGATCCCATCATCACTGGTGACATAGTCATGCATACCACGAGGGTCAGCCTTTTTCTCCATATCCTTGATGGACTTCAATGGAGGCTTGCCTATTCTGTTGTCCCTGCCTGTCCCTGTGTACCTGCAGTTCTTGCCTTTGAGGTACCGCACCATCTCCAGGCTGGTGAAGGTTGTCCGCAAAGATGGCTGTGGTGGTGGAGGAGGACATGGTGCTGGCCAGGATGGAGACTATCTGGCTGGTGACACTCATGGCTTGTTGTTCAGATGTCATGGGGACACTGTGGGCCTCCAGCATAGGTTTGTCCTGGTATAGCACCAGGTCATGAACAAAGCCATCCTGAGAAGCCCTGGCAAACAACTTAAATCCCCATTTGTCCGGCTTGTTCTTGATGTATTGCCTCAGGTTGCCAGCTGTTTTGCCTTTGTAGGCAACCATAACCTCATCCACAGTCTGCTTTGGGGTCTGTGGCTCACTCCTGAAGGCACTAACCAGGAGGCTGAACAGTGGCCGGACTTTGAAGAATCTGTCAATGTTGCCAGGGATCTGGGTGTTGTCAATAAAGTGGACAAGCCTTCTCATCTGCCTGAACCTCTTAGACGACATGAGGTTTGCGACTTGAGGGACCCTGGTCTCCATTGCCCAGTAGTCATCAATGGAAATCCTCATGTAAAGCAGGATAGCCACAAAGGTTGTCATCTCATTTTCAGTGATGGTGAAGGTGGTGTTGACGTCCTTCTGGGTTGCATACAAGTTGATCTGGTATGTTATATGCTTGATGACATGGGGGCTGAAGTACCTGCTGAAGTAACTATATGGAGTCTCAATGAAGTCAGGGGGAATGTGCTGGTATTCAGGAAGGGCTTGGTTGTCCAGGTCAACCTTCTTCCAGTTGGTTAGCCTGGCTGCTGGCTTCCCCTTCTTGCTGGGCCCCTTTGCTTGTGGTGCTGGCTGGTCTTCGTCCTCGTTCTCATCATTATCCTCGCTCTCATCCTCAAGGCTCCTCCACTGCAAGCCGCACACACTTCCTCTTGGCAGAGGGGCCCATGTCACTCGGGCATGGAGTGTCCAGGTTGTGGGTAAGTGGGATAAAGTCGGGCAACATCATCGTCTTCCTCGTCAGAGCCCTCATGGTCACTGATGGTGGGGTTAGCTGGCACAACAATAATCGGCTTCTTTCCATAGAAGAGGTGAGTAGACGGCTGCAAAAGAGAAGTGAATATATTTTTTCGCGTCAATATCAAGCCCACTTTGAGTTATTTGTGAAGGAAAACAGTAACAGTTAAGTGCAAATCTACTGAAAACAAAGAATATTGACATTTTAAATTGTAAATATATAATAAGATATAAGTACTGGTGGTACCACTTATTTTAGCAGTAATAAGGCTCACAGTAAAAATAAACACCAATATATGCCATAATAATATAAACTGGGTTAGTAGTAATAATTATAATAATAATACAAATTGTTATAAGTTAAACATATTTCACTATCTATGGCTTGATAATTTCAATAAATGGCTTACATATCCCACTGGTTCACAGTATAATGTTATGCAAATCTGTGGCAACATTCAGTGCACTATTAAATACTATTGTGTTATGTTATAATGCATTATTTGTAAAAAGAATACCCTAAGTATGGCTTACTAGACGTATTGGGCGTATATGTCTAAAAATAGACATTCTGTCACTTGCGCTAGTCTTACCAGAACAGGGCGCATGATCAAATATGATCACACCATTTTTCAAGCCACAACGTTCACTAATTTCTAGAAATCCTACGCAAACATCTATCTCAACATTTAACACAACTATTCAACCATATAATGTGTGAGTTTCATTAACTTACCATTGTTCGTTTTGATGCTGTTTCCGTATTTGTGGGAGCAGTGTAAATCCGTCATTTACTAAAACTGGAATGGTGCTGAAGTTTAAATGCCCCGGGCAACTCCTGATTGGTCAGATGCAATCATGTCACTATCTGTGACGTAGACTGATGTCCATTGATTGGCTGGGAGAAATCCATGTGCTTATACAGGCTCACGGAGAGGCATGTAAACGCCATTGTAAATGTCTGATTAAGTTACCAAATATGGCTCTTCGCTCAAATATGGCTCTTCACCCAAAAATGAAAATTCTGTCATTAATTACTCACCCTTATGTTGTTCCAAACCCGTAAGACCTTCATTACGTGAATAGTGTCGACCAATGGTAAGAGTGTTCTGACTTACTACTTACTTACTTACTTACTGCCCATTATGCCTCTAGCATGTAGGGCAGCAACGAATGTTCTCCACTATATGGGCTTTTTTCTGGACATCTCCCCATGTCAGGTTCATAGATTTCATTTCTTCCTCTACTGTGTGATGCCAGGTGATCTTGGGTCGTCCTCTCTTTCTTTTACCTTCGGGTGTCCAATGAAGGGCTACTCTTGGGATGCTGTCTTGCTCTCTTCTCAAAACATGCCCAATCCAGTTCCAGCGCTGCTTGTTATGATGCTATCCATGCTGTCTTGGTGACATCTTGTTAATAGATCCTCATTTGATATCTTGCTTGGCCAAAAAATCTGACAGATTGTTCTCAGACTCCTTGTGTGGAAGACTGATAGTTGACGTATGCCATTTGCTGTCATTCTCCAGCATTCTGCACTGTACAGTAGGGTGAATAGAACGCAGCTCTGATATAATTTGAGTTTTGTCTTGTTTCTATACTGCTGAGACTTCCATATGTTGTTTAGCATTCTGAATGCATTTCTGGCTTTGTTTATTCTGTTTTTAATGTAATTGTGTGCACCCCCATCATATCTTACAGTACTCCCAAAATAGGTGAACTCATTTGTTGTTAGTAGAGCTTCTCCATTTACATGTATTGGTAATGGATCTGAGATGTTTACTGCCATCACTTCAGATTTTTTCTGGTTTATTTTCAGGCCAACTTGCTGTGCAAAGAAGCTGAGACGTGATGTTTTCTCTTGCATGTGTTGATGAGTGTGTGAGACCAGAGCCAGATCATCAGCAAAATCAAGGTCTTCCAATGCTGAGAAAAGGGTCCATCGTATACCTCTTGTTTGGTCTTCTGTTGTGCGGCGCATCACCCAGTCGATAACGATGTTGAAGAGCAATGCTGACATCACACATCCTTGTCTGACTCCTGTCTTTACCTGGAATGCCAGGCTACTGTTTCCCACCCAGCATTTAATGTTGGCATAGAAGGTCTTGATGAGGTCCACTATGTGTTGTGGAATTCCATACATGTCGCCTTTGGCTTGCTCAGTTGGGGACACTAAATTTTCAAATAAATTGAATTACTAAACTAAATTAACTATGTCAACTACATTACTTGAATATATATGATAATTGAAATAAGCTGAAGACATCACTGTTTTCTCCAGAGCGGCTGTACAGCCGAATCAAATTCGGTTGCATTATTTTCCTGTTTAACACTGTGAAGCTGCTTTGAAACAATCTGCATTGTAAAAAGCACTATATAAATAAAGTTGACTTGACTTGACATCCTTAAGATGTTCCAGAGGCCGTCTCGGTGTATACTATCGAATGCCTTTTCAAAGTAGATAAAATTGATGTATATTTGCCTCTGCCATTCTGTGCATTGTTCTATGATGTTACAAAGTGCAAATATTTGATTAATACACCCCCTTCCCTTACGGAATCCTGCCTGTTCATTCCTGAGTTTCTTATCTACTGCCTCTGTAAGACGCTGCTCAATGATTTTTGCCATGATTTTGCTTGGTATCGATAGGAGTGTGATTCCTCACCATTTATTACAATCTCTCAAGTTGCCCTTCTTTGGTATCTTTATAATAATTCCTTCTGACCAGTCATCAGGTATTTCTTTTTCCTCCCATATAGTTTTAAATAGTGGTTGAAGTATTTTGGAGGCGAGATCTGGGTCTGCTTTGAAAAGCTCTGCATTCAGGTTATCTTGGCCAGGGGCTTTTCCATTTTTTAGGGACTTAATGGCTGTGACAATTTCTTCCTTTGTTGGTGGTTCAATGCTAATGTCCAGGTCATTCTCTGCGTGCTGGACATTTGGTTCTGTTGTGGGCGGTGGTCTGTTTAGAACTTCCTGAAAGTTCTCTGCCCATCGTGCTTCTTGTTGTGACTCAGTTGTCAATAGCTGACCCTTTTTGTCTACTATTGGTGCCTCAGTGTTCGTCTGTGTTTGCCACTCACTATTTTAGTGATCTTATACTTTTCCTTGCTCCCCTTTCCTAGCTGCCTCTTCTGCTTGACTTGCAAGATTTTCTAGATATGCCCGCTTGTCTGCTCTAGCTTTCCTTCGCACTGCTTTGTTTGTTTCTTGGTAACCGTTTCCTGTATTTTTCTTTAAGCCGTTCAGACTTTCTCATTAACTTTCTTCTTTAAGGCCCTTCTATTTTCTACAGCTTGCCATGTGTCATCACTTAACCATTCCTTCTTTTCCTTGTGCTTGTATCCAAGACAGGCTTCACTGGTCATCACATAGGCTGTTTTGGTGTGTTCCCACATAGTGTTGATATCATCTGATTTTGGCTCTGTATGATCCAACATATCTGCTAATGCCTGAAATCTGTTCTTTAGTTGTAGCAAAAAATAACCTCTGACCTTGGTGTCATGTAGCTTTCCGACATCGAATTGCTTTCTGGCTGTCTTTTTGCTTCCTGTTTTCCTAAGCTTTATTCTCAACACAGCTGTGACTAGGTGGTGATCGCTACCGACGTGTGCACCTCGTTTGACCTTAACATCAAGTAAAGAGCGTCTCCATGTGCCATTTATCATGAGATGATCTATTTGATGTTGATCCTTTCCATTTGGAGAGTGCCATGTTAGCTTGTGAATGACCTTGTGTTGGAACAAGGTTCCCCCAATGACGAGGTCATGCATGGTGCAAAATTCTGCTAACCTCTCCCCATTCACAAAATTTTCAAATAAATATCCAAATAAATGTAATTACTAAACTAAATTATATCAACTACATTACTTAATATACACTCACCTAAAGGATTATTAGGAACACCTGTTCAATTTCTCATTAATGCAATTATCTAATCAACCAATCACATGGCAGTTGCTTCAATGCATTTAGGGGTGTGGTCCTGGTCAAGACAATCTCCTGAACTCCAAACTGAATGTCAGAATGGGGAAGAAAGGTGATTTAAGCAATTTTGAGCGTGGCATGGTTGTTGGTGCCAGACGGGCCGGTCTGAGTATTTCACAATCTGCTCAGTTACTGGGATTTTCACGCACAACCATTTCTAGAGTTTACAAAGAATGGTGTGAAAAGGGAAAAACATCCAGTATGCGGCAGTCCTGTGGGCGAAAATGCCTTGTTGATGTTAGAGGTCAGAGGAGAATGGGCCAACTGATTCAAGCTGATAGAAGAGCAACTTTGACTGAAATAACCACTCGTTACAACCGAGGTATGCAGCAAAGCATTTGTGAAGCCACAACACGCACAACCTTGAGGCGGATGGGCTACAACAGCAGAAGACCCCACCGGGTACCACTCATCTCCACTACAAATAGGAAAAAGAGGCTACAATTTGCACGAGCTCACCAAAATTGGACAGTTGAAGACTGGAAAAATGTTGCCTGGTCTGATGAGTCTCGATTTCTGTTGAGACATTCAGATGGTAGAGTCAGAATTTGGCGTAAACAGAATGAGAACATGGATCCATCATGCCTTGTTACCACTGTGCAGGCTGGTGGTGGTGGTGTAATGGTGTGGGGGATGTTTTCTTGGCACACTTTAGGCCCCTTAGTGCCAATTGGGCATCGTTTAAATGCCACGGCCTACCTGAGCATTGTTTCTGACCATGTCCATCCCTTTATGACCACCATGTACCCATCCTCTGATGGCTACTTCCAGCAGGATAATGCACCATGTCACAAAGCTTGAATCATTTCAAATTGGTTTCTTGAACATGACAATGAGTTCACTGTACTAAAATGGCCCCACAGTCACCAGATCTCAACCCAATAGAGCATCTTTGGGATGTGGTGGAACGGGAGCTTTGTGCCCTGGATGTGCATCCCACAAATCTCCATCAACTGCAAGATGCTATCCTATCAATATGGGCCAACATTTCTAAAGAATGCTTTCAGCACCTTGTTGAATCAATGCCACGTAGAATTAAGGCAGTTCTGAAGGCGAAAGGGGGTCAAACACAGTATTAGTATGGTGTTCCTAATAATCCTTTAGGTGAGTGTATATGATAATTGAAATGAGCTGATGACATCACCATTTTCTCCAGAGCGGCTGTACAGCCGAATCAAATTCTGTTCATTATTTTCCTGTTTAACACTGTGAAGCTGCTTTGAAACAATCTGCATTGTAAAAAGCGCTATATAAATAAAGTTGACTTGACTTGACTTGACATTCTCATTCATGACACCACAACCTTCCCTTCCCATCGCCCTGTCGTTTTCTGTGTTGCTGTTTCCCATTTTGGCGTTTAGGTCCCCCATCACTAGCCTTATGTCTTGTCTGGATGTAGTTTCCAGTACAGCCTGCAGTTGTTCATAGAATTCATCCTTCCAGGTGTCATCGCTGTCATTTGTTGGTGCATAGCACTGGATGATAGTTGTGTTAATTTGCTTCCCCCTCAGCCTAATCTTCATGAGCCTACTGTGGACAGGTTTCCACTCTATCAAGCTCTTCTCTACTCCTTTCTTCAGAATGATGGCTACTCCTTCCCTATGTTGGTGGTCATCCCTTCCTGAGCACAGCACTATTTCCCCTGTGCTTGTTGTGAATCTCCCTGATCCTGTCCATCTGCTTTCACTAGTATATCTATGTTGTATCTTTTCATCTCTGATATCACTTGTGCTAATTTGCCTGTATCATACAATGTTCTTACATTCCAAAATCCTATCCTATTAAGTTTGCCGTTCAGAATTTCCACCTTCCTGTCACTGGCTTTCTTTCGGCTTTCACCAATGGCATTCATCCTAGCCCTGGAAGTCCATCACGCCCAGAAGCGTCGATTCCTTCTGTTGCTAGAAGCGCATTTGTGAGGTCAGGCACTGATGTTGGACGAGAAGGCCTGGCTAGCAGTCTCCGCTCTAATTCATCCCAAAGGTGTTCTATTGGGTGTGGGGGATGTTTTCTTGGCACACTTTAGGCCCCTTAGTGCCAATTGGTCATCGTTTAAATGCCACGGCCTACCTGAGCATTGTTTCTGACCATGTCCATCCCTTTATGACCACCATGTACCCATCCTCTGATGGCTACTTCCAGCAGGATAATGCACCATGTCACAAAGCTTGAATCATTTCAAATTGGTTTCTTGAACATGACAATGAGTTCACTGTACTAAAATGGCCCCACAGTCACCAGATCTCAACCCAATAGAGCATCTTTGGGATGTGGTGGAACGGGAGCTTTGTGCCCTGGATGTGCATCCCACAAATCTCCATCAACTGCAAGATGCTATCCTATCAATATGGGCCAACATTTCTAAAGAATGCTTTCAGCACCTTGTTGAATCAATGCCACGTAGAATTAAGGCAGTTCTGAAGGCGAAAGGGGGTCAAACACAGTATTAGTATGGTGTTCCTAATAATCCTTTAGGTGAGTGTATATGATAATTGAAATGAGCTGATGACATCACCGTTTTCTCCAGAGCGGCTGTACAGCCGAATCAAATTCTGTTCATTATTTTCCTGTTTAACACTGTGAAGCTGCTTTGAAACAATCTGCATTGTAAAAAGCGCTATATAAATAAAGTTGACTTGACTTGACTTGACATTCTCATTCATGACACCACAACCTTCCCTTCCCATTGCCCTGTCGTTTTCTGTGTTGCTGTTTCCCATTTTGGCGTTTAGGTCCCCCATCACTAGCCTTATGTCTTGTCTGGATGTAGTTTCCAGTACAGCCTGCAGTTGTTCATAGAATTCATCCTTCCAGGTGTCATCGCTGTCATTTGTTGGTGCATAGCACTGGATGATAGTTGTGTTAATTTGCTTCCCCCTCAGCCTAATCTTCATGAGCCTACTGTGGACAGGTTTCCACTCTATCAAGCTCTTCTCTACTCCTTTCTTCAGAATGATGGCTACTCCTTTCCTATGTTGGTGGTCATCCCTTCCTGAGCACAGCACTATTTCCCCTGTGCTTGTTGTGAATCTCCCTGATCCTGTCCATCTGCTTTCACTAGTATATCTATGTTGTATCTTTTCATCTCTGATATCACTTGTGCTAATTTGCCTGTATCATACAATGTTTTTACATTCCAAAATCCTATCCTATTAAGTTTGCCGTTCAGAATTTCCACCTTCCTGTCACTGGCTTTCTTTCGGCTTTCACCAATGGCATTCATCCTAGCCCTGGAAGTCCATCACGCCCAGAAGCGTCGATTCCTTCTGTTGCTAGAAGCGCATTTGTGAGGTCAGGCACTGATGTTGGACGAGAAGGCCTGGCTAGCAGTCTCCGCTCTAATTCATCCCAAAGGTGTTCTATTGGGTTGAGGTCAGGACTCTGTGCAGGCCAGTCAAGTTCCTCCACACCAAACTCGTTCATCCATGTCTTTATGGACCTTGCTTTGTTCACTGGTACGCAGTCATGTTGGAACAGAAAGGGGCCATCCCCAAACTGGTCCCACAAAGTTGGGATCCAATTGTCCAAAATTATCTTGGTATGCTGAAGCATTAAGAGTTCCTTTGTCTGGAACTAAGGGGCCAAGCCCAACCCCTGAAAAACAACCCCACACCATAATCCCCCCTCCACCAAACTTTATACTTGGCACAATGCAGTTAGGCAAGTACTGTTCTCCTGGCAACGGCTAAACCCTGACTTCAGATTGCCAGACAGAGAAGCGTGATTGGTCACTCCAGAGAACACTTCTCTACTGCTCTAGTGGCGTCTAGTGCCGGCGTGCTTTACACCACTGCATCCGACGCTTTGCATTGCACTTGGTGATGTAAGGCTTGGATGCAGCTGCTCGGCCATGGAAACCCATTCCACGAAGCTTTCTACGCACTGTTCTTGAGCTAATCTGAAGGCCACACGAAGTTTGGAGGTCTGTAGCTATTGACTCTGCAAAAAATGCGCTGACCCTGCTCTGTGATTTTACGTGAGTTGCTGTTCCCAATTGCTTCCACTTTGTTATATCACTAACAGTTGACCGTGGAATATTTAGTACTGAGGAAATTTCACGAATGGACTTATTGCACAGGTGAATTCACTGAGCTCCTGAGAGCGACCCATTCTTTCACACATGTTTGTAGAAGCAGTCTGCATGCATAGGTGCTTGATTTTTACACACCTGTAGCCATGGAAGTGATTGGAACACTTGAATTCAATGATTTGGAGGGGTGTCCCATTTTGAAGATTTTCCTGTCTCTTGAGGCAAAGACTATTTTATTCCTTGTAGCCCATGAACACAGGACTACATGTGTTCTTGCATGGATTTCTCATTCAGTTATACTGATAACTGAGCTTTGGGCTTTTGGTCAGAAACTCCTTTTTCATAGAGGGGTTTTCAACAACCCACTGACTAAAGAACTACTCGATTCTTCAACTTCAGCTAGGTCTCAGTACAGTTTATACCTTGACCAGAAAAGGAGGGGAAAAGACAGCAGTGCACAAAACCAAGACCAGGATGCAGAGCATTAATTGGAGCTTGGAAAGAAGAAAACATTGCTGCAAGCAGGGCCGGATTTAGAAAATTATTTTTAGGGTGGAATGAGGACTGTGAAGGGTGGCAACACCAAAACATGTGCCCATTCTCGATTCATGGCCTGACATACACATTAATGTATGTGAAACAGTTGCATTGCCACTAAGTAATAATTTATACTATGTAAAATAAACAGCAAAATGTCAATATCCAGGGCATCAAGTTAAGACACTGAAACACATCAACAAATTCTAAATGTCCCGAGCTCGTAAGAGTATGTCTATCATTATTACATTGACATGTTGTTTTACTAATATTACATAGGCTGCTTGGATGATATATAAATCACAAGTTTCAGTGCAATTTTAAGAGCAACACATTTTTTTGAATTTGCTATCATTTGAAAAAAATGCCCAATTATCGTACCTCTTGTCTACTCTTTAAGGAAATAGAGTAGAGAGGAAGAAGCATGTATTAGAAAGAGCTCTAATAAGAGGGGAAAGATAAGAGAATGCCTTGCCATGGGATGATAGGACAGTTACAAGACGAGACACAGGAGGCAGCAGCAGAGTCCGGAGGAAAAGAACAAGAGATAATGAGAGAGGCTATATAAAGACTATATAAAGGGAGAGTCCAGTCTGGATGACCTCATTTGGAGAGGTCACTAGTTTAAAATATCTGTGACGAGTACACGGACCTTAGATGCTGCTTTGACCATCTGAAGACATTGACCTCCTGGGGCATTGATTTAAGTCATCGAGCCAGAACAGACCGCTAAGAAGTCTTCTGTTTGAATTGTAATTTCACAATCCTTTTTCTTGTGTTTGCCACTTTAGTATGAATCTTAAAAAAATCTTTCAGGAAAACACTTTAATACAATACAATACAAAATGAAAAAACAATTCTTTATTTGTGTATCATTTAAGAACAGGACATTTATTGAACTGGCTAATTTAAATACATATAATAGAAACCATTTTGGGGGGAAAACTGTAGAGCTTTCTGTGGAGCAGGTGTGAATTGTGTCCACATTTTTAATAGGTAATAAAACACTGACTCTCTGTGTTTTAGTTCTTTATGAGTTCATTCATGCTTTATGAACTCATACATTCTTTTTAACATGTTTGTTTTTTCATCACATTTGTCACTTTTCATTTTAATACAAGGATTATCTGGTAAAAATAGTTAGCCATATAGTACATTTCTGTGCACTTCTGTGATTGTAGATAGCAGAGTGTGAGCAGGACTTTTATTTTGGTCTGGATGTATGACGTCATAAAGCTGCGCCCACACATTGCCACACATACAAGTAACCTGATAAAACATCTGAAATTAAAACACAAAAATGAGCAAAATGAGAAAAAAATTTTTTTTACGCTAGCAGTAGTAGCACATTCGGCAACAAACACTGCAGCAAACCCTTGCAAGACGAGAGAAAATGTCAAGAGATAACCCAAGAGCTATATTTCTTTAGCACTTTTTGAAAGGCAGGTTTAAAAAAAAAAAATTTTTATGACAATGGTAATTATGCCCTTTGAAGGTTATTGGACACTGAAATTTGTGCTTTAAGTTTGTGATAAGCACATAAAAATAATACTTTTTATAAAGTAATAATAAAGAAGCTGTGCTACATTCATTAGTCTCACTGTGTTGTGCTTGGAAAACTGCCACAAAAAAAAAAAATTAATAAATGTATCGGTATCGGCGAGTACCAGAAAAAAAATATCGGTACTCGTACTTGGTCCTTAAAAATGGTATCGGTGCATCCCTAGTTTTTACCATACTGTTTTGGTTTTTGCTCATGTTATTCCTTTTGAATTAAATTCACAGCACTGTTCCAGTCATGTAAAGGATTCTTTAAAGCTAAAATTTGGGCTTCGTACTAGACGTAATTCGCGCTGCAAAAAATTGTTGTAGGGTTGGTAATGGAATACTCAGAAGCAAAATTGTTAACAGTCTTTATTGACTAAACTAGCAATGAGCAGAAAATTTAGACAATGGGTCACCAAGGCTTAAGACATATCCACTTAATTTTTCCACCGTGTGCCGTAGTGCTTGAGCCTGTTATTGTTGCTTACAGCTATATTGTTGGTTTTTATGCTTTAAATGTTTTGATGTCTATTGCTTTGTGCCATCAAACTGAGGCTAACATATATTTGTCTTTATTTGCTGTAGACCTGATGGCCCTGAAAGAGGAGAGTCAAGATCTGAATGAAACAGAAGAGAAAGATCAGTATGAGAAACACCATGATTTCATAACTGAAGAAAAATATTTTAGTTGCTCACAGACTGAAAAGACTTCCTCACGAAAAAGTGCTCAAAAGACAAAAACTAGAAGTCATTTCATCTGTGAACTGTGTGGAAAGAGTTTTAAAAAAAATGGAAACCTTAAAATCCATATGAGAATTCACACTGGGGAGAAGCCTTACACTTGCCAACAGTGTGGAAAGAGTTTTGATCAACATGGAAACCTTAGAGTCCACATGAGAGTTCACACTGGAGAGAAACCATTTACATGTAATCAGTGTGGAAAGAGTTTCACACATAAAGGAACCCTTTATGCTCACATGAGTGTTCATACTGGAAACAGCGCTTACACCTGCAAACAGTGTGGAAAAACTTTGAATCGAAAAGGAAATCTTAAGGCTCACATGAGAGTTCACACTGGAGAGAAGCCTTTCTTATGTGGTCAGTGTGGAAAAAGTTTTGCACGTAAAGAAACCCTTACTCAGCACATGAGGATTCACTTAAGAGCAAACTTTATATGTCATCAGTGTGGAATGAGTTTTACAGACAGGAAATGCCTTAAGAGCCATGTAAAAACTCACATTGGACAGAAGCCTTTTATGTGCCATCACTGTGGAATAAGTTGCACAAACACAGGAAACCTCAAGACTCACATGAGAGTTCACACCGGAGAGAAGCCTTACACCTGTCAACAGTGTGGAAAGAGCTTCCCACGAAAAGAAAGTCTTAAGAGTCACATGAGGCTTCACACTGGAGAGAAGCCGTACTCCTGCCCTCAGTGTGGAAAGAGTTTCACACATAAAGGAACCCGTTATACCCACATGAGAACTCACCAGAGAGAGGCCTTTCACTTATCTTTAGTGTGAGAAGACTTTCACATACCAAATAGATATAAGTCATTTGCAAACTCATTCTGGCAAGAAATTGCAGTGTCATGGGTATTTTACTCTATTTCTGAGCATTTAATGTTTTGTATTGATTTTCTTTGAATTGATTATGTAATTGGCATTATACATTTCCCTGACCAATAATTAATTGTTACAATTTATTCTGACTTACAGTGAAATGATTAACTCTAGTAGATTATGATGTATCCATTGTTACGGCAAATCTGCATTCAGGTTAGTAACAGACTAAAGTCCAGTTTTGAGTGGAGCATAGGGCACACCAACTGAGATTTTAGAGCTTCGGTGATCACTTGGCACTGATTCAAGTGTACTTGGAGTGTAAAGGCTAAAAAGGAAACTTCTGTTTAGGACAACTGAATGTTGCTAATGTTACTCTAGATAGTAGTGTACATGGGAAACCATGGCATGACCAAACCAAAGCTACCATCAGACAAAGTAATATTGGTCAGCTGTAGTAGGTCTGACGAGAGATAATGTTGTTTCATCCAAGAGTATACAGTTCTATGGGGACACAACAACATACTTTTAGAGAGAGCAAGCATTGGAGCGGCCATCTAAATACTATAATCAATTACCTATACTATATTCTAGTAGTGACTAGGGGTGTGCCCGAATCCTAATACCTTTATTTCGGAAAGGCACGGAAAATGGCTTCAAAAACTAATATAGAATAATTTTGGGCTGTGGCTGACATAGTCACTCCTCCTCGTGTTTGCTGGATGACAGGTGAACCAAGCGAAAGCATTATATTAAACACAAACCAATAATGAGTGTGTGAAGTGAATGAGTGTAAACACTGAATGAATTGAGAGCAAATCAATTAGCCACGTTGCTGTTGCCTCTCAGGAATCAGAACTGGATAAGAGTAAATCAACTAAAATACTACATCATACTCATGTTCTACTATTTGATATGTATATTTAAATGATTTAAACCTTGTAAGATATGATACATGAATGAATAAAATAAGCACAGCAAGATCGCAAATCAAACAGCTGCGTCCCGTCTCTCAGAAACCAAACCAGCTCTTTGTCAAGAGTAGCCTAATAATTAAGGCATATACATTTTCTATTTCTAGATATGTCTAAGTACGATCACACCGGTGTGATCAGTCTTGGCTGGTCCCTCAAGCATACGATCACACCGGTGTGATTAGCACGTTCAGTACCAGCAAAACCATGCATTTAGAGTTTGTAAAATACACACTGATGTCTATGGAAGTGACAATAGTAATCCTTTACATTATAACTAGACAGCAAGTTTTAGTCATATCTGATACCCATTGTGTAACTAACTTTAAAGTTTTCTCTGTTCATCTCCCAGTTCACTGGCCACTTACTTTCATGTATTTTGGGAGAAGTGGATGAATTCACGTGTTGTAAATCCAATAGATCCGATTCTCTGAACTGCGGAACAAACTAAAATGGCGGCGCCCATCGCGTATATCTCAACTAATGCGATCGTTATAAAGGTGTTTAAACAAAAAAACATATCCACTTACCCATATTTGACAATCGGAATATCAGATATTTCATGCTATAGGTAACAAATTTGTGTTTAATATTTTTAATAAAAAGGGAAAATTAAATAAAAGCAGATCATTAGTCATACAGCACTATTGTGTCTGTGGTGCGTCATGTGACAAGCAATGGCATCACCATGGAAACAATAAATGGAAAATAAAATAACGGTCGCCTTGAAAAACTCACGCTGGTGTTCAGCCAGGCTGCGTCCGAAATTGAATACTTCTCTACTATATAGTATGTCTGAATTCAAAGTATTCGAAAAACAGTAGGCGAAAAGTACAAAGATGTCCTACTACTTCCGGGGAGATTCTGAAGTGTGCATACGATGGACACTTTACTATCCCATGAGGCCATGGGAGAGGATTTATGAATGGAGGTGATGGGACGCAACTGACGCTGATAGGTCACATGATGACAACATGGCGGATGTAGTACGTCCGGATTACATTCATACTGTTATAGAACTTAGTTTTTTAACGGTCGCAAAGTTCGTTCAAATGTAGTACCTACTTACATAGTACGCGATTTCGGACGCAACCCCTAGAATATTCTAAACTTGCGTGTAAAAGGTTTAAATGTTTTAAACTGTGTATGATATGATAGGCCTTATACCGCTCTGTCTCACTCTCTGAGACTACATTTATGCAGGTATATTCTTTATAATTTGTTTAGATTTGCATTTGTATGCATAGTAAAAGTTTTTATTCCATGATTTCTCACAGTTGTCCTAACATCAACATTTTCCTCTGGAAAATAAAATGATAAATAATGAAAGGTCTCTGAGCTTCGCCTGAAGCACAACCACATTGCACTCTCGGCTCTGACAAGTTAGAGATATTTAAATAAATGTTATAATAATAATAATAAAAAATATTATTTTATCAGTTATACAAGGGATATTTCTTCAGTGGTAACTAGTGTTAAAGGCTGTAAAACTAGACATAACGGTCTTCTTAAGTAATTGTGCGGATAAAGCCTATCTGGCTTCCGGTTTTATCTGAATACAATAAACCCAATCCCATAATAGCTGTTCAAATTAATGCACAGCTCAAACTAACTGTACATCATGTGTGTAAGACTAAAATTATAAGGTAATTATTCCCTCACAAATAAATCTCACAATGTGTAAAACGTCTTGGTTACATATGTAACCCTCGTTCCCTGAGGAGGGAATGGAGACGTAACGTCAGTGACTGACGAATGGGGGTTTCGCCTAGAAGCCTATCATCTTCGAGATATAGAAAACGCCCAATGGCAGTGCCAATGCCATGGGCATGCGGAATTTGCATAGTGTAACTCCGCCCCACAGCGTGGCTATACAAGGAAGTACGCTGGCAACATCGCATTACGTTTACCTGCTGAGGAGCCAAGACTGAACTCCCGGCCGTTCCAGCGGTACAGCGGAAGTGGCAGAGGGACGTTACGTCTCCGTTCCCTCCTCAGGGAACGAGGGTTACATACGTAACTGAGACGTTCCCTTTCGTTCAGTCACTCCGAGTAACTTCAGTGACTGACGAATGGGGGTCCCAATGTAATCACGCCACTCGGCTGTCATTCAGTGCCCTGCGTAAGGGCTTGCTGAGGGAAATACACATGCTCGGAGAGGCTTACAGTGGAAATACACATATGGGGGTCGCCCACAGGGGGAACCATGCACACGGTGGCACCTAGCCTGACACGAGGGCGTGAGCGAGTGGGCAGACGCACTGGTGTCGGCATCGACAGTGCTGGAGGAACTCAGGTTTTCAGGGAAACTCACCTGAGGAAAATATTGCACGTATCCTGTCTGTGGAGTGGAATGGCGAGCAAGCGAAGACACCTGAGCCTAGTCCATTACCGGCCACTAGTAGAGGCGAGTACATTGGAGGACACTGGCTCCACTCTGAGATTATAGAATCTGGTGAATGTGTTGGGTGTCGCCCAGCCTGCAGCTCTGCAGATATTTGTTAGCGAGGCGCCATGCGCTAAAGCCCAAGAGGAGGCCACACTCCGGGTGGAGTGTGCCCTGACCCCTAGGGGGCATGGACGCCCCTACGTCTGGTAAGCCAAGACAATGGCGTCCCCTATCCAGTGAGACAACCTTTGCTTGGAGAGAGCCTTTCCCTTCAGCTTCCCACCATAACAGACAAAGAGCTGGTCTGAGGTCCTGAAACACTGCGTTCTGTCTACGTAAGCACGGAGGGCGCATACTGGACAGAGCAGTGCCAAGACTGGGTCTGCCTCCTCCAAAGGCAGCACTTGCAGGTTCACCACCTGGTCCCTGAAGGGAGTGGTGGGAACCTTGGGCACATATCCAGGCCGGGGTCTCAGGATCACGTGAGAGTTGGCCAGCCTGAATTCCAGGCATGCTTCGTCAACCGAAAATGCCTGCAGGTCCCCTACCCTCTTGATGGAGGCCAAAGCGATCAGGAGCACTGTCTTCATCGACAGGGACTTAAGCTCGACTGACCGCAATGGCTCAAAGGGAGCCCTCTGCAGATCATCTAAGACTACTGAGAGGTCCCAAGAGAGTACGAGGGGAGAGCGAGGAGGATTCAGTCTCCTCGCTCCCCTCAGGAACCTGATGACCAGGTCGTGCTGACTTACCTTTTTCATCTCCACAAGGTCGTGGTAGGCTGATATAGCGGCCACATAAACCTTTAGGGTGGAAGGAGACAGCCTTCAATCCAACCCTTCTTGGAGGAACGAGAGCACGGACCCGATCGGGCATTTCCAGGGGTCTTCTTGGCGAGAAGAACACCAGGGTGACGAAAAGGTTCCACTTCAACGCATAGGCGTGTCTGGTAGACAAGGCCCTAGTGGAAGTGATGGTAGCCTGAGGTGGTAGGGTACTCAAACCTGCCGCATCCCATCCAGGAGCCACATGTGGAGGTTCCAAAGATCGGGACGCGGGTGCCAAAGGTTCCCCCGTCTCTGAGAAAGGAGGTCCTTCCTCAGAGGAATCGACCAGGAAGGGGCTGTCGCAAGGAGTACGAGTTCGGAGAACCAGGTCCGGCCGGGCCAATACGGGGCGACCAAAAGGACCTGCTCCTTGTCCTCCCTGATCTTGCACAGAACCTGTGCGAGAAGGCTCACTGGGGGAAACGCATACTTGCGGAGGCCCTGCGGCCAGCTGTGCGCCAGAGCCCTCGGTCAGGGAATAAAACAGGCGGCAGTGGGAAGAGTCGTGGGAGGCAAATAGATCTACCTGTGCGTCGCCGAACTGTTCCCAAATCAGCTGAACCGTCTGGGGATGGAGTCTCCATTCTCCAGGAAGTGGCTGAAGCTGTGAGAGCTCCTTAGCTGCACGCTTCAGGACTCCCAGGACATGGATGGCACGAAGTGACCTCAGATGCTTCTGACTCCATAAAACGAGATGGTGGGCGAGTTGAGACATACGGCGGGAACGTAGACCACCCTGGTGGTTGATGTACGCTACTGTGGCCGTGTTGTCTGACCGGACTAGCATGTGTTGACCCTTGAGCAAAGCTTGGAAGCGGTGCAGGGCGAACCATACTGCCAGCAACTCGAGGCAATTGACATGCAGGAGGTGCTGGGAAGCAATCCGAGCGGCATTACCGCAGCTGCAGATGCCATATGCCCCAGGAGCCTCTGAAATAACTTCAGTGGAACCGCACTCTGCTCTCGATTTGACGGAGGCAAGTCAGCAGTGACTGCGCACGCTCGTTTGTAAGCTGCGTGCACATGGCAACCGAGTCGATTTCCATACAGAGAAAAGAGATGCTCTGTACTGGGCAGAGTTTGCTTTTCTCCCAGTTGACCCGAAGGCCCAGAAGGGCTAATTGCTAAAGCACTAGGTCTCTGTGTTCGCACACCTGCTTTCGAGAGTGACTCAGGATGAGCCAGTCATTGAGGTAGTTCAGGATGCAAACCCCGTGTTGCCTTAGTGGCACAAGGGCTGCCTCGACAATCTTTGTAAAAACGCGAGGGGACAGAGCTAGCCCGAATGGGAGGACCGCATACTGATATGCCTGTCCCTCGAAAGCAAACCGTAGGAACGGTCTGTGTCGAGGAAGGATGGAGACATGGAAGTAGGCGTCCTTCAGGTCGATCACTGCAAACCAATCTGCTGGACGAACGCATTCGAAAAGGCGTTTCGTTGTCAACATCCTGAACGTAAGCCTGTAAAGGGATCGTTCAGGATGCGCAGGTTCAGGATCGGTCGTAACCCACCGGTTTTCTTGGGTACAATGAAGTAAGGGCTGAAGCCGGACTTCATTTCGGCTGGAGGGACAAGCTCGAATGCACCCTTCGCCAGCAGGGTAGCAACCTCCGCACGCATGACAGGACAGGGGCATTGGGCCCCACCATGGTGTAGCGGACTCCCCAGAAGCGGGGAGGAGCCTGAGCGAACTGAATCGCATAGCCGAACCTGATGGTCTTCGCGACCCAGCGGGACAGTCCAGGAAGCTCTAGCCAGGCTCCCAAAAACTGCACCAGCGGGGTCATGCGAACCACAGGCGTACCGCGGGTGGGGCAGCGAGGCGGCGTGACCGGCCCAGACGTGGGAGGCATAGCGTCCCGGTGTGGGGGCACAGTCAACAACTGCGTCCTGACAGAGGAGACCAGGGAAGGACATGCGTTCCACTGGGGTCTGCTCTGAGAGGAGGCTGGCGTCAGAGAGGGACAAGAGTGGCGTGGCCCGGGGGCAGCGCACACTGCCATCGGTCTCTGGTTGCTCAGGGATGGGCATGTTAGTAATATCATTACGCCGCTCGGCATGTTCCTTTAATATGCAATATAGTGCATGTTCAATAAAGTGTAAAGCCTACTCAGTTTTAATATCACCGTCTTACTGCATTAAGCCACATTAAGCGTTTTCTTTTATAATAGGCTCTATGGGAGAAAACGCTTAGCCTACTGTGTACAGACAGCCTAGAATATGAACACGATGCGCAGTTTCACGCATTTCCTTCCTTAGAGCCTGTTAAAAAGAAAACACTTAACGTGAAACTCCCCAGTTGTGCTCATATTTCTAGGCTTCTTTTTATCTGCTATATTAATAAGGTATATAGGCCTACGGAGTTTGGGCTTTTAATATCACTGTCTTACCACATTAAGCCAGGTTAAACGTTTTCTTTATAGCGGGTTTCTAGGAAAAGGCTTTACGTAAAACTTTATTCTGGGCTCATCTTTTTTTATGTACATAGACTTCTAGCCTATTCTTTATTAGTAAGGTATGTACAGAAATTGTTCTTTTAATATCACTGTCTAATTAAGCCACATTAAGCGTGTAGGAAAATGCTTAACGTGTAATTATAAACGCGTTGCCTTCATATTCTGGGCTCATCTGCCTTTTTTTTTTTGCACATACTTACCTACCCCGCTATAAATTTTACGTTCTCAGAACGTCCCCGCTGGTGTCAAGGACGTCACCCTAGTAACGTTTCCAGAAAACGCTTAACCTGGCTTAATGTAGTAAGAAATTAAAAGACCAAACTAAGTAGGCCTACATACCTTATTAGCCTAATATAGCAGATAAAAAGAAGCCTAGAAATATGTTTTACATTAAGTGTTTTCTTTTTAACGGGCTCTAAGGGAGGAAATGTGTGAAACTTTGCGCATCATGTTCATATTCTAGGCTGTCTGTACACAGTAGGCTAAGCGTTTTCTCTCATAGAGCCTATTATAAAAGAAAATGCTTAATGTGGCTGAATGCAGTAAGACTGCTGCAGAATTTCAACGGTATCAACATTTATTCCATGTGACAATATTAGGTCTAAAGTATGATTACGGCGATGTGTAGGTCCTGATACGTGTTGCCTAACTCCAATAGAGTTTAGAATGTCTCTAAATGCCAATCCCAATGCGTCTTTTTCATTGTCTACATGGATATTAAAATCACCAACAATTAGGACTTTATCTGTAGCCAGTACTAACGCTGATAGAAAATCAGCAAATTCTCTGGTAAAGTCTGTATTGTGCCCTGGTGGCCTGTATACAGTAGCCAACACAAATGTTAAACGGGATTTATCAATTTCACTACATAACGTTACGTAAAGCACCAAAACCTCAAAAGAATTATATTTGAAACTAGACTTCTGAGTAATACTGAAGATATTATTATAAATTACAGCAACACCTCCCCCTTTACCTTTCAGACACGGCTCGTGTTTATAACAATAATCTTATGGGGTGGACTAAAAACTAATTATGAGCTGACACACTCACACACACACACTTGTTACTCAGAAGTGAGTAACAAGTGTGTGTGAGTGTGTCAGCTTATAATTAGTTTTTCCCATTCATTTCCTATAGGTGCCCATTAAAGGCAAAATGAAGGTTTTTTTTTTTCAACCACTTAACATTGTTGAATCAAGTGCAATGTTTTTTGTGTGTTCTGGTGGCAAATTTAGGAAAAGTAGCCAAGTCTTGTACCGCTCAGATTAAGGAAATTATATATTTTTTTTAAAAAGGAGTGAGAAAAAAAAATTGCCCAAATTTGTCCCGAAGCCTGCTTGAGGCATTTGACATTTTCGCCCTCTTGTTGTGATATGTACATAATGTTTCTGTGGATAAGACAGAAAAAAGAGAACAGTGTTCAGCTGTGTGTTAAAAGGACTGTTTTAAAGGGGTCATACATTGTGATTTAATTTTTTTTTTTTAAATATTGTGTCCTGAGATGCATTTATGGTAGGATTTCTACATCATCTAAAGTGTCGTACAGGGCCAAAAACAGGTTATAAAGTGGCCTTTTATTTATAACTGAAGTAGAAAATGTGTCATATTGGCAGCTTTGTTTCAATTAAAGTTTATTTCGGAGTAACAAGCAAATATTCAGCTCTGAAAGTAGCAGTATGTTTTCATAGTACAATGACCTCTTAATCTCAACTGCTTTTTGTCCATCAAAATTCTTAATGTCTATATATTTGTGTGAACACAAAAAGATTCAACAACTGAGAAATAAGCTAAACAAATTTCAGACATTGACATATGTAATTGTAATAATGAGTCCCTGAACATAGTGAGTATCAATATCAAAAGTAGCAGTCAGTATACAGGGAGTGCAGAATTATTAGGCAAATGAGTATTTTGACCACATCATCCTAGTTATGCATGTTGTCTTACTCCAAGCTGTATAGGCTGGAAAGCCTACTACCAATTAAGCATATTAGGTGATGTGCATCTCTGTAATGAGAAGGGGTGTGGTCTAATGACATCAACACCCTATATCAGGTGTGCATAATTATTAGGCAACTTCCTTTCCTTTGGCAAAATGGGTCAAAAGAAGGACTTGACAGGCTCAGAAAAGTCAAAAATAGTGAGATATATTGCAGAGGGATGCAGCAGTCTTAAAATAGCCAAGCTTCTGAAGCGTGATCATCGAACAATCAAGCGTTTCATTCAAAATAGTCAACAGGGTCGCAAGAAGCGTGTGGAAAAACCAAGGCGCAAAATAACTGCCCGTGAACTGAGAAAAGTCAAGCGTGCAGCTGCCAAGATGCCACTTGCCACCAGTTTGGCCATATTTCAGAGCTGCAACATCACTGGAGTGCCCAAAAGCACAAGGTGTGCAATACTCAGAGACATGGCCAAGGTAAGAAAGGCAGAAAGTCGACCACCACTGAACAAGACACACAAGCTGAAACGTCAAGACTGGGCCAAGAAATATCTCAAGACTGATTTTTCTAAGGTTTTATGGACTGATGAAATGAGAGTGAGTCTTGATGGGCCAGATGGATGGGCCCGTGGCTGGATTGGTAAAGGGCAGAGAGCTCCAGTCCGACTCAGACGCCAGCAAGGTGGAGGTGGAGTACTGGTTTGGGCTGGTATCATCAAAGATGAGCTTGTGGGGCCTTTTCGGGTTGAGGATGGAGTCAAGCTCAACTCCCAGTCCTACTGCCAGTTTCTGGAAGACACCTTCTTCAGGCAGTGGTACAGGAAGAAGTCTGCATCCTTCAAGAAAAACATGATTTTCATGCAGGACAATGCTCCATCACACGCGTCCAAGTACTCCACAGCGTGGCTGGCAAGAAAGGGTATAAAAGAAGAAAATCTAATGATATGGCCTCCTTGTTCACCTGATCTGAACCCCATTGAGAACCTGTGGTCCATCATCAAATGTGCGATTTACAAGGAGGGAAAACAGTACACCTCTCTGAACAGTGTCTGGGAGGCTGTGGTTGCTGCTGCACGTAATGTTGATGGTGAACAGATCAAAACACTGACAGAATCCATGGATGGCAGGCTTTTGAGTGTCCTTGCAAAGAAAGGTGGCTATATTGGTCACTGATTTGTTTTTGTTTGGTTTTTGAATGTCAGAAATGTATATTTGTGAATGTTGAGATGTTATATTGGTTTCACTGGTAAAAATAAATAATTGAAATGGGTATAAATTTGTTTTTTGTTAAGTTGCCTAATAATTATGCACAGTAATAGTCACCTGCACACACAGATATCCCCCTAAAATAGCTAAAACTAAAAACTACTTAAAATATTGATACAAAAATATTCAGCTTTGATATTAATGAGTTTTTTGTGTTCATTGAGAACATGGTTGTTGTTCAATAATAAAATTAATCCTCAAAAATACAAATTGCCTAATAATTCTGCACTCCCTGTATGGTGTGTCCACCAGATGCTTTAAGTACTACAGTGCATCTCGTCCTTATGGACTGAACCAGATTTGCCAGTTCTTGCTATCTTATGTAATAGTTAGAAAGCCACCACTGTCATTTTCTTCTATTTCTACACCTTGTGAACTGTTCTGGCTTGGAAAAGTTATTCATACCTCATACTTCTTACCTGTCGTAAGCTGCCCTAGTTCGCTGCAAAACATACCACTTTGCTAGCTCCTCAGCTACCTGCTTGCAATTTCTCAAGTTTATAGCCCTGCAACATCCAGCCATGGAGAGAACACCTTGGGCCTTACCCACACTGTCACACATTTGGGCTTCGGAATCAGCATTCATAATCTGATGTAGGACAAAAATGGTTTATGTAAAGCTTGTTAGCTCCAAAACAATATTTTATTAAGAAATATTTCCAAATTATTCATGTTTTAAATAGCGCAAGTTGCACCAAGTAAGTTTTGGGTAACTGGAACATTTTACACAAAAAAATATTTTTTTGTATTTTTTCACATTGACATTAGAAAAAGGTCATATTAATGGGGTTATGCATTGAGGAATCAAATTGTCATTGATCTTTTCACATAAACTCTATATAAAAAAAAAAAAAAAACATCCTTTTTTTCAGGACACTGTATTTTAAAGATTAAGTTTTACATATATTACATATACATATAAAGGGTTTAAACAATGGGTTTTATGCTTGTTCAATGAAGCATAAACAATTATTCCACATGCACCTGTGGAACAGTCTTCAAGTCTCTGATCACCTGTGTGAACATGCTATAGTCCTGCTGCAGTGAGGCATGAGGACTGTAGATGTGAACAGAACAGTACATGTCCAAATGTAAGACGCCTAAGACAGTGTTACAGAGAGACAGATTGTTCTTCCAGTGCCAAACCACATGTGACCATATGTCCCCCTTCATATGTTTGAGAACTTGCAAGTGCTTTGGTGGAAGAGTGGAGTAACATCTCACAGCAAGAACTGGCAAATCTGGTTCAGTCCATAAGGACGAGATGCACTGTAGTACTTAAAGCATCTGGTGGACACACCATATACTGACTGCTACTTTTGATATTGATACTCACTATGTTCAGGGACTCATTATTACAATTACATATGTCAATGTCTGAAATTTGTTTAGCTTATTTCTCAGTTGTTGAATCTTTTTGTGTTCACACAAATATATAGACATTAAGAATTTTGATGGACAAAAAGCAGTTGAGATTAAGAGGTCATTGTACTATGAAAACATACTGCTACTTTCAGAGCTGAATATTTGCTTGTTACTCCGAAATAAACTTTAATTGAAACAGAGCTGCCAATATGACACATTTTCTACTTCAGTTATAAATAAAAGGCCACTTTATAACCTGTTTTGGCCCTGTATGACACTTTAGATGATGTAGAAATCCTACCATAAATGCATCTCAGGACACAATATAAAAAAAAAAAAATTTAAATCACAATGTATGACCCCTTTAAAACAGTCCTTTTAACACACAGCTGAACACTGTTCTCTTTTTTCTGTCTTATCCACAGAAACATTATGTACATATCACAACAAGAGGGCGAAAATGTCAAATGCCTCAAGCAGCCTTCGGGACAAATTTGGGCAATTATTTTTTCTCACTCCTTTTTAAAAAAAATATATAATTTCCTTAATCTGAGCGGTACAAGACTTGGCTACTTTTCCTAAATTTGCCACCAGAACACACAAAAAACATTGCACTTGATTCAACAATGTTAAGTGGTTGAAAAAAAAAAACCTTCATTTTGCCTTTAATGGGCACCTATAGGAAATGAATGGAGAGATTTCTTGCAAGATTTCCAGTGTAAGTATTCCATGTATAATATATTACATTTAGCTTATTTTTATAATCTCAGATCTACATTAAACAATGTACCATATATATACAATTGAAACTTACCTCAACAGTGTCAATGGCATGTGTGTCGTTAGAGGATATCCTAGTGTTCACTACTGGAACAAATTATGTTCCAGCCCTTGGATTCAACCCCGAACCATCCATTTACTTTCTTGAGGACAACCAAGATTGTACCCTTCCGCTGGCAAGCACCTGTGAGAATATAATACGACTCCCTACATTCCCTAAAACCTACGAGTCGTTCTGTGAGAAAATGTGTTTTGGTATAAGGAATTCGCCCGGTTTTGGTTTTGCCTGAATGAAACCTTTGTTTTGCACAGTATTCTGTGTTCTTCAAATAGTTTTTTTACAATCTCACTAATAGTGTCGATTGTGAAGAAAACCGTTTTGACTTTTGAGCTTGTACAACACCCATTATTTTGGTATTGTGTTTTACACATTTTGAGGTATTTTTTTTTTCTGTTAGTTTATGCATGTTATCACTGATTTCAAGTTTTGAACAAAATCTGTTGAAACATGTATTTACATTTGTTTGCATTGTCAATAGAAACAATCAGTTGTTTTTCATTAAAGCAAATGTTCAGCAGCATTTGAATCTATTGTTTTTGGTAGCAGATAGGCATTTTATTTATTGTTACTCATAATTCACAACTGGTTTACACATAGCTGAAAACACCAAATCATAAACCTGAAGCATTTTCTTTTCACTTACTGCTACAGATTACAAAACATTTAGCTAAATTAAATAAATCAAACACTGTATCTCTATTTCTATTTCTATCTCTATTCTCTATTGATTTAACCGAGATGTACTGCTCAATACTATAGTTGCCATCATCTACCATCGGATCAACCCTCTCTCTTAAGTAGGCTTCTTGGTCATCTGTCAGTGTTAGTGTACTGTCAGATCTGTGATTATCACCTGGACTGGAATTTGAGAAAGTCTCTTCCAAGATGCCCTCGTAGTCATTCAGTAGGTTGTAGCATGAACATCCAGTGTGCTGCAAGACACCAGATGTCCACAGCTGAAGTGGTGTCCAGTTTCGCCCTGTTCTGAGTGAATGGTGATTCCACTGATTGACAAACTCATTCACTGCTTTGTTTATTTTTGGTAGATACATGTAATGCAAAGCATGGATGTCTACAGCAGAAGTGGAATCAAGCAGTGAATGTTGCTCCAAAAACTGAAATAGATCTTTGTAGTGATAAGTCAGAACTCTGTTCAATTCAGCCCAAAGTCTCTCGATGCGTTGGTTATGAACGCTCCTACCCACAAAACTTGCCCTTCCAGGGCCTCTTTGCTGGATCATGAACCTTGCAACCTGCAAGAAACAATATTTTACATACAATTTTGATGGAGAACACAAAATCAATTTACAAAAGCTTTTATCAATCATCTATCTTTTTCTAACTTTATTTCAGTTTGTCTCTGATCTATCTGGTTATCTTACTGTGAAATCTGTCAGTCCTTTTAAAGGTGTTTTTCCACTTCTTTTTTACACCTAATACAAACTGGTGACCAGATGTGCTGTTTTCCAGCTATAGCTGGATTTCTGATTTCTCTCTACAGAGAGAAATAAAGTTAAGCTACAACAAACCTCTGTATTTTCACGTCCAGCATCAGATCGGATACGACAAGGAAGGCCAATGCCGAAGACAGTCTCAGCTTTGTTGTTGGTGCAACATTTTAAGTATATAATGCACCGACTGAATCCATCCACACATCCATGGTAATAGAATTTCCAACTGGCCAATTTATGATTACCGTCAATGTGCCTATGGAAAACATAAAGTTAGTTTAACGTTTGATATTCGTTAGATATTCGGTTTCATACCTATGATACTCAGATACTTGGATATAAATAAATTATTTTTGCATAGCACAAGGCTTTATATATATATATATACCGATCAGGCAATACATTTTGACCTAATATTGTGTTGGTCCCCCTTTTGCCTCCAATACAGCCCTGACCCGTCAAGGCATGGACTCTACTAGACCCGACATCTTTCTATCATTTTTCCTGCTTCTAACACATCAACTTTGTGGACAAAATGTTCACTTGCTGCCTAATATATCCCACCCACTAACAGGTGCCGTGATGAAGAGATAATCAGTGTTATTCACTTCACCTGCCAATGGTTATAATGTTATGCCTGATGATCGGTGTATAATATATATTTTATATATATATATATATATATATATATATATATACTCACCTAAAGGATTATTAGGAACACCATACTAATACTGTGTTTGACCCCCTTTCGCCTTCAGAACTGCCTTAATTCTACGTGGCATTGATTCAACAAGGTGCTGAAAGCATTCTTTAGAAATGTTGGCCCATATTGATAGGATAGCATCTTGCAGTTGATGGAGATTTGTGGGATGCACATCCAGGGCACGAAGCTCCCGTTCCACCACATCCCAAAGATGCTCTATTGGGTTGAGATCTGGTGACTGTGGGGGCCATTTTAGTACAGTGAACTCATTGTCATGTTCAAGAAACCAATTTGAAATGATTCGAGCTTTGTGACATGGTGCATTATCCTGCTGGAAGTAGCCATCAGAGGATGGGTACATGGTGGTCATAAAGGGATGGACATGGTCAGAAACAATGCTCAGGTAGGCCGTGGCATTTAAACGATGCCCAATTGGCACTAAGGGGCCTAAAGTGTGCCAAGAAAACATCCCCAGACCATTACACCACCACCACCAGCCTGCACAGTGGTAACAAGGCATGATGGATCCATGTTCTCATTCTGTTTACACCAAATTCTGACTCTACCATCTGAATGTCTCAACAGAAATCGAGACTCATCAGACCAGGCAACATTTTTCCAGTCTTCAACTGTCCAATTTTGGTGAGCTCGTGCAAATTGTAGCCTCTTTTTCCTGTTTGTAGTGGAGATGAGTGGTACCCGGTGGGGTCTTCTGCTGTTGTAGCCCATCCGCCTCAAGGTTGTGCGTGTTGTGGCTTCACAAATGCTTTGCTGCATACCTCGGTTGTAACGAGTGGTTATTTCAGTCAAAGTTGCTCTTCTATCAGCTTGAATCAGTCGGCCCATTCTCCTCTGACCTCTAGCATCAACAAGGCATTTTCGCCCACAGGACTGCCGCATACTGGATGTTTTTCCCTTTTCACACCATTCTTTGTAAACTCTAGAAATGGTAGTGCGTGAAAATCCCAGTAACTGAGCAGATTGTGAAATACTCAGACCAGCCCGTCTGGCACCAACAACCATGCCACGCTCAAAATTGCTTAAATCACCTTTCTTTCCCATTCTGACATTCAGTTTGGAGTTCAGGAGATTGTCTTGACCAGGACCACACCCCTAAATGCATTGAAGCAACTGCCATGTGATTGGTTGATTAGATAATTGCATTAATGAGAAATTGAACAGGTGTTCCTAATAATCCTTTAGGTGAGTGTATATATATATATATATATATATATATATATATATATATATATATATATATCAGCCCTATTAATCAATTAAACTATTTAACTACGTGACATTATGCTATATAAAAATGTATGAAAAATATTTATTGCACAAAGTTTTTGTCATCGGCAATTCATACGTTTTATAATAATTGTGAAACTTTAAATGTATTCAATACTGTAAATCCATTACACTACACCGTTTGACCTAAAGGTATCAAACCAACTAAATTAATCAGAATAGTATTCCCTATAATGCACAAGGATTCTTTTTCAGATTAGTAATCTGGTATTTTTTATATACAATACTGAACCCATTTAAATCCATTAAACTACAACACCATTTGACCTAAAGGTATCAATTAAATAAATTAGTAATTTACAGTTGGTTTAATACCTTTTGGTCAAACAGTGTTATAGTTTAATGGATGTAAATGGGTTCAGTATTGTATATTTGTTATGTCGGTTGTGCAGCACTTTGGTCAGCATTAATGTTGTTTTAAGGTGCTATATAAATAAACTTGACCTTGACCTATATTCCCTATTAAATGGATTTAACAGGGAATAATAGTTTAAGTAGTTTAATGGATTTAAATATAATTGATTAAAAATACCATATTAATAATCTGACAAAAGAACCCTTGTGCATTATAGGGAATAATATTTTGATTAATTTACAGTTGGTTTGATATATTTAGGTCAAACAGTGTAGTAGGTTAATGAACACAAGTGTCAGCTGATGTATTAGCAAAGCTGCATTTGTGTAGCATACCCCCCATAGTTGGTTTGGTGAAGAAACGTCTCGGTTACGTATGTAACCCTCATTCCCTGAGGAGGGAACGGAGACGTAACGTCAGTGACTGACGAATGGGGGTTTCGCTTAGAAGCCTGTCATCTTCGAGATGTAACAAAGCGCCCAATGCCGATGCAATGCCATGGGCATGCGGAATTTGCATAGCGTAACTCCGCCCCACCTCGTGGGTATATAAGGAAGAACGCTGGCAACATCGCATTATGTTACCTGCTGAGGAGCCGAGACTGAGCTCCCGGCTGTTCCAGCGGTACAGCAGAAGTGGCAGAGGGACGTTACGTCTCCATTCCCTCCTCAGGGAACGAGGGTTACATACGTAACCGAGATGTTCCCTTTCGTTCAGAGTAACGTCAGTGACTGACGAATGGGGTTCGCAATGTAATCACGCCACTCGGCTGTCATCCAGTGCCCTGCATAAGTGTGAGCTCCCTGTCATATGGCTAGTATGGATGAAGGACTCCAACTTAACACAGGAATACCAAGGTACACTGGGAAGCATATTCCACGTGGAAACATGCACCAAGTGCCTGCCTGTAGGGAGGACTTAGAGACACACGTATGACCCGCGAGGGGCTGCATACGGAAGAGCTCTGGGGAAACCAGCCGAAGGTGGAAAACTTTTACCCCCAGGGGTGGCAAGCTTGCCAAGGGAAGACACATGCTCAAGGAGGCTTACAGTGGAAATACACATGTGGGGGTCGCCCAGCGGGGGAACCATGCACATGGGGCACCTAGCTGGACACGAGGGCTGACCGAACGGGCATGCACACTGGTGTCGGCATCAACAGTGCTGGAGGACTCAGGGCTTCAGGGAAGCTACCTGAGGAGAAATCGCATGTATCCAGTCCGTGGAGTGGAATAGCGAGCAAGAGAAGACACCTGAGCCTGTCCAGCTACCGGCCACTGCTTGAGGCGAGTACATGAGAGGACACAGGCTCCACTTGGAGGTATAGAACCTGGCGAATGTGTAAGGTGTCGCCCAGCCTGCAGCTCTGCAATGTCTGTCAGCGAGGCGCCATGCGCTACGACAACCTTTGTTTGGAGAGAGCTCTTCCCTTCAGCTTCCCACCATAACAGACAAAGAGCTGGTCTGAGGTCCAGAAACACTGCGTCCTGTCTACGCAAGCGCGGAGGGCACGTACTGGACAGAGCAGTGCCAAGGCTGGGTCTGCCTCCTCCAATGGCAGCGCTTGCAGGTTCACCACCTGGCCTGTGGGAACCTTGGGCACATATCCAGGCCGGGGTCTCATGACGTGAGAATCGGCCGGCCCGAATTCCAGGCACACTTTGTCAACCGAAAAAGCCTGCAGGTCCCCTACCCTCTTGATGGAGGCCAGAGCGATCAGGAGCGCTGTTTTCTTTGACAGGAACTTAAGCTCAACTGATCGCAATGGCTCGAAGGGGGCTCTATGCAGGGCAGACAAGACCACTGCGAGATCCCAAGAGGGTACGAGGGGAGAGCGAGAAGGATTTAGTCTCCTTGCCCCCCTCAGGAACCTGATGATCAGGTCGTGCTGACTTTTGTCTCTACAAGGTCGTGGTAGGCTGAGATAGCGGCCACATAGACTTTCAGGGTGGAAGGAGACAGCCTTCGTTCCGACCCTTCTTGTAGAAACGAGAGCACAGAGCCGATCGGGCATTTCCGGGGATCTTCTCGGTGAGAAGAGCACCAGGAGACAAGAGGTTTCACTTCAACGCATAGGTGTGTCAGGTAGACAAGGCCCTAGCGGAAGTGATGGTAGCCACCATCTGAGGTGTTAGGGTACTCAAACCTGCCGTGTCCCATCCAGGAGCCACACGTGGAGGTTCCAAAGATCGGGACGCGGGTGCCAAGGGGTGCCCCGTCTCTGAGAAAGGAGGTCCTCCCTCCGAGGAATTGACCAGGGAGGGGCTGTCACAAGGAGCATGAGTTCAGAGAACCAGGTCTGGCCGGGCCAATATGGGGCGACCTGCTCCTTGACCTCCCTCATTGGGGGAAATGCATACTTGCGTGGGCCCCGTGGCCAGCTGTGCGGCAGTGCATCCGTGCCAAGGGTTCCCTCGGTCAGGGAGTAAAAACAGGCGGCAGTGGGAAGAGTCGTGGGAGGCAAACAGGTCTATCTGCTGGACCTTTTGGGGATGGAGTCTCCATTCCCCTGGAAGTGGCTGGAGCCGAGAGAGCTCGTCGGCTGCACAGCTCAGATCTCCCGGAACGTGAATGGCACAAAGCGACCTCAGATGCTTCTGACTCCATATGAGGAGGTGGCGGGTGAGTTGCGACATCCGGTGGGAGCGTAGACCACCTTGATGGATGATGTACGCTACTGTGGCCGTGTTGTCTGAGCAGACTAGAACGTGTTGATCCTTGAGCAACGCTCGGAAATGGTGCAGGGCGAACCGCACCGCTAGCAACTCAAGGCAATTGACATGCAGGCGGCGCTGGGGTCCTGTCCAGGAGCCCGCGGCAGCATGTCCATCGCACATGGCATCCCAGCCCATGGTGGAGGCATCTGTTGATACAACAATATGCCTGGAAACTCGTTCTAAGGGAACACCGGCCCGTAGAAAGCTGAGGTTCAACCACGGGGTGAAGGTCTGTAGGCAGGCCAGAGTTACTGGAAACCGAAGGAGCGATCTGCGTCGAGGAAGGATGGAGACATGGATGTACGCGTCCTTCAGGTCGATCACTGCCAACCAAACTGCTGGACGAACACATTCGAGGAGGCGTTTGGCTGTCAACATCCTGAACAGAAGCCTGTGAAGGGATCGGTTCAGGACGCCCAGGGAAACAAACACACAGCTGTTGCAGATCACTGCACAGATCAGCAGGCAGGCAATGTGAGATCGCTGGAACGCGCCGTCACACCAACACCGACTGGAGAGCTGCTCGTCTCGAAGAAGGCTTAAAGAGTGAAGAGCTAGATGCTCTCAGCTCCGAAGCAGAAACATAAAGCGATGTTGCCAGCGTTCTTCCTTATATACCCACGAGTTGGGGCGGAGTTACGCTATGCAAATTCTGCATGCCCATGGCATTGCATCGCCATCGGGCGCTTTGTTACATCTCGAAGATGATAGGCTTCTAAGCGAAACCCCCATTCGTCAGTCACTGACGTTACTCGGAGTGACTGAACGAAAGGGAATGTTGTAAATCCTCCGACGAATTGTTTGTCTGCGCCTTATTGCTCCTCCAATTGGATCAATAATTCTGAGCCTCTCCCGTATTCTTCTTCTTTGGATTCTTAGACCTCTACTCTGAAGGCTTCCTTGAATGTAAGTTTGTCCTACATTTGGTGTAGAGGACAGCACCTGTAGTATTAGTGAATCTAATTCTTCATTACTCAAACTACAAAATGGATGTTTTGAAAGTAGACCAAATCTTTGTCTGTGGTTATAATGAATGTGTGCTCATTCCAAATAAAGCAGCAATTGACGTCCAGCTGAAACTCAGCTCTTGAAGAGCCACAATCTGACCTTCTCGTACATCGTCATCATCGTCAAAGTCATCAAAGTAGCAACAAAATTTGTGTAGCCAAAATTTTCAACATCAAGGTTATATAGACAATACAAAATTGAGTACAAAACAGTGTATAAACAAATATAAAAGGGTAAGTTATACCTGAATAAGCTTCTAAATTAAGTAATGACTAATTAAAGGGCCATTTTATCCCTCTTCTCAGTCCCGTTTTCTCTCTGTCTACCTGTGTGTTTGGTCTGTTTAATTTATCAATAATATTTTTTTTCTTCAACATTCTGGCTAATATTTTGTGGTTTGGTGTTGGTGTTCAAGGCAGTGATTTTTAAAAAAATTTTTTTTTACAAAAGCAGCCTATATACACTTTTGAATCTGGTAATTATATGCTATGTATTATTACTGTAACAGACCTTTTGTTTGATTCTGCATGATGCATTAATTCTGGATGTACTGGTGTACTGGAGTGCCACAGGTTTTTGGGCTAGTTCACACATGTTGCACTTAATAAAGTGAAGTAGAGTTCGGGCGATAATCGTTTATTATTTTCTTATTTCTGAGTGTTTAGGTGAACCCTGCTCGAACGCTCAGTCACATTATTATTATTATTATTAATATTAAGAAAAAGGGTCATTAATATTAAATGATAAATCAAATATTTAATGTAAAATTATGTATTTTGACAATTTAATTAACTCAATAATGTTCGAATCTCAGCTAAAAATAATTAATTTAAAAGGGAAACATTTAATTCATTATTTACTCTGAATATACATATTTAGATGCCATCTTATACATATTAATGTTCAGATTAAATCTCAGGATTAGGAAGAGTGTCACCATTTCCAGTATGTGTAGAGACTGGATGTTGTGCCACCCATTATCAAGAATGAAAAAACAAAACAAAACAAAAAACATTATATTGACAAGATGGTATTAGAATACATACCTTGGTCTTCCAAGGTCCCCTGACCGGACAACCCTCAAATGAAATGCAGGCCATCTGGAACTCACTTCTCTGTGGTTTTCAAAAATGTTCTGAAGTACGGAATCAATTTCTGCTGAAAGTTGCTCTAACAACAAAGTCAGTTCATCTGTAGTAGAATTATTACAGGCCTGGTTAGAAGATAGACATACAATAAAAGACAAAATGATGTCTTTATGATCCTCAAAACGTCTTGATAAAACTTCTGTTTCTGAAGACTCCAAAGTGGGCAAGGTGATACTATAAAGAATTCTTTGCAATCCATTCAAATATGCCTGAACTTCATCTGAGCTCATTCTGGTCAACCCTAAACCATTACTGAAAGAGATGAGGAAGTTAGTTTGATTCTGTGATCATGTGATCTTATCAATAGACAAACCAATAGACATTTTAACAAATCAATATATAGTTGAACAAACTAATGTATCTAAACCAATATATAGTTGAACAAACCAATATATACAAACCAATATATAGTTGATGAAACCAATATATCTGAACCAATATATAGTTGAGGAAACCAATATATCTAAACCAATATATGGTTGATGAAACCAATATATCTAAACCAATATATAGTTGAACAAACCAATATATAGTTGAACAAACCAATATATACAAACCAATGTATAACTGAACAAACCAATATATACAAACCAATGTACAACTGAACAAACCAATATATAATTGAGAAAACCGATGTATCTAAACCAATATATAGTTCAGGAAACCATTGCATATTTGAGGAGCCCAATGTTTACTTGAACAAACCAGCATATAAAGGAGCAAACCCATGTACACATGATCAGACCAATGTATCTAAACCAATATATGTCTGGTTAAACCAATGTATTATAAACCAATGCTTTTGTCATTAAACCATACATTGAACCAGTAAACCACACTGTAAAAAATGGTGCTGTAAAATAACGGTAATCTACTGGCAGCTGTGGTTGCCAGCAATGTACCGTTAATTTACAGCTCTCCTTTTTTACAGTATGTTACCGTAATAATACCATGAAAGATAACTCTTTTCATTTGAAAAACTGATTGCTTCAAACAGTTCTCATTTTAAAACTAGTTTATACGGTGTTTGTACTGTAAACTTATTTTATTTGAGTCCACCGAAAAGGAACATTTCTTAATATAAAGTGCAAACACATAATGTGTAGTAGTAAAATGATTAAAAACATGACTTTAACTTCAATCTTTGCAGTTCATCATTAGCAATAGCACACATGTATGTGATAAATTACTCAACAAACAGCTCATAACTGCATCAGCAAACACAGTCACTGCCTTTAAATAAAGCCACAAGCAGCATATCATCAGTGTTTCTCTGCTCATCTTGGACTGAAGCACAGGCTCTACTCTTCAGCACAATGGTGACCCACAAAACTAATTAAACTAAAAGATCTCTTCTATATCATCTTGTGCAACAACACATAAAAACCGTTCATTTTAATATTTACTCTCCTTATCAGTTACTGATTTCGCACAACTTTTTTTTAATTAACTTTCACTAATATTTCAGTGAAAATATCTTGATTCATCTGGTAAATGTGACTGTTTTACTTGATTTTACGGTAATCTACTGGCAGCTCTGGTTGCCAGTAAATTACCGTTTTTTTTTACAGTACTTTTCCGTAAATGAATTTACAGTTGTTTACCGTTAATTTACGTTTCACTGTTTTTTTTTTCATCTAATCCCTTTAACCCTTTTAACCCCACAGCAAAATCTTCAGTTTTAAATGAATTCTTATGTGTCCACACTACAGAGTGTTAGAGTAATTGAAGCATTGTTGAAGTTAATGAGATAATTAAGAGATTAATTAAGTGATAATTGAGAATTAGTGATGATCACCTGATGATAACAAGCAGAATCACTGAATGAAAGAGAAACACAAGAACTACAAATGACTTCAGCCACAGCCTTAGATGAAATCAACTGAAGTTAAAAGAAGACATTAAATCTCTGAAGATCTCAGCAGAGGAGTATTAAACAACTCCACAAACAGCATTACCAGCTTCACACATTACTAACCAGTGACTTTATTTCTGTCAGACGTCTACAGAAGCTCTTATTGAAAATTAACAGATCTATAGGTGTTGATGTTTAACTGAAAATGTTTGGTCACCATTATGGTGATCAGTGTTTGCTTCAGTTGGGCTCTTGACCCTTGACTTTGTAACGATATTTTTCTTTTGGCTGTTGTAACTGTGTTTTTCAGGCACATTTGTTATAGCAAAAAAAATGCCAAGAAAAAAAATGTGATTAGGTGTTATTGGTTATGTTTTGCTTATGACATAATCATAATGGAATGCTTGGTTTGTTACTCTCATCCAGTGTCCATTCCCTAAACAAACCCATTCTTTTAAAAATACATATAATTTTATCCTTGTTTTATGTTACCAAAACCGTGACACTTATAAAACTATCAAGCAGTGATTAGGAATCAGTTATGAAAGAGTTTTAAACTCATGATTTACAAAAATGGTTTGTACTATGGTGTCAATTAGACTCAGATAGACATGAAGAATCAGCATATGAATCTCAACAATGGTGACAATCAACACAAAAGATGAACAGATCAACTCTGAACATCACAAAACACTACTAAAAGTCAACACAAAAACAACACCAAAAATAAAGGTAAATAGTAAGAATTAAAGAAAACAACCAGGCTATTCAGCAGCATAATTTATTCATGTCGCAATGCATGCTGGGAGTCATGGACGATTTATGCATTGCAGAATGAAGCTTTTGATTGTCACCATTGTTGAGATTCATACACCGATTCTTGATGTCTATGTGAGTCTGATTCATACCGGTGTTCAAAATGTTCAAAAGTTGTTTTCATGTCCTTCAGATTATCTGGTTGCAACACTGATGGATCTCATGCTGTACAATTATTGGAATACCATTAAAAAATATATAAAACAATCTATATTAGATTCTGAAGGAGCTCGGTGAATCAGAACATTAATAAAAAGTCAACATCATCTGTTTACGTCTTCTTTCAGCTTTACTTGCTATAATAAATGTATTTAAAACACACAGTTACAGCAGCGAGAGAAAACTAATGTTCTTATGTCAAGGTTCAAGAGCCCAACTAAAGCAAACACTGATCACCATAATGGTAACTTTATTATTTTCAATAAATCATCAACATCTAAACCTCTGTTGATTCTCAATAAGAGCTTCTGTAGACATCTGACAGAAATAAAGTCAGTCTGGTTAGTAATGTGTGAAGCTGGTAATGCTGTTTGTGGAGTTGTTTAATCCTCATCTGCTGAGATCTTCAGAGATTTAATGTCTTCTTTTATCTTCAGTTGATGAAATCAACTTTTTTCTGTTCATGTTTCTCTTTCCTTCAGTGATAACAGCAGGTGTTCATCAGTGTCTGAATTCACTATATTAGTGAGCTAGTGTAGGAAATAGTGAATGAAGGTATAGGGTGTGATTTGGAGCACAGCCTCTGAGTCTTGACTTCGAGTGCTGTTAATTCACAGTATATTCCTGTTGGCTATTTTCCCGAAAATGACAAATATTACCCAGAATGCAGTGTTGTCTATGGTATATTACTGTTTTATTGGAAAACAGCATGTTACTGTCAAAATTTGGCCGTTTTTTTTTACAGCATTTCTTTACAGTGTACATGTCTCATATGCACAGAGAAAGTTGCGGTGTACAAGGAATATAACATCAGACGTCATTACTCATGTGTTGCGAGTTATAGGAAGCAATGACTCTACCAAGTCTGCTGTAGTATGACACTTTGGGTTCATACACAGAATTATACTTCTTTGTAGATGGACCTCCAATAGTCAACTCAACAGACAGTGGAACACCAGCCACACTTGCTGCTGCCTTTGTGGCCATGCAGGCTGTCTTAGTCTGTTCCCCAAACACATTTGCAGCTATCATGTCTACCAGGACATCTTCCTTAAGGACAACTGGTGTCCTGTTAGGCCATGGACAGAACTGCAGTGACTTCAAATGTATACACTCGAAGTGCTGAACGCCACTTTTGCTGGAACTGCATTCATCCTTTTTACATTTAACAACTGGATGTGGACCTGAGGTTTTTTAATGACTTTTCAACTGCATATATACCACTTACTGGCACTGTGAAGGTATAAGTGACGATTTTTTATGTAACATCACAGATCTTACCAGGGTGTTTTCTTTTAACATGAACATCTAGATTTTTCTTGTTGACGGTTACTCCACAGGGAACGCACTGCACTTTTTTCTGAATATGCAATTTTTTGGGGAAAACGCAGGGATTTTACAGGCAAGGAGACTCCATCAGCCACAGCTGGTTCATTGATGGCAACTGATGCACTAGGGACAACGGGTTCACAGGTGACAACTGGTTAATTGATGTCAACTGGCTCAACAGTGGCTGGTTCTGTAGGTGGAACTTATATTTTTTTTGCATGATGCTAAATGTTTTACAATCTGGACTTTCCTTATAACTGTGTTTGGGCAGTAACAACAATAAAAATGTACCTGTTCCCGCTTAAAATTCACTCTGTGTTCACCCGCTCAAAATGTGTTCACCCGTTCCCGCTTAAAATTCAATCTGTGTTCACCCGCTCCCGCTTAAAATTTTGTCTTATCATGATACCGTGAGCACCGTAAAAATGTCAGAGAAAAATAGGCTAAATCAAATACATCTGTCACTCAGAATTATAAGCCAAAAATATAAATAAATGAAAACTGTCGGCTTACTAGCTATAGCTACTTTAACATATTTAACTGTGATCCTTACTTACAGGCGTACACTAAATTATGAATATCTCGACTATATTAATAATCAAATGGAGACTTACATTGATAAGAGCAAACGTTGGCGACCACGGGCTGCAACTTCACAAATATGCTGGTTTAGCTGGTGGAGCGAAGTATATACAGTGGGAGGAGTTGGATCTGGATCCATCCCCGCCCCCTGGATCTCATGTTCTGCAGTGAGGACCATCTCAAAATGTTCAGGGTCCCAAACTGTACAAGTGTACCAAAATTCATGCTTTTATGAAAAAGTAAACATATCACCTCAAATCTCAAATCATATCACCTGGACTATTAAATAATGTTGCCGTGTTTTGTTATTATGTAACATTTAAAAAAAAAAAAAAAACTTTGTATTAATAAGATTTCCATTATTTTAATACAGCTATTATTTTTCAGTAATTGCATTTACAAATGAACAATTTAAAATGCATAATGAGCTCAAAGGAGAAAGGTGCTTTGTGGTTTGACATTATACTTTTAACAAAATGTTTCACTAGTACAACATTAACAAATGTATTTTTTTGCATTACTGATTTCTGTTTTTATTACTATTGTTCATTTACATTTACAAATAATGAGATTTTTGATGGTGGTTTCCGGTTGAGAGCGTGAGAGAGTGTGCTTCGGTGTTCGATACAGGAATTTGTGTTATGAAAAAAAAACAGAGGCCATGCCGCCAAAAAAGCATCCCGCACAGGCCGAGGATGTTGACGATATTAAGCGATGGCTTGACATGTTGACAGAGAAGGTTTCTGTTGTTAGACAACAGCAGAAGGCCATCATGAGCTTGGTGGAGGAAGTAAAAGCCCTGAGGCTACGAAACATTGAGAAGGACAAGCGGATTATGTTGCTGGAAAACCGGGTGGTTGATCTGGAACAATATACCAGAACAAATGATATCATAGTCACCGGTGTGAAGACCAAACCCCGCTCATATGTCCGGGTGGTGACGATGCTGAACGGAGGGGAGAAAAATGTTTTACTTAACATTAAAAAACAGATGCAGTTATTATACGGATGAGCTATTTAATATAAACTTTTAACAAGAGCACAAAATATCAATTCTTTACTTTAACAGCCGAAGTCTATATGCCAACTTCCACAGTATTAAATAATATTTAAGGCAATTCAAGAACCAATTCAACATCATAGCAATATCAGAGACCTGGATCAACACTGAGAAAGGTGTGGATTTTGCATCTCGCGCTCCGCCCCGCAGTGCGGGTATAAACAGGAAGCGGATGCAGTGTAGAGTCTGGAGTCTCTCTGGATAGGATCAAAGATGAGTCGATTCCACTATAAACGTCAGAAAGCTTTTAGCCGCATATAAATTAGGTTCTGATATCGAGGAAGATGGCATCATGGACAGTTTTGTGGCTTGGCCGAGGTAGAACAGACAACACCGTTAGAATCATGTGAGAACTTCAATCCGGACACAATCTCTCCCCCTATCAACACATGCCCCCCCCCCCAGCCCGCAGCTCTACATATATCTGTCAGCGAGGTGCCATGTGCCAATGCCCAGGAAGAGGCAACACTCCTAGTGGAGTGGGCCCTCAACCCGAGCGGGCAAGGCACACCTTGGGCCTGGTACGCCAAGGCGATGGCATCCACTATCCAGTGGGCCATCCTCTGCTTGGAGACAGCCTTTCCCTTCTGCTGGCCTCCGTAACAGATGAAGAGCTGTTCTGAGGTCCTAAAGCTTTGCGGTTCTGTCCACGTATACCGAAGAGCACGGACGGGACAGAGAAAAGCCAGGGCTGGGTCTGCCTCCTCTGGGGGCAGCGCTTGCAGGTTTACCACCTGGTCCCAGAAGGGAGTGGTGGGAACCTTGGGCACATATCCAGGCACGATTCGTTGACCGAAAATGCCTGCAGGTCCCCTACCCTCTTAATGGAGGCCAATGCAGTCAGGAGCAGTGTCTTCCAAGACCAGATCTTCAACTCGGCTGACTGCAGGGCTCGTACGTCGAACGTAACCGACTGAAAGGGAACGGGGGATAGACATCAGTTCACAAATTATAGGCCTGTTTCTGTACTCCCCCAGTTCTCCAAAATCCTTGAAAAACTTTTTACAGAAAGACTTGATAATTTCATGGAAACGCACAACCTTCTAGTAGATAGTCAATATGGATTCCGGACAGACAGATCAACATCTTTGGCACTAATGGAACTAATTGAGGAGATCACAAATTGTATAGACAAGAAGAAACATACAGTGGGAATCTTCATAGATTTAAGGAACGCATTTGACAAAATAAATCACAATATTTTATTGCATAAATTAGAGAGGTATGGTATTAGAGGGGTGGGATTGGACTGGGTGAGGAGCCATCTAAGAAACAGGCAACAAATTTGTAGAAATTGGTGAATATAAATCTACATAAATGAACATAACTTGTGGTGTACTGCAGGGATCGGTTTTAGGTCCAAAACTCTTTATAATACACATCAATGACATTTGTAGAGTATCAAACATATTAAACTTTATTTTATTTGCGGATGATACAAATATTTTTTGTTCTGGGGATAATTTACAGCAGCTTTTGGAGGATATCACAACAAAAATTAATAAATTAAAACTGTGGTTTGATGTAAATAAATTATCATTAAATATAAATAAAACAAAGATTATGTTATTTGGAAAATATAAAATAAATCCTCAAGTAGAATTGAAAATTGACAACATAAGTATAGCATATGAAAATACATTTCTTGGTGTGATTTTAGATCACAAAATCTGCTGGAAACCGCACATAAAACATGTTAAATCAAAGTTGGCAAAGACCATAGCAATATTGAATAAATCAAAACATATTTTGGATAATAAATCAATGCATGTTCTGTATAATACACTTATACTACCATATTTGAGTTACTGTGTGGAAATCTGGGGAAATAACAAAACCAACCTAGTCGTTATGCACATTAAAAAAGAGAGCAATCAGAATCATTAATAACGTTGGATATCTGGAACAGACAACTTTGCTTTGGTATGGTACAAAATATGGAATGTATTTTTTATTTTAATTGTATCGAAATAAATAAGAAGCACATCTTCATGATTTCTTAACATTTGCTTTATGAAAATGGCATCCTATGTTTTCACTTTACTTAAAGCCATCAATGATGCATTTATAGAGGTTAGTAACTGTATTATTACTCACAATATGTATTTATAGGAACACAACATGGCTATTAAAGGCGTCATGAATTGAGAAAATCAACTTTCCCTTTTGACATATCATGGTAATATAAAAATATCCTGTAAGTTTCAGAGCTGAAAACATCCTTGTTAGTCAAAGAAAAGCTTTTATTGACAGCTGGCTCTGCGAATGTGCTTCTCCGTGACGTCAGAGAGCAGTGAAACGCTGCCTCAAGATGAATGCCTAATTCTGTAGCCCCGCCCACCGACTCATGCCTGACTCAGGGTGCGTCTCAATCAGCTCCCTAGTTCAGTAGTCAGAGCACTGATCAGGGAATCAGCCAAATAACATAGGCCTATGTGCGTGGAGCTAAACCAGATAAACCAGGGCCTGCCCGATGGGCTATCTTAAATAGTGAAATAACATTCCTTTCTTGATGTGTGTTGTTCACTGTCTTGACTTGATATTTGAAAGAAAAATACAAAATCGCGGAAGTTTTGAACATGCTGATTTGTCTGTGAAATTTTGCAGGTGTGTGTGTGTGCGCGCGTGTGTGATATTACTATTACTTATTCATTATGATGTTTTTGAATGTAAAAACCACGCAAACGTCATAAGTTGACCTCAGGCAACAGTATACATTTAAAAAAAAAAAAAAAAAGCCAATTCATGACCCCTTTAATAACAATTTTTTCACTTATTTGACAGAAATCTGAATTACTAAAAAGTAATTGTAACTATAATATAATAACATTATAGTGTAGCGGATTAGCTCAAAGGGGAAATATTAATAATTTTTCATAACTCATGATTAATTATGAATATTTGAATCAGTTAATGATATTAACTTAATGTAGCTACATTAACATTACAATCAATCAATAAGTTCATCCTGTGAACACTCATTATTGATTATTAATTAATTCTAAGAAATGGGTATTTTTCATGGCTACAGAAAAATTATTCTTCCTTTTCATTTACGGAGCGTGTAACAAATCATTTAAGTGACAATTCACTTGCGGGCAGGGAGTCAGAACCAGATATGTATTGTGCAAAATTTTTATTAACTAAATTACAAACACAACTAAACTAAACAGAAACGCATACACACAAAACAAAAACATACATGGGTAATATGTAGAGTTAAAGTAGTTGAAGAACCGGGTCAGAACAGAGGGATGAAGCTATGAAAACACCTGGGAGAACCATCACTTGTGACTGCAAGATCCTTTGTTTGAACAAAGGGGTTCACAGCTTTGACTAACTAAACAGCGATTTAGTGTATTGTACGTTACTTGCATTGGCCTGAGCGGTTTGAAGAGTGTCCGATGTACAATCACAAGAGAAAGTCTTTTTTTATTTTGTTGTTTTTATTCCAATGAACAATTTTATTTATAACATTTTATAAATGTAACCATTCCTGTTCTTATAATGCATTCTAGCTCTTAATGAGTCTTTATAAATATATTTATAGAATAGTAATACTTATAAATAAGTATAAATGGGGCTATAATTCATTATCAACATATTGTTCATAGAAAGTATTACCGGCTATTGTTGCCAATGATTTACAAATTCCAACTTTAGCTTTATATTACTTGTACATCATGTTAAAACTTAAACTTAAAACTTTGGTCACTTAGAGACCTTTGGGCAATGCTTTTTCATATGGACATGTAGACTAGATACATGAGTGAAACTCTTCCCACATGAAGAGCACTGATGCGGCTTCTCTCCAGTATGTATTCTCTTGTGATCTTTCAGGTGTGCTGACTGAGAGAAACTCTTTCCACAGTGTGAGCACTTGTACGGTTTCTCTCCAGTATGAATTCTCTGGTGTGATATTAGGTTGCTCGATTTGACAAAGCTCTTCCCACAGTCAGAGCACACATAAGGTCTCACACCAGTATGAATCACCTCATGCTCTTTTAAATACTTCAGTACTGAAAAACTCTTTCCACATAAAGGACAAATGTAAGGCATCACAGCAGCATGAGTTTTAAGGTGTCTTCTGAAGTATGATCCCAAAACAAATGTTTTATCACACTGATCACAGCTGAATGATCTCACTCCTGAGTGACGGCGCAGATGATCTTTGAGAGCACTTTTCTGAGTGAAACTCCTTCCACACTGAGTGCATGTGAACGGTTTCTCTCCAGTGTGAATTCTCATGTGATCATTGAAGTGTCCTTTGCGACTGAAACTCTTTCCACACTGAGTGCATGTATGAGGCCTCTCTCCAGTGTGAATTCTCATGTGCACAGTAAGGCTTCCTTTATATGTGAAACTTTTTCCACACTTAGAGCAGGTCAAAGATCCATTGTCTCCAGTTTTTCCAGCTTGTTTTTGTGTGAAATCCTTTTCAGTCTGTGAAATGTTTCCATCTTCATTTGTGAAATGATGAGCTTTTTGAAACTGATGCGGTTTGTCTTCATTCACTTCCATTGGGTCTAAGATCAACATAACAAATTCCCATAATTCAATTAAAGAAGGACAAAGGAAAAACATAAAAATAGTTTGTTCTTAATTTAGCACAAATCTGGTCTTCTATTGAGTCTACTAGTATCTAAATGTTTAAAATGTTAACATTCTAAGTCTAAAATGTTATTGTCAGTTTTCATCTTAATGTTCCTCATCAGTCGTTAAAGAGAATGAAGGAAAACACCAACCTATTTGTTCCTCTGTATCTTCATCTTTTATTCTGCAGGGTTCTTCCTTAAACTCCATTTTTACAATAGTATGTCAGTAGTTTCTCCTGGAGTAATTCCTCCTGTTTCTTTTTCTTCTCCTGTGGGAAGATGGGAATTTAAACTTTCCAGCATTTAAACTCTCATGAATGGCTTCACTGACTGAAGGTGTGAATTGTGGTCGCTGTTGCTCATTTAGCAGATGCTCATCACAATTACAATTACTCTCAATTATCCAGTTGCAAATGTTTTGCTCTAACAGTCAATTGGAAACAATTCCATGACATTTAAATGTAATAATTTAGCATACCCTTTTATACAAAGTGACTTACAAATGAGGAAAACAATAGAAGCAATTTTTAATAGATGTAGAACAGTAAGTGATAGTATTAATGGATCAGTTTATTGAAAATGGCTAAAGACTCAGCAGCTCGGGTTGAGTATGGCAGGTCATTCCAACAAGGAACAGTCAAGGTAAAGGTCTGTGAATGCAATTTTGTTCCTTTTTGGAAGGCATCATGGCACCACAAGACGTCGTTCACTTGCAGAATGCAAGCTTCTGAAGGGCACATAAGTAGTGAGTTTAGGTATGGGGGGCAGAGTCAGTGGCTGTTTTGTAGTGTATACACCATGTATTTATTTATTTTTTGTGCATACTTTCGTACTCTGAATCACATGTATGCACATGTAAGAAATAGTAAGATAAATGGTAGGACGGTTTCTAGGCAACATTTTATAAATGAGGCCCCTGATCTTCCTAATGTTGTATAAGGCAAATATGCAGGACCGGGCAGTTCTATCAATGTGGTCTGTGAAGTTTAACTGATGTCTGCGTCTTACTATTGCAGTTGCTCATTCAAATTCAGATGAGGGAGATAAAATATGCATTGTTATAACCTAAAACATATCATTATATAAACATCGTAAAGTAAACATTGTCATTATTCCTCAGCATTAGTTCATAAACAATTATCTGGCATAAATGTGTGTTATTCATTGATTGAGCCGCTCTGTAGAACACACAACAGCGCTGTGTTTTCCCGCAGTTAGATCAGCACTTTACAATTCAAATGTGCACATCTTTTACACAGGATATCAGTACTGACTGGATCTCTTTCCTAATCGTCCCTCCCTAACATTTTTCGTCTAGTTTTTATTCGTTGATGAAATGACAGTAGATTTATTAACGAAAACAATTTAGCGATGAAATTAACGCTGCATCGATCACAACTTCAAAGTTCCTGGCTATCCTGGATGGAGTTATGGTTAACAAACCTAGCTGAATGGAGATGTTGTGAAGTGTTGGGTTGGCTGAGATCACAAGCAGTTCTATCTTCGCAAGGTTGAGTTGAAGGTGGTGGTGGTCCTTCATCCAGCAAGAAATGAGATGTGAGCAGCTACCATCAGATCATCTGGCTGGAATGAGAGGTAGTGTTGTATGTCATCAGTGTAGCAGTGATAGGACAAGCCATGTTTCTGAATGACAGATCCTAGTGATGTAGGGTGACCAGATTTCTCATGGGGGAATACGGGACGGGATGGACCGCATTGCATATAAATATATTTCTGCCTCATACAATGATAAGGATCCTTATCGGATTGCAAGGAAGTTATTTCAAACACTAAGCTGGTATCTGAAAATGTGTTTTGAGCTGAAAATTGTTGAAGTTAGCTGGTAGCCTGATATAATAACATGGGAAATGAGCAGCGTTGTTGACCTTCTCCTGACTCAGGTAAACTCTGCCTTTGTTCATGACCACACCTCAAGCCCCAGTTGGCCCGCTTTGGACCAAGGTATTGGACTAGGCATGATCAAGCCCTGAAAGTGACAGTGAAAACACGACTGGCCCTGGCATGCACACTAGCACGCTCACTTTTGGCCCGACAGTGGAAACATTAATGACACAGACAGGAACTTTAGGCTGCTGTCACTTTAAGACCGAATGCTTGAATGTAATATACTGACACATATTTAGATTTCACCAAGCTCTTTACATTCACTTAAGCCATAACCGACTGTATTTACGTGAGCTATTCCACATGATGGGTATTTTGACAACTATGTCTGTATTTGACCATTTAGGCACAAAGAGAACTGAATTCGGGATTGCGTGCTGTCTGAGAGAGTGCTTCTGGTGAGTGTCATTCAGCGCGATACCACATTGAGCTCTTTTTTTCACAACTTACTGCGCATAATAACTTGATAAACTCTTTAAACTCTTTTCGTTTTGTACACACGCTTCTTTGACATATTAAATAAAATATTTTTTTATTATCATTGAATGCCAAGGTATCATAAATATAAGTACATAGCACATTTTTTTTTTATTACATACAATGATATTATAATCAAAGCAAATCATCATTTATACATATATACATCCTTAAAAATCAAAGAGAAACGCGTAAGCACATTGCAGTTAATATAATTACAAAATTCAACCCAAAACAGCTGTGTGTGAGGACAATCCCAGAATATATGAAGAAAAATTTCATCAGGTGCACCACAGAAAAAACAGCTGTATCTATATCTGACTTAAACCTTTTTTAAAAAAAAAAAAAAGGCAAGGTAAAATTTGTGTAATAATTTTAATGACATTTCTCTAACCTTAGTTATGCATTTCAAAGGCATATTTCAGAGTCCATATTTTTTTCCAATCAATATGGTCAACCAAATTCTTCCAATATGACAAGACATATGGAATTGTTACAAACTACTTTTGAAAGAGAGACCTAATTCTTTTACGTGATGAAGGATGTGACACGGTTTTCCTACTGGGAGTTCAAATGTGTCTAAAGAAATGGATGATGACGAAAGAAATTAGATGATCTAACAGACCCCCTTAGAATCATAATGACTCCTTTGGGAATAGCATCCATTACAATGGAAAATTCCTTGGGAATCACTGGGAAATTTAATTTACATAAAAATTCTTCATAATTTAAAATAAGAATTAAATTTTCAAACCAATTACTAAAAATCTATATATAATTATTCTTTAATACAATATATTGGTAGTTCCAAATAAATTCTCTCTGCAACCATGCCTTAAAAATCTTAAATCATACATCTTGATTTCACAGACAAACGTTGAAAGTAGCTGCACACGAAGTAGAAATAAATAGGGAGAAATGGGAAACCCTTGTCTGACTCTCTAGGTCATAGATAGAAAAACTAAACCTAGGGGAAGTGCCATTCTTTAATTTAACCAAACAGCTTCCATTATTGTAATGGGTTTTAATTATTTTGCAAAACATATATCCAAAACCAAATCTATGCAATGACTTAATAAATTGGTGCTCTAACATCTTAAGCTCTGGGACCATTTTTGGGGATTTCCACCTGGATTTGGCCTACACAAAAAAAAAAAAAAAAAAAAAAATATTTTGGTGTCATTTTACAGGAAACCCTTTGAAGTTACATTAAACACATGCAAGTATATGTTGTCTGAGCTGAGCTGTAATAATTACATAATAATACATAAATTATTATGTAATTTCCACCTACCCAAATCTAAAGTCTCCCCATACCCATATACAGTGGTATAAATGCAATATCCCAGTGTCACAAAATTCTTTTTTCCAGTGTTTGCTGACATATGCTGTAAACAACCAAAACTGTCTGCAGGGTGCTAGAACACACAGGGCCTGAGATATACACTTTCAAAAATGAATTTATAACCAAAAAAAATCAAAAAGCGCCTATATATATATTTTTGTTTGTTTATTATAGCACAGACAAAATATACTACACTCACCTAAAGGATTATTAGGAACACCATACTAATACTGTGTTTGACCCCCTTTCGCCTTCAGAACTGCCTTAATTCTACGTGGCATTGATTCAACAAGGTGCTGAAAGCATTCTTTAGAAATGTTGGCCCATATTGATAGGATAGCATCTTGCAGTTGATGGAGATTTGTGGGATGCACATCCAGGGCACGAAGCTCCCGTTCCACCACATCCCAAAGATGCTCTATTGGGTTGAGATCTGGTGACTGTGGGGGCCATTTTAGTACAGTGAACTCATTGTCATATTCAAGAAACCAATTTGAAATGATTCGAGCTTTGTGACATGGTGCATTATCCTGCTGGAAGTAGCCATCAGAGGATGGGTACATGGTGGTCATAAAGGGATGGACATGGTCAGAAACAATGCTCAGGTAGGCCGTGGCATTTAAACGATGCCCAGTTGGCACTAAGGGGCCTAAAGTGTGCCAAGAAAACATCCCCCACACCATTACACCACCACCACCAGCCTGCACAGTGGTAACAAGGCATGATGGATCCATGTTCTCATTCTGTTTACGCCAAATTCTGACTCTACCATCTGAATGTCTCAACAGAAATCGAGACTCATCAGACCAGGCAACATTTTTCCAGTCTTCAACTGTCCAATTTTGGTGAGCTTGTGCAAATTGTAGCCTCTTTTTCCTATTTGTAGTGGAGATGAGTGGTACCCGGTGGGGTCTTCTGCTGTTGTAGCCCATCCGCCTCAAGGTTGTGCGTGTTGTGGCTTCACAAATGCTTTGCTGCATACCTCGGTTGTAACGAGTGGTTATTTCAGTCAAAGTTGCTCTTCTATCAGCTTGAATCAGTCGTCCCATTCTCCTCTGACCTCTAGCATCAACAAGGCATTTTCGCCCACAGGACTGCCGCATACTGGATGTTTTTCCCTTTTCACACCATTCTTTGTAAACTCTAGAAATGGTTGTGCGTGAAAATCCCAGTAACTGAGCAGATTGTGAAATACTCAGACCGGCCCGTCTGGCACCAACAACCATGCCACGCTCAAAATTGCTTAAATCACCTTTCTTTCCCATTCTGACATTCAGTTTGGAGTTCAGGAGATTGTCTTGACCAGGACCACACCCCTAAATGCATTGAAGCAACTGCCATGTGATTGGTTGATTAGATAATTGCATTAATGAGAAACTGAACAGGTGTTCCTAATAATCCTTTAGGTGAGTGTATAATATTTATTACCTTCAGCCAAGGTTTTATATCAAATGACACTGGGATATTGCATTTATAACACTGTATATGGGTATGGGGAGACTTTAGATTTGGGTAGGCATAAATTACATAAAAAAAGGTAATATTTCTCCCTTCAGATCCAGTTGAATAAATCTTGCATACATGACAGACAAAAAAAATGTTCCCCAGTATTTTCTGCCATACCGGGACGGATTATGACTTGCAAAGGCCCTGGGGCCAATTATCTCCAAAGGCCCAAGTATTAATAAACAAGTATTTAATAGTAAGTTACTTACATTATAAACAATATTGACTGTTTTTGTTCTACTTCCCCGACAAAAATAGTTCCAAACGAAAGCAGTGTTTTGTTGCTGAACGATTCAGCATTTTAAATGAATCGTTTGAATGAATGACTCACTTATTAAGATGGCCACTTGCCGCCACCTACTGCCGATAGTTTCATGTTTAAATGTGTCTGAAATTTGTCTTGTATTTTCAAACATTTAAAACATTCATCTCATAAGATTATTTATTGTAGTTGTAATTTTGCAGTGTAAATTATTTAATTTGATTGGTAACAGCCAGTTTCTTATTATTATAACTGAATTTATTGATCAAATATAAGTATTTGACATGAAAAAATCATAAATAAGGTAAATAATGCCCGAGGTAAATATCACAAATATGCAGATTTAAGTACTATGTAAAAGCTGATAGAACACTGACAATAGAATATATAGAACCCCTGCAAATCCCCCCCTTAGTGCTCCTTTTGTGAGCTGGTGTGGCTTCTTATCATAGAATAAGAATAATATTATTTTATATTCTACAGTAACAGCCTACAGTTTATGTCAATTAGCATTGCATAAATATACTTCATTCTTGTAAAAATACATGAAAAGGCTTGAACTCAGATAAACTATATATTTATAGTCTTCATGTTTAATCAGTCAAAGCATTTGATGGTAGCCATTGACTTCCAAGCACTTTTTTTCAAGAACTATGGAAGTCAATAGCTACCGTCAACTGTTTGATTGCCAACATTCTTTAAAATATCTTCCTTTGTGTTCAACGGAAGAAAGAAACTCATACAGATTTTGTATTGTGTGTGCGTGTGCTTGTGAGTGACTATTTTCGAGTATTTTGTGAGTGGCTGTTTTCGGAAAGAATCGCTACAGTGTATCGGCCTTTTATTAATCTGATAAAACTAAAGACTCTTCAGAGATATGAAGGATGCAATACTACTCTATAGGTACTCAAGATTATGAAATTGGCAGAAACTGTATGTGTTATGACCCCTTTAATATACTGACTTACTATTACTAGGCTATGTGTCTAAATAATAAGATGTAGTAATGTACATTTAGATTTATTAATCATTTACTTACACTTTCTAAATTATCTTATGATTATGAACCATGACAACTCCTAATTAACTGGTTTGTAAATGTATTAATTTAGAAATGATGAATTGATCATAAAAAAGTATGAAAATACAATTATTAAACATTATAGATATGCTAATAAATCAAGAATAAAGCATTTATAGCTGTATTTATAAACTGCTTATTAATGTCTATTAATGCTTTATAAATGATTAATTAAATTTACTAATGCTTAACTAATGCTTCATAGCATGCAGTTATTATAAAGTGTTCTATATGTGCTCAAAGTCTATTGTGACTGACGGAATTCTGCAAGTGTGTTTGTTTGTTCCCGGTCACTTAAACTTAAAATCTATTATTTATTTTTTTAATATGTAATAATAAGTACTTTTTAAAAAAAATAATTACACATTAAAAATGTATTTTTAAAAATTGCTAAATTATTGTTAAGAATTTTAAATATATAAACTAATATTGCTTCAAAACATAAAAGCTAGTAAATAATAAAGAGGAACAAAAAACATATTACAAGCAATGAACAAAGAGTGCTTTCAGTATTTAAGAGTATCTGAACTGTGAGTAATTTTTCTTTTTCAGCTTTACTGTTGATTATTTGATTAATAATGATGACATCATAGACAGCGGGAGATCTGCATTCACACTAAATGCACAGATCTCTTTTGAATTATAAGATGTGGTTTGTCCTGTCGGTTTAATTCCTCAAGACATTACTGACTGTTAACATTAATTTTGCGTCATAAAAGCATTTTGAGATGCGCACAGCCGCATGCGCGAGCAGTCTTTACAAAGCGTGGCGCGAGCATTTGAAACAGAAAGCCTTCTGTCAGTGAGTTCACTATTTTTAAGCACACTGCATTCCAAACGACATAAATGAAGCCTTCGTAGAGCATTTAAGGAAAATACCTGCAGGCGAGAACACACTAACAGAACAAACTAATACAGTGTGTAAGCGTAACATCCAAAAAAATTTCTCACAGCGCATATTTCCTGTGCAATGAAGCCCGGACGTTATGAAATATTATTTTATGGTTTGAGTGGTGTGTGTGTGTGTGAGAGAGGAAATGGAAGCAATCAGAATACGGGTGTTTCTAAAACACACGCAGCACCATCGGAATTGATCCAGAATCATTGGAGAGAGAATCTTTTCTCCCACCCCTATTGTATAGTATGACCAACACAATATTAGATCGATTAAACACAAAATGCTCTTTCCTTTAGGCCAGGCCTGTAGGCGTAACGTGCCAAGTTGATGCTCCGTCTGCAGACTGCTTTACTCTCGCGTGTCACATCACCAGAGTGTAATCGCTGCCTTTGCGGTTAGAAAATCCTGTTTTATGATATTGCGATATTATCGCAAATGCAATTAATTGTTCAGCCCCAAATGTGACTATCGCGGATGCGCACATCACCATATGATACTAAAACAATGCATTGTGCTTACATTACAGTAGGGCTGTGCGATATTGAAGAAAAATGCGATATGCAATACCTTGTTAAATAATGCGATATTCAATAGGCGATACGATATTGCTTTAAGGGTGTAAAATCGATTTATAAAAATGCTCTTTTATGAATGTTCAACTAAAGAAAAGGTGAATCATTGCGCATTGCATAATTTCCATCGTTATTAAAGGATTAGTTCACTTCAAAATGAAAATTTCCTGATATTTTACTCACTCCCATCTCATCAAGATGTTCATGTCTTTCTTTCTTCAGTCGAAAAGAAATTTCTTTATTTATTTTTCTCCCCTTCATAGACTTCCATGGCAACCAAAATGTTGAAGGTCTAAATCAATGCAGTTTCAAAGTCCTTTGAAGGGCTTCAGAGGCTCTGCGTGATCCCAGACGAGGAATAAGGTCTTATCTAGCGAAACCATCAGTCATTTTCACAAAAAAAAAAAAAGGAATATACTTTTTAACCTAAATTGCTCATCGTGCGCTGCTCTGCTATGTGCTAAGGATTGCGCAATCACGTAGGAAAGGTCACGCCAGACGTAGGCAGAAGTACCGCCCCAAGCTAACGTGCAAAAACTAATACAAACGCCCTTTACCAAAAACACTCCATTTTCAACTTTAAAATCATCCGACATCGTTGTTTTACCTTTTTTTGCTAAAGGGTGTTTGTATTAGTCTTCGCACGAGTGCTTTGTAAACACGGGGGCGGTACTTCTGCCTACGTCTGGTGTGACCTTTCCTACATGACTGCGCAATCCTTAGCACGTAGCAGGGCAGCGCAAGATGAGCAATTTAGGACCCTATTCCTCATCTGGCATCGCCTTTCAAGCCCTTCAAAGCGCTTTGAAACTGCAATTATTTGGACCTTCAACATTTTGGTTGCCATGGAAGTCATGAAGGGGAGAAAAATCCTGGAATGTTTTCCTCAAAAAACTTAATTTCTTTTCGACTGAAGAAAGAAAGACATGAACATCTTGGATGAGATGGGGGCAGGGCTCGACAATAAGGACTGCCTGATGGCCCGGGGACAGTGTGAAAGACTCTCGGGCCAGTTGACGGACCTGATACTTGCCCGCTCGGGCCAGTGCTGCATCTTCACTGAAGTTGATAATTTTCGCATTTGTAAGCCTTGCCTATTTAAATATTCAAGCACACATAGACGAGAAAGTGCCTGTGTCTCTCAGTTTGGTTCTCGTGCGGCACAGCAACACTAGCTTAAGTGCACCCACGCGTCTCACAGCGCGCAAACATTCACACAAAATTATGTCAAAATGCATGTCTTGTCGAGTATCATCGTAAACATAGTCGGTTATGTCTTTCAAATGAACGTAAACATGAAATATGCAGATGGAGTCGATCGAGTCCTCATCCTGGGTCGACATTTCAGTTTTGATTTATATGCTGTTTAATACTGATGATTGCACTATTTTTCATATGCATCTGCTTATGAGATCGCTCGTTTCTGTTTCTTCTTCGACCGAGTTTTGATCAGGAGATTCTGTACTCGTTCAGGAGATGTGTAATAGCGCCCCCTACCGTATAACAGTGAAAACAGGAAAATCCGGAAAATATCGTCAGGGAAGCATTTTCTCCTTTTATACAGTCTATGGTTTTCTCATAAAACACGAGATAACAAAAGACAGAAAATCACTCACTGCTCTTGACTGAATAACTTTAATAAGGGTTAATCTATATTTATACAGTGAAGACTATGAAGTGATATTTTACATTTGATTACTATTTCTGTACCTGAAAATCTAGTTTAGACCTACATGAAAAACCTGAAAATAACTTTTTCATTTGTATGTTTGTTCTGTTGTATTTATTTGTGCTGTTGCTCGTAATTCTATTATTTGTTCTTATTTCATTACAGACTGTCTTTAACATTATTTAAAATTTAGGCTTTTTGGAGTCAACCTTATTTATTAAGGTTACATCGATTAAAAACAACAAAAACAATAACTTTATTTTATGTATTACTTTTTTGTGGTGAGGCCAGTAAAAATGTTGGCAGGGCCAAAATTGAGGGGAAAAGGAAATTTTCATTTTGAAGTTAACTAATCCTTTAAGGGAAACACTTGTGATTTTCCCTAGGTGAAATTAATGATGACCTTCTACAAGATTTTGTGTTAATATATACAAACTTACAATAATAGTCAAAACAGAACATGAATTGTTAAATTTTTTTTACAGCAAATAAAGTGCTTATTTTTTAGTTATCAATGTCAATCTTCATCTTTATAATAGACTACACAAAAAAACAAATCTCCATCAACTGCAAGATGCTATCCTATCAATATGGGCCAACATTTCTAAAGAATGCTTTCAGCACCTTGTTGAATCAATGCCACGTAGAATTAAGGCAGTTCTGAAGGCGAAAGGGGGTCAAACACAGTATTAGTATGGTGTTCCTAATAATCCTTTAGGTGAGTGTATATCTACCCTTACAAAAATTAACCATGGTTTTACATTGACACGTCTATTGCCGTCTCAAAACTCTGGCCAGTTGATAATACCTAGAATATCAAAATCAACTGCAGGCGTCGATCCTTTTCCTATTTAGCACCTAAACTCTCTGAGAAAACAGCCTTCCTAGCATTGTTCGGGAAGTAGACACACTCTGTCAGTTTAAATCTAGACTAAAAACGCATCTCTTTACTATGGCATACACACAAAACATTTTTAATTTATATTTTATTCAAATTGTTAGGCTGCATTAACTAGGTCAGCCGGAACCGGGAACACTTCCCATAACACCTGATGTACTCGTTACATCATAAGAAGAATGGCATCTACGCTAATGTTAGTCTCTCTGTTTATCCCGAGGTTTACTGCAGTCAGCCAGATCTGGGCCGTATCCAGAACAGATGGTGGACCAGCGCCCAGACATTACCAACGCATCCCTGAAGTGTCTGCAGAGACCGTGTCAATTAGTCTACCCTCTGAAATTGCTCATCGACATGGCATCCTCAATGGATCCATCTCCGGCGTGATGCCTCCAATCTTTCGAATATTCCGATCTAATATTACTTCTGACCTGTAAGGCTGCCAAAATAATAATCATACACTGTTTGTTAATTGGCCAGAGGAGAACTGGCACCCCAACTGAGCCTGGTTTCTCCCAAGGTTTATTTTTCTCCATTAGGCCACCTGATGGAGTTTTGGTTCCTTGCCACTGTCGCCTTTGGCTTGGCTTGCTCAGTTGGGGACACTAAATTTTCAAATAAATTGAATTACTAAACTAAATTAACTATATCAACTACATTACTTGAATATATATGATAATTGAAATGAGCTAGATGACATCACCGCTTTCTCCAGAGCGGCTGTACAGCCGAATCAAATTCTGTTGCATTATTTTCCTGTTTAACACTGTGAAGCTGCTTTGAAACAATCTGCATTGTAAAAAGCACTATATAAATAAAGTTGACTTGACTATTTGGATGCTAAACTGTATTTCTTATTTAAAAGTTTTGTTTCCAAACTACGGTGAGACATTGCTGCCACATAGCCTATATTATTTTTTCCCCTCAATTATGTCGTAAAAACGACATATATTTCTCCTAATAAGCACATATGTTGCGTAGTGATGTGTACAACATATGCCTTTTGAGAATTTATATGGCCTTTGTCACACTACCATGTTTGAAAAGCAGAAGCCAGCTCAGCGTAAAATAGGCTCTTCCGCTGCCTGTATATGGCAGTGCCCATAGCACGAAATTGTAGTAATTTATTGATAGCCAGTAATGACGGACCCCGGTGCAGCCACAAATATCATAACTATCTATAGGCCTATACGAAATTCACTTTAAAGAAAGACTTTCTACAAAACAAAACTCAATGAAGTGGTCAAAATCATGTCTGACCCCACTCCATGTCTCCAGACATATTGCGCATCTCACTCATGCTGCTCACTTTTCATAATCAACATATTAAATAAAAAAAAATAATATCATAGGCTAATATTTAAACATAGCCTAACTATGAAAACTAAATAGGCTACGTTTTCTTTAACCCATGGCCGATGAAGGCGCTGGTGCTTCGGATGGATTTTTTTCCCTTGACAGCGGAAACAACTCACAATACTTTTTTAGTATATTTAGTCATATTTAGCCATACTGGGGTGCGTTTCCCGAAAGCGTTGTTAGCCAACTATGGTTGCAAGTTCCGTCGTTATCAGCATAGTTCAACGAGTCGGTGTTTCCCGTAACCATCGTTCCAACGAACGGACGCAAACAGCGTCGCAAACAGCGTCGCGACAGCTCTCGACCTGTGGACTTAATAAATCCTTATCTTGAGCAAAATAAGCAAGCTGACATTCAGTACAATCTATATCTTTTATTTAGAATACATACAAATGTCATTTATGTCTTTTTGTTTGTCAAGAGATTTAAAGCACCGTTTTTAACAAGCTTATATGATTGAATCCGGAAATAAAGCAAAATAACCGAGAAAAATGAGAATTAGTCCTCAGATGTCCATAATTTATAGCATCTAGCATGAATTCGATCTCAAACTAATTCATTATAAAAGCAGTTATTACTCCACCACCTGCGTGACATCATCATTAACCAACGTGGTTGAACGACAGATTTGCGACAGACAATACGGTTTCAGGAACAGTCGCAACTAGCTAGTTGATTTCTTAAACGATGCATCGCACTATGGTAGTTAAGCAGCGAGTAACGTCGTTGTACGGGAAATGCACCCCAGATAAGTTAAAGACATAATTATAAACTATAAACTGTCTACTTTTATTAGCAACAAAGGCCGTGGATTCAGGGAACATTATTTTACATGCACTCCACTCCAAACGCTGTCTTCTTTTCAAAAATTTATTTTGTTTATTAAACGCAAAGTTTTTAATTTCAAAAGCATTTCTAAATTCAGTTCATATTTCCAACAAACGAAATTCCAAGCCAAAATAACAAAATGGTAAAAAAAACGAACAAAAAACTGAGTTACCACCATGCAAATTCAAACATTTCGCCCTTCTCTCCCTACGCGGTGACCACAACCTGACAGGGGAACGTTGATTAACTAAATGTTCTAAATAAATATGCACATAGCCTAATAATAAACAAATACACAACTTATAATAAATAAACTCAAATATACTACAACAGGTAGCCTATAGACAAGCTACAATACCATAAATGACGGCGTAGGCTATTTTAAGTTGTTACGCTGCTATAGACCTATGGGGAAAATCCAAACTTCACAGCCTATTCATTATCAAACTAAAAATGCAGTCAACCAAATAGAAAAGGTTATTTGGCTCAATTAATATTGTCTGTTGTACACAATCGTGACTGCCGCTCTACAGTGAAATGGTGTTATTCCATACAGGTTTTTGCTCATGTGAATGCTATTTTAGACTGGGACACGAGTCATACAAAGCATTATTACCATAATAAATAGTTTAGCATCCAAGTGCGAATATGAAAAGAATGAGAGAGGAGCAACTCGGTTTCAGTTTTGCTTTAATAGGTTGGCCTAATTCGTTTAGGCTTTAAAATAAATATTTTTGGAAGGCTAATGAATGGCATTATAATTTATGTTTGTTTTACATTTTTATTTTTCATTCTTGTTATGAATTTCGTTACATTTAAAGGATTTGATGTGGAAATAGCCTAATAATGTTTGAAAACATTTAGTTTTTACCAGTAGCCTATTTTTAATAAAATGCGACTGACACACCAGTGCGATTTACCTGGGTTTTTTTTCTCTCAACAACTTAAGTCTTACCCAGTGCATGCTCAGGTACGACTCAGTGTGACAAAGGCACATAGGCTATATAAATTCTCTAAAGTGGATAAAGGCATATTTTGTACACATCACTATACAACATATGTCCTTATTAGGAGGTTTTTACAACATGCAAATTCAAACATTTTGCCCTTCTCTCCCTACGCGGTGACCACAACCCAACAGGGGAACGGTGATTAACTAAATGTTCTAAATAAATATGCACATAGCCTAATATTAATAATAAAAAAATACACAACTTATAATAAATAAATATAGTTTAGCATCCAAATACATCGTGAATATGGAAATATTTGGATTTGTGACAAATGAGAGAGGTAGGCTATCGCGAGCGTTTCTGTTTCAGTTTAGCTTTAAACAAATTCGTTTTGGCTTCATAGCCTATAGCTAAATTTTTCATTCTTGTTGTGTTCTGAATACCATTCATTTTAAAGGATTAGTTCTAGAGTGAGGGTCAACTAAAATAGCCTATAGCATATTCAGCAAATACACTCTTTCAAACCAGACCTGCTAAGAGCGGGACACGAACCAGCGATCATTTCGGTAGACAGGCACTAACAAGCAGGCTATCGACTACCACATGCTGTAGGCTACTGCTTTTAAACACTATCTGGGTTCTGTTATATTAGGGACGATTTCTCATTACTCAAAGCTATTGTCCAGTTATTTACTAACGTGAAAAGTATCCGTGTAATAAGTTGAACATGTAGGATAATTGCTGAACATGAAATATTAGCAATTACATTAAAGTATGATAAAGAGGTGTGATCTTTAATATGTTTAATGTTAGTACAGATTAAAATATTCCAAAAGTTATGGGCTATTGTAGATAAATATACCCTATCAATTCATAGGCACTCCTTTGGCTAAAATGATCCGTGCTGAATTTGTCTGGTCTGACTCAGTTCATCATTGATTGGGTGAGAACAGTTCAAATTTACTGGCTGTGGAAATCAGTGGGAGTGGCTCATTATACTATAAGCAAAACGCCGTAAATAACGCGCGCTCTGTGCAACCAAAACGGCGTTTTTTACGCCGTCATATGGCAAGCTGAACAGCGTAAAAAGCGGCGCTTTTCAGGCACACTAAAACGCCGTCAAATACGGCGTCATTGACGTATTTCACGCGATTTTTACGCCGTTTGTAATCACAACGGCGTATTTTGCGGCGCAAATACTGTTTAAAACGCCGTATTTTACGCCGTTTGACTGTAAACGCGGTTAATCTATAGCGTAATTCTGACCCTTTTGGCTTGCCATATAACACAGGCTGTCAGGACGCGCTTTCATGCAAAATAGAAACACTCGCGTGAATTAGTAGCATTGACAGATGATGAGGTAACTGTTCTCTATATAGATCAGTGGATATAACCTGTAAAATGTATGTTTTGCGCTGAGGACGTACACACACGTCAAGTGCATGGCAGGGTATGTTAAACGCTAATGCATTCGCTTGAAGCTTAAAATAAACAGTTCTCATGTTTTGGGCACTTGGATCATGTACCTTTCCTGCATCAGCTCACTCCGTTTCCACTCCACTATTTCTAGATGCACATTTTGTCCATAAAATACGTTATTTAGTGCTGTAATTTGGCGCGTCTGGTAGAAGCTTTGCGTACAGAGAGCAGACCCGACTAATCGATAATGAGAATAGTTATCGATGATTTTCATTATCGATTAGTTGTTGCAGCCCTAATTGTGATTGTACACAAATAAAATGTATAGTTTCGAAGCATGTATTACTCTTGTAGGCCTATGATAAAAAAATGTCCTGCAGTAAGCGTGCTATGCTTCCACACTCCGCACAAACACTTGGATATGCGCACATAGGTAAACGTTAGAGTGAGTGGCCATGCCAGACGGATCATGGAGCCCATTGCTTGAGAGAGAGTTATTTGTGTTATTGGACGTTTTATTAAATGCTGCGAAGATACGCAGAAGCACTGATGAAATATCTCATATGGGGCTTCGAATTCCATATGAATGTCAAAGGCTATGTTTGGAAGAATTGTGTGCCAAGGTAAGACCTTTTGTTGGGCCTAATGCATAATAGCGTGGTGTTTTTACATGCACAAATGGTCACAACATGTCATCAGAATGCGAATAAACCGTTTCCATCACTTTAATGCGCATTTTAACAAACACAAAACTCAAGATAATCTACATCTAGTGCATTAAATGTCTATAATTCTGAGAGTTTATTTAGCATGTCAATCGTTTCCTTTCAGGATTTCTTATGCACATTCTCAAAATGTGTGTCAAAATAACTGGATGGAAACCGGACTGAGATTGCGCATTTATAGGCCAATTGCTTTCCCTACCCTACTAACTTCCCGGATCTGTCCCCTCCTGTTCCGGGACCTCGGAATTTACAAATTAAGCACTGTGGCAGGGCAAGTAAAAATTGGGCCAGTAGAAAAAATCCTTAGCATTGAGCCCTGCTTGTTGTTAGTACTTTTATTGTGGTGTTCACACATGCAAAAGTTCTGATGTTCAGTAAAATCACTAGTTTGGAGGTTTTTTGGACCCTTGGTTAATTGGTGTTTCGAAATAAAAGGCTAGCCTACCTAAACCATTGCATGGCTTGAAAGCATTAAAGGCAACAAAAGCACTCGTTATGTTTATTATCAAGTGAAAAGTGGTTATTTTTTAGTTTTTCTGAGCTGTTTCGTTCTTCCGTTTAAAAAGCAAAGTTGAACCAACGTCACAAAAAGTGAGGTTAATTCGGAGTGGTGATTGGCTGCAGTGGCTGGAAGGTACAAATGTACATCAGCAGTTTTTGGCGTCATTCATAAGAGCTTGTTTAACCCAATCACTGTGCTGTAGTATGCATGAGATTTAACAATGCTTGTAAAGTGGATCATATAGTTTATATATGGACCGGAGCAAGCGGTTTACAAGTTTTCTGGACATTTCATATACTGAAGTGCACCGTGTATGTGCACATATTTCATCATGTCTTCTTCAAATGAAATATATGTGCAAATACATCTGATCATGAATGCAATGACAAGATTAATTATTTTGATACACAGAAGACAATGATGTAGACTGAAAAGAACAATTCACAAAAAAAACGGCCTCATTCATGCAACACGAGTAGTGTTGTAAAAAAAAAGTGTGTAAATCTTTCGTAAAGCTGTTCTGACGTAAATTTTAGGATACATAAAACTATTTGTATTTTCAAAATGTCAGTTAGTACGAAAGAAATGTATACCTGCATAAATATAAATTCACAAAATGTAACTATGTTTAGTCTTAAAATGTTAGTATTTAACATACATTTTGCACACATTATATATATATATATATATATATATATATATATATATATATATATATATATATATATATATACACACACACATATATGTGCACATATATTTCAATGAATAAGTACTAGTATCTAATTACTAAGTACTAATTTCTAATAATACACACTAGTATCTAAAAAAAAGTACTAGTACATGGGCAAAAGTGCAGAATTTATGTTGAAAAAAAAGGTTGTAATATACAATAAAGTGTAATAAAGTAAAAAATAAAGTATTCTTTTAAATAACGTCGGCCACTAGTATCTAATAAGTATTAGTATCTTTTAATAAGCACTAGTAGCTAATGAATAAGTACTTATTTGATAAGAATAAATCATAATGTGTATATACATGTGTAGTTTTGAGCACGCTCAGTTTGTATTAATGCCCAGTTCTAAGCAATTCTACTGACCATTCCACAATAATAATCTTAATTTATTTTGATCATGCCTTAATACGAACTCACAGGTTTAGGACAAAGGCAAAAGCTTAATATCACCATCACCTAATAAATGATCAAATTAATGTACTCACAGTCTGAAAAACAGCAGATTTATATCAGAATGAACGTCTGTGTTCCACTTCTCATGTTTATGTTCCCTGTCCCGCGCTCACTTCTCTTCTTCTCCTGGACTCGGATGTGTGTCATCGCTTCGGTTGCACGAGCGCCCTCTATTGGCGGAAAACAATCCCTATTCAATCTAACCATCATAGACTAGTTACAGGACAATCATAAGATTTGTTATCTTGGTTGATATTATACAAAAACACTATCTATATCCCAAGATATGTTTGATTTGGGATAAAGATTCATTTGTAAATAAATATCTACTTGCATTTTGTTGAAAAACTCCTTCAACTGTTGTGTGTTACTAATGTTGTTGATTTTAATATAAATATTGACTTAATTTTAAAATTAGAAGTACAAGCAGGCCTTTAATTAATAAAAAAAAGTGAGAGTTATTAAGAGATATGAAGATTTACCTTAAAAACTCCAGAATTCTGTCCAAGCAGTTAAGTTGTCTGATTTATCTCCCAATAAAAATAAAATCACAGTCCACACAGTCTGATAAACACAGTAAATTAAATCAGTTAAACCTGTTCAGGGTCTTTTTGACCCCAAATGACGCTTGCTGAAATAAAAAAAATAAAAAAAGTTCCCTTCATCTATGAGATGTCGTGGTTGACACATGCTAGCTCTACAAACGGGTGCTTCTCAATTCTTATTTGTGCATCCTCGTTTCCTTTCTTAGCTTCCTTTCCTCGCGTCTTAGCTCCAGCCCCCTTAGGATGCGAGGGAAGGACGCAAAGAAAAGACGTGAGAATGGAGGAATTGAATAGTGAAATGATATATCCTCGCCCCTATAGCGTCACTTCAAAGCGTCGTCAATTAATAATGACGCTGGATTCAGCTTGCACGTCAGGATTCTTGAACATTAGAGATAATCTTTCATATTGCAATAGTTTCAACCTCCACAAAATACCACATCTGTCCCTAAATTTTTTTTTATATTATCAGTAATTGTTAACAATGAATGAATGAGTTATTAACTGCTTTTTATTTGTTGTATAGCCTAGTATTGCGCCGGCTTCACACCGTACGCGCAAGCAGCGCGGAAGCAGCACAGAAGCAGTGCGTGTGGAGAGCGGGAGCAGCGCGCGCCTGTTGTGCTTTCACACTGCCAGCGTTTGTCGAGCGCAGCTGAACCGCGGCTTGTGTATTGCAAATACAGACGAATATCGTCCATTCTGTCAAATTTTCCAGTGTTCTCCTCCGACCCCTGTCATTCTCGTTCTTTGATTTATGATGGGCAGCATATATGTGCTGCGAATGCAACCATGTTCCCCTCTGTCCTAAACACATATGCATATTATATGCATATAGTTTACGTGATAAATGTAACCTTAAAGTTAAGATATGCCTCTAGTTTTAATAATTTAAACGGGCCTTTGAAGTTTGGGCAAAAACTTCTGGCAGTGATTCGTGTATTTTATTTAATTTCTCACAGAGCTGGATGTCATATGGTGACTGTGAAACACACGGAACACTTCACTACATGATTTCATGGTGAAATTGGTTATTGTTCATGTTAATCAGGTCATTTTTGATCAAGAACAATCCACTGTGGCTTTAATTTACTGTGGCATTCGCTGCTTACGCTCTGCTAATGCGTGCAGTGTGAAACCGGCCTTACAGTTTGTTTCATTTTGTTTCATTTTCTTGCTTTGATATAATTCTGCAACTGTCCTACAGTTGTTGTAATTTGACATACATTTGTGTCCTGTACATGTAAACATAATAATAATAATTAATAAAATGTGGCAAGATGTGAAGAATTTATACGTGCGTTGCGTTGAGTCGAAAAAACATTTCTGCAAAGGATACACCTGTGTGTCCTTGCTCATGACTCCTCAGGAAGCCTCCTCACTTCTCAATCCTCGCCTCCTCGCGGTGCAATTAGGCTGGATCCCAAATGGCACCCTAAACCCTCTCTGTCTTCCTCTGAGTCGCACTTTCACACTCCCACAGAATCGTCAGTGTGTCAAAGATACATCCTAGGATGCGCCGGGACACATCTTCAGTGATTGTTCCTGGGGTCAATCCCTTCGGGTCTTTCAACATCATACGCCCTCACCCAGGTGACCCAGCCAGGGTTGATCAGTCCCAGCAGCACTGGCCCACAGATTGCTTCTCTTGAGCCACAGCCATCTGGAGGCCCTTTCTGCAGCCTCCATAGCGGACTTAATGGCTTTCCTCTTTGCAGCCCCAGTAATGCCAAGCAGCGTGTAGACCTTACACAGTGACCGACCAGCAAAGCCCCTACACCCAGCTTCGATGGGCTCACAGCGTGCCTTCCAGCCCGCCCTTCTGCACTCCTCCACCAGCTCCTGATACTTTGACCGCTTCCGTTCATTTGCCTCCTCTATGTGGTCCTCCCTGGGAACTCTATCAAGAGCACCTGCTTCAAAGTGGCTGATGTTAGCACCAAATCTGGCCTCAACCCAGTTGCTACGATGTGGACCGGGAACTTGAGCTGCCTCCCCAGATCGACTTGAAGCTCCCAATCCGACGTCAAGGTGGCTGCTCCCCAGCCTTGACAAAGGTGATGTTCCTCCGGTGGCAGCCGTGTGTATTGTTGGCCATAGCTTTGGAGACAGACTCTACAATAGACTTTAGCACCTGATCGTGCCGCCAGCGGTAGCGGCCCTCCCCCAGGGCTGTTGGGCAGCTGCTTAAGATGTGCTCTAGGGAACCCCTCCCAGGGCACAAAGGACATGCTGGTGATTCATTCCTACCCCAAATGTGGAGATTTGCCAGGCTAGGAAGGACATCATAGACTGCTCGTACCAAGAACTTGATCCGCTGGGGATCTGCCTGCCAGATCTCGGTCCAGGAGAACTTCTTCTCCAGCACACCCTCCCACTTTGTCCATGCTCCCTGCTGTCGCATGCCCACCATCCTGCAAGTCCTTTCCTCTTCAGCACAAGCCCGCACCTCCTCCACGACTAGCTGGCGATGGTCCCTACCATGGGCCTTATCATAACGAGGTTGTGGGTTGGCCCCTAACCCTGCCCGGCCCATAGCTACAGTGCCCACCAAAGCCTTGTGTTTCAGCCGGGACTCAGCTATCTCTAGGCCTTCCTGTGCTCTCCACTTCCGCCTTGACTTGTTAGGCTTGAAACTCATCCTTGCCCAGGATATAACTTTTTCCAGGTCCTGGAGTATCCACCGGCCTCCTGGTACTGATGTTGTGGTTACAGTGAGGTCATCCATAAAGGCTCTGATAGGCGGCTGACGGATGCCTGACTTGGACAGAGGGCCTCTGCACTCAACTTCTGCAGCCAAAGAAAATAACTGAGATGGTACACCCAGTTATAATCCCCTTTTCAAGCTGGTGACATTTTGATGTTAAGTTCCCTGAAGAGACTCTAAGCCTGAAGTCCCTGTAGTAGTTCAGGATGAGATCCTTTATCTTGCTCGGTACGTGGTGGCGATCCAGGGTCATCTCAACGAGCTTGTGGGGAATGGAGCCATATGCATTGGCAAGGTCCAGCCAAAGCACAACAAGGTCTCCCTTTCCTTCACGAGCCTCTCTGATCAGCTGCGTGACAACCCCAGTGTGTTCTAGGCAACCCGGTACCCCCGGAATACCACCTTTCTGCACAGAGGTGTCGATGTATCCATTCTTGAGGAGGAAGTCTGTCATCCGTTGGGCTAGGACACTGAAGAAGATCTTACCCTCCACGCTAAGAAGCGAACTGCTCCAGTTTGGTTGAGTTGTCCTCCTTCGGTATCCAGCCCCCCTTCGCATGCCTCCACTGGTCTGCCACTGTGCCCCTGCGCCACACCACTCGCAAGATCTTCCATAGAATCTTGAGCAGCTCAGGGCAACGCTTGTACACCTTATAGGGTACACCACTGGGTCCCTGGCTCCATGTGAGCTCTCTAGTGTTAAAGTCCACCATGGGAGATGGTACTTCCAACAGAGTTCTTAGGGGCCCTAGCTCTTGCTCCCTTTCAGGGTCACTCAGGGTGTTGTGCAGGTACCGGTCTAATTCCTCCTTGGAAAAGGTCAGACGTCCACTTCGTTTCTGCCCCAGAAGCTGTTTTGTGAACTTAAAGGGATTGGCTATAAACGCAGCTCGGTTCCTTGCTCTCTCTTTCTGCCACCTTCTGTGCCACTCTGCTCTGCGTAGGGTCACGAGTTCCTTCCTAATACTGTGACTGAGCTCTGCGAGGGGTGGTTTCTCCTCCTCAGTTGCTTGCTTGAACTGTCTTGCCAAAGCTCGAAGCTCTTGCCGCATCTGGTGGATCTTGCCTGCCCTTTGGTTCATGGTGTAGTTTGGTTTGCTGGTCTTGCCCTCTTCCACGCCAAACCTCTCTGTCGCGAAACTGACAATGATGGTGGTCACCATGCATTTCATCTTGGCCTGATGGATTTTAAGGCCACGCTCATTCTTGCAGACCTTACTGCAAATGCACCTTGCCGTCGTCGATAATCCGTTTGCCATGGTCGTCATCATTAGGTCCGTCCTATTGAGGTGCTCATCCTCCCCCCCTCTCGGGCTCCCTTGGGGGTATGACTCTGTAGGTGAATCTGTAGCTTTTTGGGGTTCCTCCTTTCGAAAGATGCAGGTTGGGCTGCTACCCCTTCCTGCCCCGGTTGCCGTCTTTCCGAGCTGTCAACTGTCTCTCCAGTAGTCACCAATCTATTCTCGGTTGTCAACCAGTCTATTCCCGGTCGTCACTGGCTGAGCCAGTATCAATATGTCAAAGATACATCCTAGGATGCGCTGGGACACATCTTCTGTGATTGTTCCTGGGGTCATTGGGCGTTTCGGGTCTTTCAACATCATACGCCCTCACCCAGGTGAGCCAGCCAGGGTTGATCAGACCCTGACTTGTGTCCCAGCAGCACTGGCCCACAGATCGCTTCTCTTGAGCCACAGCCATCTGGAGGCCCTTTCTGCAGCCTCCATAGTGGACTTAATGTGAAATAAACAGTTATGGAAATTTAGAAATTAAAGTTAAAGCTCCAATCGCCTCCTGTAAATCCCGAAAAAAATCAGTTGGTGCCTCAGTGACTACTTCCTCTCCCACCACAACCGTGCACTTTCTCAACAGCTCTCAGTGAAAAGGAGAGCACTTTTTTATGGTGGTATGACTGTTACACTCTCTGATTCTGAGGCACTAGAGAAAGAAACCAGGGGGCAGAACAGCAGTAAGATGTGGCACCATGTTCGATCCCATCCCTGACTTCATCCAATTTTAAGAGGATAGTCTCACGAATTGCAGACTTTAACAGCCTTGCCACCAGTATGCAGAAACAGAAACAGTCAGTTCAGACACATGCAATGAAGAGAAGGCTGGAACTGGAGCCAGATGCAGCTGCACAATATGAGCAGGTAACCAGTAATCGCATTTACCCTTGTGGCTTTGTCATAAATCCCCATGCCCCACATTTAGGTGCATCTCCTGATCAGAAGGTGGTTGACAGCACTGGTGCTCTGGGGTTACTTGAAATCAAGTGTCCATATGTAGACAGTGTCCTAGAGTGCAAGTACCTTTCTGTAAGAGCAGATGGTATGCATACTCTCAAAACCAGCCATGAGTATTATCATCAGATGATTGGACAAATGGGAATCACAGGGATGACATGGTGTGACTTCTTTGTCAGGTCCAGAAATTACTTCCACCTGGAGCGCATTCACTTTAATGGAGAGAAATGGGAGTCAGTAAAAACTAAGTTGGACTTGTTCTTTTTTAACTACTGGCTTCCCAACCTATGCTTATAAACCCAGGAATACCACACACACACACACACACACACACAGAGACATGTCACGGTCAAGATGCCCTACATTAACCCCACGAACAATGTCTCTCATCATCAGCTGGCTGAAAAAAATGAGAGAGAGAGATACAAATGCAAAAAAGGAACGAAAACAACATTTAAAACCACTGGCATATTAAAGGGATATAAAGTTCACCCAAAAATGAAAATTACCCCATGATTTACTCACCCTCAAGCCATCCTAGGTGTATATGACTTTCTCCTTTCAGATGAATACAATTGGAGTTATATTAAAAAATATCCTGTCTAATCCAAGCATAATGATAGTGAATGGCAGCCCAAAATATAAAGACCAAAAAAGTGTATCCATCCATTATAAAAGTGCTCCATACAGCTCCGGGGGGTTAATAAAGGCCTTCTGAAGTAAATCAATGGGTTTGTGTAAGAACATATTTAACATGTTATAAAGCAAAATATCTAGCTTTTGGCGGACCGCCTTCCGCATTCAACTTACGAAGAAAGTGTAACACCTCTCGAAGTTCAAAAGGTTTATGCTATTTTACCTGTATCGATTAAAACTCACATTTAATCATTTTCAAGGATTTCCATGAAACTTACCTGTATATGATGGCGATCGCGAACTTCATGCAGTGAAGCAAGATGTAGTTTCATCCGGTCCGTAAACCAGTTCAGTTTTTTGTCAAGGAGCAATAGATCCTAAAAATAAATTTTCATTAGGTTTATTGAGAATATGTTGCAATGTTTACATGGTACAATGACTCGTACTGTGATTTAATTAGGGCTGAGTATTTGATTTGATTTCAATTCATAAGGTTAATATTTACCAGACATTGCAGCAAATATAGTGAAACCGCTGTCTATCCTCCTTCAACCATTCAAACAGATTGACAGCGCTCCATGAACCACGTGACCGCGAGATCAAAGCGTGTTGCAACTCTGTATTTCAACGGCATAAAACAATATAACGTCATAAATACACTTTGTAGATGAGGTTAAACATTTACTTTGTGTTCTCTTGGTTAAAAGTAAACTCCATGTCCATTTCAAATGGTAAATGAGAAAAAAAACTTGAGGTGTTTCCCTGTAAAAAGTTCTATCGTCTGTTTCCCTCGTCTGCTCCGCACCGCGAGTCAAAGAAAATATCTCTGAGGAAAGTTTAGGTGCACACGCACACACACACACATCACATAGATACCATCCTAAAACAATATAATGTTATAAACTTCATACTGTAAATGAGATAAAACACTTTATCTTGGTGTTTACCCTACTTGTTTGCTCAGCATCGCGAGTGAAAGAAAATGGCGTCTGTCAGTCCTAGGCGCGCGTGCACAGCACAGCACGTAAATTTCCTGGATGTACGTAATTACACTCTCTGCCAGAGGGCGCTGTTTTCACTAGCTGTGTTATTTCAACACTTTAACTCTTTACTCCTTGAATTAGGAGTTTAGGTTTATATGGTGTGGTATGTATAAATAAGTATAAAAAATGTGTTCATATCTATATAATTAGAGTGTGTTGTATAAATCAGCTGTACACAGTAAATTAAGTTTAGTTTACTGCAGTTAAAGAAATGGAGTATAATTGGAGTAAAGCCTGCAGAAAATCTAGCGCAGATGTTTCAACTTATGTTTTTAAGTTAAAACAACAATTATACTTGTTCATTCAACAGAAAATCTAGTGCAGTTGTTTCAACATATGTTTTTGACTTAAAACAACAATTATACTTGTTCACTTAACTTTCAGTCTAGTTGAGGACAAGAAAACTTAAAATTTCTTGTTGTCTGGACAATCTAGTTATCTCTGCTAAAAAAATTTGTTGAAATAAGTAAATCGCAAAAATATTTTTTACAGTATACGTATGTGTGTGTGTAGGTAGGTAGGTATGTATGTAAATAGCCAGGGGCGTCAGACTGGGGGTAAAACCAGTACTGATTACCAGGGCCCCACGGGGAGAGAGGGCCCTTGAAAAATCTTAGAAATATTTGATTTTACCTGGATATTTTCATTTCCTAATTAAATTTCATAATGAATGTCAGATGAAATGTAAAGTTAGTGTATTGGCTGAATAACTTGGTTGAATGACTGACTACATTTTGTATACAAAAAAGTAAAGACTATCTAAGGTCTCACGGTCCCACCCCTTGCTAATGCGCCAAATGGTTTAGTCCATCTGCACGCATTTTGTTTATGCTAGTTATGCCGCGTTCCAGGCAACCCGTAACCCGTGTTTTTCCAACCTTCTAGCCGTGAAAGTGCACTGGAACCCATGTCAACTCGTGTTGAGTGCAAGAATAAATTAATACCAAATACATTTCCAAATATACAAATAACATAAAATAAAAGGTATAACAGTTTCTCTTGCCTTATGTGCCATTTTTTCTCCTCCGTTTCTCTCAAAAAAGCAAGGAGTAAGCACCTTTGGCGATAGAAATGATTGTAAATGTGCATAAGCCCTATACGGTCTGCCATGCTTTGTTTACATCTAGCTACCACAATTCCTTGCGCTCAGGAAGTTTGGCGTGACTTTGCCTGGAACGCTATAAAGTCGTGAGTCGTGGTTTGAAGTTGTAACTTACGGGCTCAAAAACCTGCCTGGAACGCAGCATTAGTTGAGCATCTGGTGGAGCGCAAACTTCTGCTGTAGAAATGTCTTTCTCAAAGAAAGCCAAATCAGCCACCAAAAAAGAAAGGAAAGACAAGAGAAGGAAAGAAAACAAAATGAGGGGAAACAATTGGTAACTGACTTCTTTTCAAAGAAAGGTGATCACAAACTAGAACACGAAATCTATAGTGCTAAACTGCTTGAATATCTCTGCGATCTTTAGTGCTAAAAATGAACTGAGACAACCCATTGTTGACAAGTTCCCCCCAATAATTAGAAATGGCCAAATTGTCCCCCCCAATATTTGAAATTATTGCACTGCTCTCCTGCACTCCATTACGCAGCGTTCTGTATGTTAGGATGACAAAAAGGTTTAAAAGTTAAATTTTTAGTCTGGTCTGCATCAGGTCTAACGGCGCACGTCAATGTCAAAATGATTGAGATGGCCAATCAAATCAAAGTAGGCAGGGTTTACGTTCTCTTTTGGCTCGTTCACAGTCTTCACACAGACAAGCGCGTCAATCTATCGCTTAATGCCGTTGCAGGGACTCTTCTTTCTGGTGAAATCACAAAACAAAATGTGTCCATGCTCTTAATATACAATCATTGAACATCTTTGATTTTAATGAAGAAAAAAAACTATATGAGGGCGGATTAGAACCTGTAACCTTCGACACGGTTTACAAAAACTCTACCGCCCACTAAGGAACTTGACTGCTTGCAGCGGATTTATGTATTTATTCACTAACGGGAAGAATCTCGAGACTAACGATGTATTTGACGCCAATTAATGCAAATATTATTTGCAAATAGTCCCAAAATGATTGTTTCCCAACTAGAATTAAACCTAGATTTTCGTTCACTGTTCTGTTTCTTGATGCTTTACAAAAATAAAATAAAATTTGGTCCCCCCCAATGCTCAAGACATGATTACGGCCTTGGGTAAAGGCTAAATAAATAAACTGTACACTAACAATGCTGTTTGCATACAACACACCATTATAATAGCCTAATCTGAAACATGTTTCATTTTAAATTAATAGGCTATAATATCTAAAATTAGCAATAATAGTCTAATCAGTGTCATAGGTGACTTGGTAGCTCACCGTTAGCTACATATCATGCCAACATTATATTTATGTCAGATATGGCATTAATATTAGGCTACCTTCAGTGGCATTTACTGGGGTGAAAACTCCAATGTCATGAATAAGCTATCTGTTCCTTTTGGAACATGGGGGCCCATCAGGACTGCTATGCAAATCTTGTCCTACGCCCCTGTAAATAGCATCTACACCGCATATATGTATATGGTGAACATATTCCTAGTCTTTACACTATGTCTACACCTGACTCTGGAAGCACAACACGACAAATCCCCGACAGTAAACTGAAGCCTCGTTCTATTTATGACCAAGCACTTGCAATACGTCTGATAGGAAGGACAAATGGATTTACAATGGTTGCTTTGTCACGCCTGGTGTAGAAAGTTTCTCACTGTGTGGCACGATTCTTGGAATCGATTCCAAAAAATCTGGAGTCGAACAGCCCTATGATTTCCGCCTGGGCGCGTTGACGCATGCGCAATTTGCGATGACAGAACGAGTATTTGTGGATGTTTAATTATTTTTTAATTTTGCTGATATTACTGTTAACAAATAGGTCATGTAGGTAGAATGCCATTACGAAACAGAAAAAAAAAAGGGAATATACTTGCAAAATATAATGCGATGTATTACATAATTTACATTTCCATATATGTGAAACTAGTGCTTATATTTTTCAATATTCTGCAATATATGCATTGACCATGTATTGCTATATAATAATACAAATAAAAATATTTAGAAATGAAGACAAATAGAATTACATGTAATATTCATAAAGTTTTATCCTTTATTGTGTAGCCTATACATTGCATTGCATGTTCCAATATTAATGTATGTACACATGAAATACAACAAATTTCTAGTTCCCATCATGCTTTGCTTCTGACTGTTAAAGGAGGGTAAATGTTAAAGTTAAATGTTATTTCATGTGTTTTTGCTCAATATTAATATAGGGGGAGATCTGTTTGTGTTTAATGTTCTATTATTTTGAAATTTAAAGGGTTTCTGCCTGGTATGCCTGAGTTTTTGGGGTTACATTTAAGATTTCCACTCCCAAAATAAAAATACTTATAAATTAATATAAATAACAACCTCAGACAAGAGACAAGACAAAGAACTGAACAGGGAGTATAAATGCACAGGAGATAACCAGGTAATTAATGAGACAACAGGTGAATGGGATAACTAATCAGACACACTGGGAAAACTGGGTCAAAAGACAGGCACTGAACTAAAACACAATGGCCTGGGGTTCGTTCTTCATACATCTGAGATGATTTGACAGATCCCAGTTCTTCTAATCGTGATAACTGAACTCTGGCTAATTTGGTTCTTCAAACAAATTTGTGGATTGGATTAAAATATCTGGATTAAGTTATCTGAGATTACTGCAGGGTCCTGTGTTCCCTGAAGAGGGCAGATGCACCGATACTCGAAACCACGATCAGCAATGCAGCGAGTGGTTGGCGTCAAGACAGCAACGTAGTGACATCATATAATTAAAAAAGACACCTGACGAAAAACTTGACGAATTTCTGGACCTTTATAAGGAAACAGCCAAGCAACCAAAATTACATATAAGTTATAATAGATAAATTAAATGTGCAAATGTTTTTTTTTTTCACATGATTCCCAATAATTTATATGAATGATTTCTAGTATTTGTACAGCCTTTACATTTTTATTTGAATGTTGTAATTAGCAATTCATTTAATTTTACCTTTGAAGCAGATTTGTTATGTGACAGCATTAATATACTAAGTAAGGGATAATGTACACCCAGCCGGTTGTTATCGCAGAATAAACCCCGACAGCGGAGGGGTCTTGCGTCACTCTGAAGGGGTTTATTCTGCGATAACAACCGGCTGGATGTACATTATCCCGCTTATTACAGGGCTACTTGTCTCAAGTAAATTAGACACTAAATATTGTCTTGAGTTTAAATATTTTATTAGCTCTTACGCAAAGCTTCCGCGAAGAAAAACAGTTCCAAACTGCTTTAAGCCTTATCTGCTGAAAAGATTCGTTTTTACCATACATGTTGAAATTATTGCTGAAAGGGATAGTTCACCCAAAAATGAAAATAAGCCCATTATTTACTCACCCTCAAGTCATCCTAGGTGTATATGACATTCTTCTTTCAGATGAATAAAATCTGAGTTATGTTAAAAAAAGTCCTGGCTAATCCAAGCTTTATAATAGCAGTAGTTGTAGCTCTGTTTTTGAAGTCCATAAAAATCCACCTTTCCATCAAATAACGTGCTCCACACGGCTCTGGGGGGTTAATAAAGGCCTTCTGAAGCGAAGTGATGCATTTGTGTAAGAAAAATATCCATATATTCTTTATAAAGTAAAGTTCCAGCCAAACTCCGATTGTATTCGTAGTAATAAGTCGAGAAATAAGCAGATCTAGCAGTTTTTACGGCCTTTCTGTATGCAATCATGCTCTCTTTCCACGAAATGCGAAAAACTTCCAGTTTTGTTTTCTTCCAGCTGCGCTCCATTTTTCTGGCTGCTGTTTTAAGGGCCCGAGTGTGCTCGTTGTACCACGGCGTTGGACTATTTTCTTTAATCTTCTTTAAGCGCAGGGGAGCAACTGTGTCTAAAGTGCTGGAAAAGAGAGAGTCAATAGTTTCTGTTGCAACATCGAGTTCCTCTAGGCTATCTGGGTTGCTGAGGAGATGAAACTGATGAGGAAGTTTAATTACAAAGAAATCTTTAGTCGCAGCAGTGATAGTCCTGCCATATTTGAAGCGAGGGGACGGCTTTGCAGCCTTTGCTAAATTAAGTGTACATGATACTAGGTAATGATCTGAGATGTCATCGCTCTGCTGCAGAATTTCAACAGTATCAACATTTATTCCATGTGACAATATTAGGTCTAAAGTATGATTACGCCGTAGAACGCGCAACAGCGCCACATTCAGGATTTGAAACGTGAAGCACTCACATTTATTTAATGAAACCACTCTAGGCAGAATCGCGATTTATGTTTTTCCATCCCTAAAATATAAGACTCCTTAAAATGATCATTAAGACATTTGTTATACCATTTAAGATATTGGAGAATTTTTATGATCTTACATTTAAGAAAACTGATCCGCAGGGATTTTTTATTTGCACACTTGCTCCAAAATACATTTTACAAAGCATCTGTGAATCAGAGGGAATAAAACATAACATAACCCTGGCACCAGTCAAATTGAATGCTCCTAACATCAATGACAGCTTTTACTGTAATGGTATGGAAAATCCAAGGCTAGCTGTGCATTAAACAATTTGAATGCACTCCTCGGAGGCAACCACATTGTGCATTAAAACTGGCCTCTTTGCCTCTATGTTGTGCAATAAAATTGTTTAATGCGCAACTAGCAATGGATTATACCTTACATATAATACATTATTTAAATGATTAACACATTCATACATTTATTGATGTTGAATTTCTTTTCAATGGTGACCAGAGGACCTTACTGATTTGTGCCACCATTGTGGGGAGAAGAATGTGGAGGAGGAGGAAGGAAAGACAACAACTTGGGTAGAAAAAAAAAACTATTTTTAAAATAAACACTTCCATCACAGGGCTCTGATAATTCTGGGGCCTGTACATGGCCTGTCTTTGTTAGAGTAGGATATACACCAATCAGGCATAACATTATGACCACTGACAGGTGAAGTGTCCTTCGGATGAGACGTTAAACCGAGGTCCTGATTCTCTGTGGTCATAAAAAAATCCCAGGATGTCCTTGGGAAAAAGAGCACCCCTACTCATTTTCCCCGGCATCCTGGCCAAGTTTGTCCATTGGCATCTGTCCATCATGGCCTCCTAATAATCCCCATATACTGATTGGCTTCATCACTCTGTCTCCTCTCCACCATAAGCTGGTGTGTGGTGGGTGTTCTGGCGCAATATGGCTGCCGTCGCATCATCCAGGTGGATGCTGCACATTGGTGGTGGTTGAGGAGATTCCCCCCTTCTATATGTAAAGCGCTTTGAGTACCCAGAAAAGCGCTATATAAATGTAACAAATTATTAGTAAGTGAATAACACTGACTATCTCTTCATCACAGCACCTGTTAGTGGGTGGGATATATTAGGCAGCAAGTGAACATTTTGTCCTCAAAGCTGAAGTGTTAAAGTGAAGCAGGAAAAATGGGCAAGCTTAAGGATTTGAGCGAGTTTGACAAGGGCCAAATTGTGGCTAGATGACTGGGTCAGAGCATCTCCAAAACTGCAGCTCTTGTGGGGTGTTCCTGGTCTGCAGTTTTCAGTATCTATCAAAAGTGGTCCAAGGAAGGAACAGTGCTGAACCAGCTACAGGGTCATGGGCGGCCAAGGCTCATTGATGCACGTGGGGAGCAAAGGCTGGCCAGTGTGGTCCGATCAAACAGACGAGCTACTGTAGATCAAATTGCTTAAGAAGTTAATGCTGGTTCTGATAGAAAGGTGTCAGAATACACAGTGCATCGCAGTTTGTTGCGTAAGGGGCTGCATAGCCGCAGACCAGTCAGGGTGCCCATGATGGTCATAATGTTATGCCTGATCAGTGTATATGCATCAATGATGTATGTATCTCATATTCACCCTGAAAATGTTGCTGGATTATTATTTTCTTTGTTGTCGATTAGGGCAGGGCAAAAAAATCGATTTTTCGATTAATAGTTTTTTAAAATGTGGTCGATCCAAAATCGATTATCAAAGGCCACAAATCGTTTTTTCCATATTTATTTCCACAAACATTAAACATAAGATTAACGTAAATCTAATTACTAGTCTTCTCCACTAGATGTCACCCTCTTATTTGCCTTGCGCGATATTACAAAGGACTGAGAGGCGCATGTCATTCATTCAGTGCTTAAATGGCGGCTTCCGGTGCGTTGTCGACGTTTGTAATTCTGAGGTGAAATGCTGTAGTAATACTATAAATCTGTGGAACCATTTAATGAGACATCACCCAGACGTTGCAACACCCCCACAGCCGAGCACACAGCCGCTAGAAATAGATCACATACATGCGAATGCTTGCCTGGCATTATGATCATTGTATTAAACTTGAGCGTTCACTTAAGCACATACGTTAGCCATTAAAGACAAATCAACTGAGTCAATAGATAGCGCAGGACCAATAATTCAAACCTAATAGCCTATATTATAAACAGATCTCCTCAAATAAAAGTTAGTCCACTTAAGTCAGCAGGTTAAGGTATTGTGTGTTCGTTGCCGTGGTACAATGTGTGCAGGGCCGGCGCATGCCTATAGGCGAACTACGCAGCCGCCTAGGGCGGCAGCACAGTCAGGGCGGCAAGAATAAAATATTTATTCCCCCATTTAATTTATTTATGTACATCCAAAAATATCATCAAAACGGAAAAAAAGTTTTAAAAAAAATCTGTACATTAATACAAAAGATGACTACTTTTACTTCTGGTGATGGCTAATGTTTTTAAAGCCAGACACGCGCTTCTGAAAGGTAGTGATTATGCATGTGTAGCTATGTGAGAGAAAGCGGGGGAGAAGTTAGGCTATGTGGCTCACCTTATTGTGTGCGTAATATTTATCCCAGCAAACATTTGGACCTTTAATGACCGTTAAAAAGACGTCCCTACATAAAAACTAAATTGTATAAAATACCTTTCAGATACATTTTTTTAAAAATAAAGTTGCATCAAAATTTTATTATATTTAACATAATTGTATCCATTTGAAATACAGAGATGGGTTCTGTTTTAATGTAGGCCTACCCAAGTGTACCTAAAATACAGTTTGATATACAGGTTTGTGGCTCTTAACTTCTTTTTAATTACCCACTTGTAAACTTATGTTCACTGTTCTTTTTTTATAAATATAGTATTTGTATTAAATCTTTATTCATTGAGTTGAATCGAAAATCGAATCGGGAATCGAAATCGAATCGATTTTAGAGCTTGCGAATCGAAATCGAATTGGAACATCTGAATCGATACCTAGCCCTATTGTCGATACAGATCCAGTGTGATATGTGTGCCCGGTGGTACCACATGCAATGTGTTAGAGAGCCCAACCCCAACATAATGTACAGCCTGCCAACTTTAAAAAGCACATTATTCAAGGATATGCATTTATTGCATGGTTAGAACTACATGACATGTCTAAAATGCATGTGCACAGTTCAGTTAAATTACTAAGTTTACTTTAGTGCTTTTGCACAGAATGTACAAGGCAACCTGTTCACTGAAATAACCACAATATTAACAACGAAGAAGAAGAAAAAGAATGCACAGCTTATTTGTCAATCAGATGTGCAAGGAAGTTCGTTACTATAGCAACAGAAGGCTCTCAGACATTAATCTGTGCTCTAGGCACATTTTCTTTCAGAATTATCATTGGATTATAGAAAGAAAAAAACAGCATTTTATTTTAAATGAAAATAAGACCCTCACATCTGCTACTGTAGACCAAGTAGCGCTCAAAACCTACCATTGAGGACAACATAACAGTTTCACAATTTAAGCTAAATCATGGAGTTTTTGGGTGCAAAATGTAGTAAACTTGTCCAAGATGCAGGATCACTCTCACAGAAGGAAACAATGACAATAAACACGTCATTACGCGACGACGCAAAAGAACCGCTTAATTGTTTTATTTTTAACTGGTTCATTGAAACAAACTATCCAAAAGAACTTTGCTGGATGGCAGAGGCAGGCTAAATACCATAGACTGTAAAAAAATATGGACGTAGTGTCCGTGACGTCACTCATAGGTTTCTGAAGAGCGTTTCTGAAGCCTAAAGTGCGGTAGAGCATCACTTCCGGATAACTGAAAATGGGCAAAGAGGAGCTAACAGACAGCAGACAAACGGCTAGTAGTGACAGCAGCGGCAATCCACCTGTCACTCAAGTGACCACGCCCTTAATTATGCAGAACTTTAAGGCTTAATATAATTTAAACGAATGAGTTATTAAAAAAAATTCACCCACCTCACAGTTGTCTTGAAGGGCAAAATTAGCTGTACAGACCAAAACCACAATTTGTACCACAGTTTTTTTCTGCTGTAAAGTTGGGCATTTTAACATAGGGCTCAATGAGATTCTGCTCCCTTCTGGAGCCTGTCCAGTCGATGAATTGCAATTTGAGTCACTTCAGTATTGGCTTCAAGTGAAACTGGGGGAGGTTGCCGCTGCTAAATACACATAAATTGCGCCGATATCAACATGAATTAATACATAATTTTTAATAAAAATGAATACGTTTTTTCATGTTTTTTAAATGTATTTTATTATTGCTGTCAATCAATTAAAATAATTAACTAGATTAATCTTAATTTTTCTGTGATTAATCATGATTAACATTAAATAACTTTTTATATATTTTATAATGTAAAAATTTCACAGTTAATCTCCAAATTAATGTAGAAACAAACTAAAGACTGAATGTTTTTAAATATTTGTTTAATGGCATCTTTTTATGAATGAAGACCAGTAATGCAGCTACTGATGTCTCTATGAAATAACATTTCATTGACACTTGAAATAATGAAATAACACGTTAACATTTATTAGGCTTCAAAAAGTATAACAACTTTTAATTTAAGTTCATTTAAAAACAATCCTCACATAAACCAATAATGAATTTCATATGTATCATATGTGTAACAAGTAGGAAATATACAGAAATTGAAAAGTTATCAGTTTGCACTGCATAAATGATAAATTATATATAGATTAATCCTTATTAAAGCTACTAAAGCTAGTCAAGAGCAGTGCGTATTTAGTGAGTAATTACTTTTGTTCCTTACATTAATGTCATCATAAGTGGTTACTGTCACTTTAAGATCTTCCGCTGTTGCACATGGCGCGGATCTCACAGGCGTCTCATTTTCTCACACCTCTTTAAGTTCATTTAAGACGTTATTTAACTCATTCAATGTTGCTCTTATGAGGAAACTGGTATTTTGGCATAATTGTGTGTGTTATTGTTCGTTTAAGCGCAAAAGAGAAGTCGAATCTGGCGCGTGTTTCTAAGTGTGTGTGTGCGTATGCATCAACTTCCCGCGCCCTGCGCAGATATCAACAGCGCAACTGGGTTGGTTGCCAGGTCGAGGTCACAAATGGGTTGACATTTGTATGATGTGTCAGTTGTATGAGTAGGCGTTTCATACAAGATCTGGCAACTGAACAACCTTGGAATAATATATTGATGTGATTTCATATAACGGTTTGGGCCATACAAATCACGGGAGATTCCCGGGAGAAATAACAAAACGGGAGGGGAGCGGGAGATGGGTGTGAAACACGGGAGACTCCCAGCAAAAACGGGAGTGTTCACAGGTAAACTTTCCCAACGCCTTGGAATCGAGGAATCGATTCTTTCTGGAATCGATTCCCAGCCCTATGTATGAGTACAAGACTCTTTTACTCTTTACCCTTGTTGGTAGACATTTTTTTAACTTGCCTAAAACAATATATATGTTTTGTGCCGCTTCTTGATTCTCGCGCCGCCTCCTGCCCGACCTGACTGGCATGCGTTTTGTCAAGGGAGGCGCCAGAGTCCGTTTCCATGGTGACTCGTCGATTCGCCGTTAACCGGTTGACCTCCCAGACGCGTTTTTGGAACCAGCATACCGCAAGTAAGCAAGGTTTGGGTTAATCAACCAAGAGTTTAGTGAATGTTTGACGGTAAGATAACCTTGCTTTCTGGAATATTCTCCTGTTGTCACAAGGCGTGTGTCATAAGTACTAAACTTAAGTTTTCTTTGGCATCTTACTGCCCTTAAAATGTCAATACACACAAGGTTAAACCACATAAAGTTCACATAAACACAGTAGATAGTGTCTGTGAATATAAACAACAGGGAAATACATAGCATTTAAATTAGATCTGTGTATTAACGCCACAGCAGCTTAATGTACAGTACCTGCTGCTCTCTATTCTGTTAATGAGAATCAAATATAGAAAATCACTCACTGCTCTTGACTGAATAACTTTAGCAGCTTTAAAAAGAACCAATTTCTTACCCGAATATGCTCTAGCAAGGAGATAAACATGGCGGACTGTACAGTCAGCGCGCTCAGTGTCCGACACCAGTTGTGACGTAATTTGTGACGTCACAGTACAGATTATAAAGAGTGCTTTAGAACGTCGCTAATCCCTTTCGAGATGGTCTCTTGAAGTTGCTTATGTATTTGGATCACATTCACAAGTGCTCAAAACTTGCGTTGTGCAAATATGTTTGTTTTTCTTAAACCATTATCACATCAATGAAATTTAGATTTCTTGGCCACACAGAATTGCACAACGAGGACTTCAGGCAAGAGGAAAGAACATCTGTACAAGAACAAGACAAGCAGGCACAATTCTACAACAGATGGCAGAAGTCAACAACAAGTAAGATATTAGAAATAACTAGTTGTCAGATATGTTATGGTTAAAGGTACACAATGTAACCTATAAAACTGGGACTGAGCAGCTTTGTGTCCATAGACTTGGTCGGTGTCGTGTCATAGCTGGAGGCGTGGCGTGGGGGAAAACAGTCCATTCCCCCACACTGGAAATGCATGGCGTTAACGCAGTATAGCTTATTTAGAATCACTTAGGCCGCTTGACAGAGCAAGATACATAGAAAAACTGAGCCGTATTGGGTCGGATTGTCCGTACAGTAGTCTATCTGTGACTGGAAAACCGACCCAACGAAATGGCCAGAGGTCTAAATTTTCTCGTCAAAATGCAAAAATCACCCAGTCTTTCGATGAAGACTTTTATTCAGTGTTCCTGAATTTAATGCCTTTAGAGTGTGTATTGCATACATTTAACGTTTTAAAATGATCATAAAACTTAGCTTGTGCTATGAAATATTTTTCTGAATATGTTGTGTGCAATGCAAAGGGTGTTTGTTCATGTATTTGTTCGGGCTTGAATATAGAAATGCGCAGTCTAATGTCAAACATTAATTTACCGCAGTGCCACATTAAAAAACATTTGTCAAAAACCTAAAATCCAGTTATATGATGAGCTGTTTGGCATCAGAGACACATCAGGTTTAGATAAAGTTTAGACATCCATCAGTTTTCTGTTGTCTTGCATGCATGTGGCTTTATCTGTTTATTTATTAGTTTTTCTTGTTAGTACAGCCATGCACAAATTAATTAGATCAGCATTTACATTTTACAAAGCAAATTTGGAGTTGACATGTCAGTGTCACAATACTATTCTTAAATTACTGACAATATCAACGTTTTTTGTTTTTTTTTATATAGCAGCCGTCTTCATCGAAAGACTGGATGATTTATGAAGTAGGCTATTATATAATATTTGGGGAAGCACCTAGTATTCTGTATTCTGAAAATGTCATATAAGCGTCGTACATGTAATGTGACTATATCGGCTTGTAAGTTTAAAGCACAAACACGAGCCCGGCCCTTCCCTTAATGAAATAAAGAAGACTTAATGTTTTGTACATTAATAACCTCACACACTATGTGATAGCTTGCGTGGAAACTGCTTTAATGATAAGTTGACTGCTTTTTGACGGAGTTAGAGTCCCGTGACAAACTTATGACTATATTGGCGTTTATGTTAAACAAACTTTTGCGATTGCAGTAATGAAATCTCTTATGTTTATGTATATCTCTACATCATCATGTAGTGCAAATGTTTAATTGTAATGGACGTATTGCACAGGCTTTCGGAATTTCGTATTGGCTCCTAGCTCTGGTGCAGCACTCTGGGCGGGACTGACTGGCTTCTTGCCCTCATAGCGCAGTTGGATATTTCGGTAAAGCTGGCAGTTCACCCCAAGTCAACACTCGGAGTTAGGACTACGGTGTGTCCTGTAAGGTGGTGGGTGGGACACAGGCCACACCCTAGGTTGCCAAAAAACGACAAATAATTATTTTTTAAAAAATGGCTAAAAGCAAAACTAATGCCCAGTTGTAATTATTTTAAAATATACGAAATCTGTAGTGAATTGGCCTTTTTGTCATATTGGCTCCTAGCTCTGGTGCAGCACTCTGGGCGGGACTGACCGGCTTCTTGCCCTCATAGCACAATTGGATATTTTAGTAAAGCTGGCAGTTCACCCCAAGTCAACACTCGGATTTAGGACTAGGGTGTGTCCTGTAAGGTGGTGGGTGGGACACAGGCCACACCCTAGGTTGCTAAAAATACGACAAACAATTAGTTATAAAAAAATGTATAAAAAAAAGTTAAAAGCAAAACTAATGCCCAAATGTAATTATTTTAAAATACGAAATCTGTTGTGAATTGGCCTTTTTGTCGTATTGGCTCCTGGCTCTTGTGCAGCACTCTGGGCGGGACTGACCAGCTTCTTGCCCTCATGGCGCAGTTGAATATTTCGGTAAAGCTGGCAGTTCACCCCAAGTCAACACTCGGAGTTAGGACTAGGGTGTGTCCTGTAAGGTGGTGGGTGGGACACAGGCCACACCTTAGGTTGCCAAAAAACGACAAATAATTATTTTTTAAAAAATGGCTAAAAGCAAAACTAATGCCCAGATGTAATTATTTTAAAATACGAAATCTGTTGTGAATTGGCCTTTTCGTCGTATTTGCTCCTAGCTCTGGTGCAGCACTCTGGGCGGGACTGGCCGGCTTCTTGCCTTCATAACGCCATTGGATATTTCGGTAAAGCTGGCAGTTCACCCCAAGTCAACACTCAGAGTTAGGACTAGGGTGTGTCCTGTAAGGTGGTGGGTGGGACACAGGCCACACCCTAGGTTGCCAAAAAACGACAAATAATATTTTTTTTAAAAATAGCTAAAAGCAAAACTAATGCCCAGTTGTAATTATTTTAAAATATACGAAATCTGTAGTGAATTGTCCTTTTTGTCATATTGGCTCCTAGCTCTGGTGCAGCACTCTGGGCGGGACTGACCGGCTTCTTGCCTTCATATCGCCATTGGGTATTTCGGTAAAGCTGGCAGTTCACCCCAAGTCAACACTCAGAGTAAGAACTAGGGTGTGTCCTGTAAGGTGGTGGGTGGGACACAGGCCACACCCTAGGTTGCTAAAAATACGACAAACAATTAGTTATAAAAAAATTTATAAAAAAAAAGTTAAAAGCAAAACTAATGACCAGATGTAATTATTTTAAAGTACGAAATCTGTTGTGAATTGGCCTTTTCGTCGTATTGGCTCCTAGCTCTGGTGCAGCACTCTGAGCGGGACTGACCGGCTTCTTGCCCTCATAGCACAATTGGATATTTTGGAAAAGCTGGCAGTTCACCCCAAGTCAACACTCGGAGTTAGGACTAGGGTGTGTCCTGTAAGGTGGTGGGTGGGACACAGGCCACACCTTAGGTTGCTAAAAATACGACAAACAATTAGTTATAAAAAAATTTATAAAAAAAAAAGCTAAAAGCAAAACTAATGCCCAAATGTAATTATTTTAAAGTACGAAATCTGTTGTGAATTGGCCTTTTTGTCGTATTGGCTCCTGGCTCTTGTGCAGCACTCTGGGCGGGACTAACCGGCTTCTTGCCCTCATGGCGCAGTTGAATATTTCGGTAAAGCTGGCAGTTCACCCCAAGTCAACACTCGGAGTTAGGACTACGGTGTGTCCTGTAAGGTGGTGGGTGGGACACAGGCCACACCCTAGGTTGCCAAAAAACGACAAATAATTATTTTTTTAAAAATGGCTAAAAGCAAAACTAATGCCCAGTTGTAATTATTTTAAAATATACGAAATCTGTAGTGAATTGGCCTTTTTGTCATATTGGCTCCTAGCTCTGGTGCAGCACTCTGGGCGGGACTGACCGGCTTCTTGCCCTCATAGCACAATTGGATATTTTAGTAAAGCTGGCAGTTCACCCCAAGTCAACACTCGGATTTAGGACTAGGGTGTGTCCTGTAAGGTGGTGGGTGGGACACAGGCCACACCCTAGGTTGCTAAAAATACGACAAACAATTAGTTATAAAAAAATGTATAAAAAAAAGTTAAAAGCAAAACTAATGCCCAAATGTAATTATTTTAAAATACGAAATCTGTTGTGAATTGGCCTTTTTGTCGTATTGGCTCCTGGCTCTTGTGCAGCACTCTGGGCGGGACTGACCAGCTTCTTGCCCTCATGGCGCAGTTGAATATTTCGGTAAAGCTGGCAGTTCACCCCAAGTCAACACTCGGAGTTAGGACTAGGGTGTGTCCTGTAAGGTGGTGGGTGGGACACAGGCCACACCTTAGGTTGCCAAAAAACGACAAATAATTATTTTTTAAAAAATGGCTAAAAGCAAAACTAATGCCCAGATGTAATTATTTTAAAATACGAAATCTGTTGTGAATTGGCCTTTTCGTCGTATTTGCTCCTAGCTCTGGTGCAGCACTCTGGGCGGGACTGGCCGGCTTCTTGCCTTCATAACGCCATTGGATATTTCGGTAAAGCTGGCAGTTCACCCCAAGTCAACACTCAGAGTTAGGACTAGGGTGTGTCCTGTAAGGTGGTGGGTGGGACACAGGCCACACCCTAGGTTGCCAAAAAACGACAAATAATATTTTTTTTAAAAATAGCTAAAAGCAAAACTAATGCCCAGTTGTAATTATTTTAAAATATACGAAATCTGTAGTGAATTGTCCTTTTTGTCATATTGGCTCCTAGCTCTGGTGCAGCACTCTGGGCGGGACTGACCGGCTTCTTGCCTTCATATCGCCATTGGGTATTTCGGTAAAGCTGGCAGTTCACCCCAAGTCAACACTCAGAGTTAGGACTAGGGTGTGTCCTGTAAGGTGGTGGGTGGGACACAGGCCACACCCTAGGTTGCTAAAAATACGACAAACAATTAGTTATAAAAAAATTTATTAAAAAAAAGTTAAAAGCAAAATTAATGACCAGATGTAATTATTTTAAAGTACGAAATCTGTTGTGAATTGGCCTTTTCGTCGTATTGGCTCCTAGCTCTGGTGCAGCACTCTGAGCGGGACTGACCGGCTTCTTGCCCTCATAGCACAATTGGATATTTTGGAAAAGCTGGCAGTTCACCCCAAGTCAACACTCGGAGTTAGGACTAGGGTGTGTCCTGTAAGGTGGTGGGTGGGACACAGGCCACACCTTAGGTTGCTAAAAATACGACAAACAATTAGTTATAAAAAAATTTATAAAAAAAAAAGCTAAAAGCAAAACTAATGCCCAAATGTAATTATTTTAAAGTACGAAATCTGTTGTGAATTGGCCTTTTTGTCGTATTGGCTCCTGGCTCTTGTGCAGCACTCTGGGCGGGACTAACCGGCTTCTTGCCCTCATGGCGCAGTTGAATATTTCGGTAAAGCTGGCAGTTCACCCCAAGTCAACACTCTGAGTAAGGACTAGGGTGTGTCCTGTAAGGTGGTGGGTGGGACACAGGCCACACCTTAGGTTGCCAAAAAACGACAAATAATTATTTTTTTAAAAATGGCTGAAAGCAAAACTAATGCCCAGATGTAATTATTTTAAAATACAAAATCTGTTGTGAATTGGCCTTTTCGTCGTATTGGCTCCTGGCTCTTGTGCAGCACTCTGGGCGGGACTGACCGGCTTCTTGCCCTCATAGCGCAGTTGGATATTTTGGTAAAGCTGGCAGTTCACCCCAAGTCAACACTCGGAGTTAGGACTAGGGTGTGTCCTGTAAGGTGGTGGGTGGGACACAGGCCACACCCTAGGTTGCTAAAAATACGACAAACAATTAGTTATAAAAAAATTTATTAAAAAAAAGTTAAAAGCAAAACTAATGACCAGATGTAATTATTTTAAAGTACGAAATCTGTTGTGAATTGGCCTTTTCGTCGTATTGGCTCCTAGCTCTGGTGCAGCACTCTGAGCGGGACTGACCGGCTTCTTGCCCTCATAGCACAATTGGATATTTTGGTAAAGCTGGCAGTTCACCCCAAGTCAACACTCGGAGTTAGGACTAGGGTGTGTCCTGTAAGGTGGTGGGTGGGACACAGGCCACACCCTAGGTTGCTAAAAATACAACAAACAATTAATTAAAACATTTTTTTTTAAAAAGGCTAAAAGCAAAACTAATGCCCAGATGTAATTATTTTAAAATACGAAATCTGTTGTGAATTGGCCTTTTTGTCGTATTGGCTCCTGGCTCTTGTGCAGCACTCTGGGCGGGACTGACCGGCTTCTTGCCCTCATAGCGCAGTTGGATATTTTGGTAAAGCTGGCAGTTCACCCCAAGTCAACACTCGGAATTAGGACTAGGGTGTGTCCTGTAAGGTGGTGGGTGGGACACAGGCCACACCCTAGGTTGCTAAAAATACGACAAACAATTAGTTATAAAAAAAATTATAAAAAAGAAAAGCTAAAAGCAAAACTAATGCCCAGATGTAATTATTTTAAAATACGAAATCTGTTGTGAATTGGCCTTTTCGCCGTATTGGCTCCTGGCTCTTGTGCAGCACTCTGGGCGGGACTGACCGGCCTCTTGTCTTCCTAACGCCATTGGATATTTCGGTAAAGCTGGCAGTTCACCCCAAGTCAACACTCAGAGTTAGCCAAGTCAACACTCGGAGTTAGGACTAGGGTGTGTCCTGTAAGGTGGTGGGTGGGACACAGGCCACACCCTAGGTTGCCAAAAAATGACGAACATTTATTTAAAAAAAAAAAAGCTAAAAGCAAAACTAATGCCCAGATGTAATTATTTTAAAATACGAAATCTGTTGTGAATTGGCCTTTTTATCGTATTGGCTCCTAGCTCTGGTGCAGCACTCTGGGCGGGACTGACCGGCTTCTTGCCCTTATAGCACAGTTGGATATTTCGGTAAAGCTGGCAGTTCACCCCAAGTCAACACTCGGAGTTAGCCAAGTCAACACTCTGAGTTAGGACTAGGGTGTGTCCTGTAAGGTGGTGGGTGGGACACAGGCCACACCCTAGGTTGCCAAAAAATGACGAACATTTATTTAAAAAAAAAAAGCTAACAGCAAAACTAATGCCCAGATGTAATTATTTTAAAATACGAAATCTGTTGTGAATTGGCCTTTTCGTCATATTTGCTCCTAGCTCTGGTGCAGCACTCTGGGCGGGACTGGCCGGCTTCTTGCCTTTATAACGCCATTGGATATTTTGGTAAAGCTGGCAGTTCACCCCAAGTCAACACTCGGAGTTAGGACCAGGGTGTGTCCTGTAAGGTGGTGGGTGGGACACAGGCCACACTCTAGGTTGCTAAAAATACAACAAACAATTAATAAAAAAATTTTTTTTTTTAAAAAAGCTAAAAGCAAAACTAATGCCCAGATGTAATTATTTTAAAATACGAAATCTGTTGTGAATTGGCCTTTTCGTCGTATTGGCTCCTGGCTCTTGTGCAGCACTCTGGGCGGGACTGACCGGCTTCTTGCCCTCATAGCGCAGTTGGATATTTTGGTAAAGCTGGCAGTTCACCCCAAGTCAACACTCGGAGTTAGGACTAGGGTGTGTCCTGTGAGGTGGTGGGTGGGACACAGGCCACACCCTAGGTTGCCAAAAAACGACAAATAATTATTTTTTTAAAAATGGCTAAAAGCAAAACTAATGCCCAGTTGTAATTATTTTAAAATATACGAAATCTGTAGTGAATTGGCCTTTTTGTCATATTGGCTCCTGGCTCTTGTGCAGCACTCTGGGCGGGACTAACCGGCTTCTTGCCCTCATAGCGCAGTTGAATATTTCGGTAAAGCTGGCAGTTCACCCCAAGTCAACACTCGGAGTTAGCCAAGTCAACACTCGGAGTTAGGACTAGGGTGTGTCCTGAAAGGTGGTGGGTGGGACACAGGCCACACCCTAGGTTGCCAAAAAATGACGAACATTTATTTAAAAAAAAAAAAGCTAAAAGCAAAACTAATGCCCAAATGTAATTATTTTAAAATACGAAATCTGTTGTGAATTGGCCTTTTCGTCGTATTTGCTCCTAGCTCTGGTGCAGCACTCTGGGCGGGACTGACCGGCTTCTTGCCTTCATAACGCCATTGGATATTTTGGTAAAGCTGGCAGTTCACCCCAAGTCAACACTCGGAGTTAGGACTAGGGTGTGTGCTGTAAGGTGGTGGGTGGGACACAGGCCACACCCTAGGTTGCCAAAAAACGACAAATAATCATTTTTTTTAAAATGGCTAAAAGCAAAACTAATGCCCAGTTGTAATTATTTTAAAAAATACGAAATCTGTAGTGAATTGGACTTTTCGTCGTATTTGCTCCTAGCTCTGGTGCAGCAGTCTGGGCGGGACTGGCCGGCTTCTTGCCTTCATAACGCCATTGGATATTTCGGTAAAGCTGGCAGTTCACCCCAAGTCAACACTCGGAGTTAGGACTAGGGTGTGTCCTGTAAGGTGGTGGGTGGGACACAGGCCACACCCTAGGTTGCTAAAAATACGACAAACAATTAGTTATAAAAAAATTATAAAAAAAAAAGCTAAAAGCAAAACTAATGCCCAGATATAATTATTTTAAAATACGAAATCTGTTGTGAATTGGCCTTTTTATCATATTGGCTCCTGGCTCTTGTGTAGCACTCTGGGCGGGACTGACCAGCTTCTTGCCCTCATAGCGCAGTTGGATATTTTGGTAAAGCTGGCAGTTCACCCCAAGTCAACACTCAGAGTTAGGACTAGGGTGTGTCCTGTAAGGTGGTTGGTGGGACACAGGCCACACCCTAGGTTGCTAAAAACACGACAAACAATTATTAAAAAAATTTTTTTTTTAAAAACCTAAAAGCAAAACTAATGCCCAGATGTAATTATTTTGAAATACGAAATCTGTTGTTTATTGGCTCCTGGCTCTTGTGCAGCACTCTGGGCGGGACTGACCGGCTTCTTGCCTTCATAACGCCATTGGATATTTCGGTAAAGCTGGCAGTTCACCCCAAGTCAACACTCAGAGTTAGGACTAGGGTGTGTCCTGTAAGGTGGTGGGTGGTACACAGGCCACACCTTAGGTTGCCGAAAAACTACAAAAATTATTTGCCCAGTTGTAATTATTTTAAAATATACGAAATCTGTAGTGAATTGGCCTTTTTGTAATATTGGCTCCTAGCTCTGGTGCAGCACTCTGGGCGGGACTGACCGGCTTCTTGCCTTCATAACGCCATTGGATATTTCGGTAAAGCTGGCAGTTCACCCCAAGTCAACACTCAGAGTTAGGACTAGGGTGTGTCCTGTAAGGTGGTGGGTTTGACACAGGCCACACCCTAGGTTGCTAAAATTACGACAAACAATTAGTTATAAAAAAATTATTTAAAAAAAAGCTAAAAGCAAAACTAATGCCCAGATATAATTATTTTAAAATACGAAATCTGTTGTGAATTGGCCTTTTTATCGTATTGGCTCCTAGCTCTGGTGCAGCACTCTGGGCGGGACTGACCGGCTTCTTGCCCTTATAGCACAGTTGGATATTTCGGTAAAGCTGGCAGTTCACCCCAAGTCAACATTCGGAGTTAGGACTAGGGTGTGTCCTGTAAGGTGGTGGGTGGGACACAGGCCACACCCTAGGTTGCCAAAAAATGACGAACATTTATTTAAAAAAAAAAAAAGCTAAAAGCAAAACTAATGCCCAGATGTAATTATTTTAAAAAACGAAATCTGTTGTGAATTGGCCTTTTTGTCGTATTGGCTCCTGGCTTTTGTGCAGCATTCTGGGCGGGACTGGCCGGCTTCTTGCCCTCATAGCACAGTTGGATATTTCGGTAAAGCTGGTAGTTCACCCCAAGTCAGCACTCGGAGTTAGGACTAGGGTGTGTTCTGTAAGGTGGTGGGTGGGACACAGGCCACACCCTAGGTTGCTAAAATTACGACAATCAATTATTTTTTTTTTAAATTATTTAAAAAAAGCTAAAAGCAAAACTAATGCCCAGATGTTATTATTTTAAAATATGAAATCTGTGGTGAATTGGCCTTTTTCTCATATTGGCTCCTGGCTCTTGCGCAGCACTCTGGGTGGGACTGACCGGCTTTGTGCCCCCATAACGCCGTTGGATAAAAAAACAAACTTGGCCTTGCAATACCATAAAAATTATAATGATTAATAAGTCATGTCAAAATATGTTTTCTCGTTACTTTAACTCATTAAAATAATTTAAGCAATTTCAACTTTTTTTTGTTACATTTTTTAACTATCATTTATGTTGAAATGACTGCCCTGGCCCCTCCCGTCCCGCCCTGCCCTGCCCTGGCCCCTCCCGTCCCGCCCTGCCCTGGCCCCTCCCGTCCCGCCCTGCCCTGGCCCCTCCCGCCCTGCCCTGCCCTGCCCTGCCCTGGTCTGACCCCTCCCGTCCCGCCCTGGTCTGACCCCTCCCGTCCCGCCCTGGTCTGACCCCTCCCGTCCCGCCCTGGTCTGACCCTCCCAGTCCTCTTGGGTCCCCTGGTGGAGCATCTGGTAGCCGCTCCGTAGGGAGGGGGTAATGTAACATGTCTGTCCTGTCTTTTTTTGCACATGTGGTGTTTGGTTGGTATCTGGGCCATGTGCTCTTGTCTTCTGTCTGGATCCTGCCCTTCTTGTTACCTCATTATTGTTTAATTAACCCCACCTGTTCCCTCCTGATTATGAGTCCTTATAATCCCCTCGTGTCTTCAGTCCTGTGCTGGTTCGATGTCGTCTGCTCCCTGTTGTGTTTCTTGTTTTTTCTCACCCTAGTATTTAAGTTAGTTTCAGTTTGGTTTTCCCCCTTGCGGGTGTTTTGTTTATGTTTGTGTTTATTTTTTACAATAAATCATTCTTCCTGCATTTGAGTCCTCGCTCCATTTTTCCCTATCGTCACGTGACAAGTATAGCCTATATAGAATCACTTCTGCCGCTCGACAGAGCAAGATATATAGAAAAACTGAGCCGTATTGGGTCGGGGAAAAATGACCCAACACAATGGCCAGAGGTGTCATTTTATTGTCAAAATGCATGCTGCACCCACAAATATTACTTGCCCACTTCATAAATCACCCAGTCTTTCGATGAAGACGTTTATTCAGTGTTCCTGAATTTAATGGATTTAATGTAGGCCTATGTATTACATATATTTAACGTTTTAAAATGATCATAAAACTTGTTTTGTGCTATGAAATGTTTTTCTGAATATGCTGTGTGCAATTCAAAGGGCATTTGTTTATGTATTTGGGCTAGAATATAGAAATGCGCAGTCTAATGTCAAACGTTAATATACCGCAGTGCCACATTAAAAAACATTTGTCAAAAGGCTAAAATCCAGTTATATGATTAGCTGTTTGGCATCAGTGACACATCAGGTTTAGATATCAGTTTTCTGTTGTCTTGCATGCATGTGGCTTTATCTGTTTATTTATTAGTTTTTCTTGTTAGTACAGCCATGCACAAATTAATTAGATCAGCATTTACATTTTACAAAGCAAATTTGGAGTTGACATGTCAGTGTCACAATACTATTCTTAAATTACTAACAATATCAACGTTTTTGTGCTTTTTATAGCAACTGTCTTCATCGAAAGACTGGGTGATTTATGAAGTAGGATATTATGATGTGTAATATTTGGGGGAGCTTGCGTGAAAACTGCTTTAATGACAAGTTGACTGCTTTTTGACGCAGTTCGAGCCCTGTGACACTTATGAATATATTGGTGTTTTTGTTAAATAAACTTTTGCCATTGCAGTAATAAAATCTCTTTATTTTTTCATCTTTACAATAATACATCATGTAGTGCAAATGTTTAATTGTAATGGACGTATTGCACAGGCTTTCGGAATTGACAAACGGCTCCATCTGTTGTTCGGCAGTATAAAACTTCAGATCGGGTTTTTTTTTAACTTAATAGAGGTGCAGAACACCACACAGCAACTTTTCGGCATTGCACCAAGCAAAAATCAGTCGTAATCATTACAAAAAGTAAAGACAAAGCATTTATTAAGGTCTACACACGTTCATTCGAATGGATTGTTTTCCCCCACGGCATATACGGATATGACGTTTTTGTGGGCGTTCCCAGTAATGCCGACCAAGTCTATAGTTAATTACATTTATTTAAGGATGTGTGAGGAGCAAGAATGTAGGGGTGGTTCAGATTGGATAACAAGGGAAGAAGGGCTAGATAGATTAGGTGAGATGTGGAACAATAGGGTGATGAACGCTTACAGTTTTTATTATCACCTGACATGGTGACATCAAGCGGCAACCTCCCCCAGTTTCCCTCGAAGCCAATACTGAAGTGATTTAAACTACAATTCATCTACTGGCTGCTAGGGACAGGCTCCAGAAGGAAGCAGAATCTCATTGAGCCCCATGTTAAAATGCCCAACTTTACAGCAGAAAAAAACATGTTTACAGCCTGGTACAAATTGTGGTTTTGGTTTTGCTGGTTTTCATTATTTGGGTGGAGTATCTCTTTAAAGACTGATATTTCACACCATTATTTACAATGTACCCAGTCACTGCTTTGTTACTTATGCTGTAACAGGAACTGTTCAAAGGATCATTGACCATTTTAAACACATACTGTATTTTGTATATTATGTACTTGTACATTTTGTTTAGTAAATTATGTATATTATGAGAATACTATGCATTACATGTATTCTATGCAGTTCGTGTTTTGTGGATTCTGGTCATTCCTGTCACATCATTCAAGACTTTCACTTTCATACTTATGTATATGCTGTAGTGACAATGAAGAATGTTAAGTTATTTGCATTCATATTATAGTACAAACATTCAACTGGTTTTGTAAAAGTCACAGTTGAAACTGATGATTGTTAAAAAATGTTTTCATTCTTTTCAGTGTTAGATGATAATGTCCAACTAAATAAAGTTATCAGCATGATAAAAAACAATTGGCAATAAGAATATGTAATATCCTTGAAGGTCTGTACCATCTGACAGCAAGCCACATGATTGCAATTTTTATATTGTTTAAATTCTTTTTGTTTAAATTGAGTGATTATTAATTGTAATGGTGTTAGTGTAATGCTAACAATGGGTAGTGTGATGGCCAGGGTTGTTAACTTTGATTACAACGTTGGAGTGAGACTCTCTTGACAACTGAATATATCACACAAATGACACTATATATGACACTATTCTACTCTAGTATATTCTTTCAATTGAAAAACCACAACCTACCCAACGCAGACAAATACTGAAAGTTCTTGAAAAGCTTATTTTGAGAAAGTAGTAGTAGAAGATAAATATAGATGAAATACAAAACGTATAGCTAACTTTATATCGCTAAAAAATGAAATAGGATATGCTTACAGACGCTCACACCCACGCATGTAAACACAACACACTGACTTCCAGGTCAAGAAGCTGTCAATCAAAAACTCAGTAGCCAATGAGAACACACCGCTGTTAGCCCCGCCCCCACGGGAGAAATGTGTCAGAATCACTGATCTATATAAATGTTCTCTAGATCAGTGGTCAGAATGGCATACGAAAACTTCAGAAAAATTACAGAAGCGGAAATGCAGTGGTGGAACTAGACTTTTTTACATGGGGTGGCCAAGGCTACTTTGGGGGTCCATAGACCGTGAAAGAATATCATGTATAATACTTATTTGTTTTCATTGTTTTGACTGATGTAACATTGCATTATAATAAATAAGCATACCAGTGAAATTTCACAGTTCTTGATTCCAACTGATGTTCCACAGCAAAACCTAAGTAGTACATAAATTTAAAACATTATTGAATACAAGTGAACAGTCAGCCATAAAGTGAGAACAGTGCTAAGAAGTGCTTGAAGGTTCAGGTCTAACAGTAATTCAGGTACAGAAATTGAATAATCAAATGTAAAATAACATTGCATAATCTTCACTGTATGAATTAAATATAGATGAATGCATGTTAAAACTAGCTACAAAAGTTATTCAGTCAAGATCAGTGGGTGTTTTTTTTTCTTTTGTTCTTTGATTATCTTTAATGACAGACAGCAGAAGGTAGGCTATAGGTTGCGGTCACTTTAAGACCAAATGCACAATGCTGAATCCAATATAGACATGCATCCGATTTCATATGTAAACTGCTTACATTCGGTTAAGACATAGCCGACTGTGTTTACTATGATACTCACTATTTTTGGCATACCTAAGAGCAAGGCGAGTAATCTAATCACCATACAGGCAAAAACTTCACTTCAAGAATGAAAAAAGTGGCGTCGATGTGTTTAAAATAGCATCTTTCCATAAACACAGACTTTACACAGAAAGAAAAATAGTGTGTCTACACACTCTTCCAGCCTAGGGTGAAGTCATTATACATTAACAACATTTTGAGACAAATTGTGTTGTTTAATGGAAAACTGTGTGAATGGCGGTGCAGGATTGTGACCAACTCTGTGCTTATGCGCGAATGCGTAAATGAAACCTCTGGAAGCAAAGCATGCAGTGTATTAAAAACGAAGTAGAAAATTTTGCCTGCAATTGATCTTCTTCAGTTTCAAAGACATTTTATTCAGTTTCACTTTATATTTTCATTAGTATCTTGAAAAGTTACGTTCAATATATTTTGGCACAAATCTAATTACATACTCCACCTGTTAGCTCCTCTTTCAAATGGACTCTTTGCCCATTTTCAGTTATCCGGGAGGGACGCGCTGCCAAGATGGCAACGGCTGCACTTTAGGCTTCAGAAGCACTCTTCAGAAACCTATGAACATCACGGACACTTCGTCCATATTTTTTTACAGTCTATTCATGCGGACCATGTGATGTCACTGTACTTTATCGCCGCCATTTTTGTGTTTCAGTCTATTGGCACAGCAGCCACAACTACCAGATAAAGATCAACAAAACACTCCCAGAAGGTTCACAACAAGGTTACAATATGCCCGGGATATGTTGTGCAGTTAGCTGTAACAACAGTCATCTGAGAAACACCGAACTACAATTTTATTCGATCCCAAAGGAGTTATATCAGCGGAATAAATGGTTGGCTTCAACCAGAAGGGACCACTGGCAGCCAAACAGCAATGCACAACATTAATAACTACTGGGACTGTCATATAGTCTACATAACATTATAATGAGGACACTAATAAAACGTTGTGAATTCTCTGGGTTTGGTTTTGTTATTGTTTCAGTGCACTGTAGTGTGAAGAGCATGTTGGCTTAACGTACACATTCTGCACATTAGAACATAACTTAGTTCAAGCTTCACTTATGCAGATATAAGTTGCAATAATTAAGTTACGTATAAATACCTGATTAATCTCATACAGATGCGTTTTGTTGAGGTAAATAATCCGCAGCGCTTGTAGCCTACCTGATCATCTTTAGCTTTAGTGGAGCGTGAGTTCAAAACAGCAACGCAAAACATTAATAACTATAATTGGGGCTGTCTTATTCATAACATTATAATTGGATACACTATTGTAATAAATGTTGTGAATTATTCAGGCTCATTTGCTGTGTTTCAGCGTGTTACAGGAACGCATCCACAACAAGCTCTTCAGTTTATGAGTGTTAGCCTAATTCTCTTCAGCTTCAGCTCAAACTGCATGTTCAACCAGTAATATTAAAGATATTTACTATTACTGTAATATTAAAAATATTTTTTCAAAAACATTGATGCATTATTTTTAATAACTAGCACTTGTATTGTTCTCGACTCGTATTATTTTCATCCACAACATGGTTTAATTATTCTATTTCATTTTATTTATCCATGGCAGATCCATTTTGTTTCTTTACATGTAGCTTAAGTAACGTTGTACAATGATACGTTTCCATTTAGGTATTTTATTTTTATTTTAGGCAATACATTTTTTGGTAGCACTTTCTCCGTGTATGGCGATGGATTATGTAGGGCCGGATCCTGGATAGCGTTAGCTGGTTGCTACACGACGGGAGTTTCTCTGAGTCTCGGTGAGCGGCTGCGCGGACTCCAGGAAGTCTTCTTCGGCGAGGTTAAAACGCAAAAAAAAGCAAAGACATCTTGTTTGTCCTTTGTTTATAAGCGTGTTCCAAAGTCCATCCTTGAAAGTGTCACCAACCAATCGGCTGTCCTGGTATATCATTAGTATAATGTCCACATTATCACGTGCTGGCATTCTTTGCGAGTTTGGTTAAACACTTTTAAGAAACCAACTTTCATAGTGTGGTTATGGTGCATTTTACACAAATCTACCTTGCATCAAAACGATGGAAATCGTTTATGCATCGCACAGATATCAAACAGCCTATGTTTCCCATGATTGGAGTAGAAGATAATAAAGATTCATATGTGATAAATGTCTAGCATACAGAGAAACTTCACAGGTTACAGGAAAATACACATAATACCTTGGTATATGTTTAAGGCACCGTTTGGTGGATTCATTCACATTATTGGTATGAATTCAGAGTTTTTGGCTCAGAATCATGCCTGAGTCCTGTGAGGTCTTTTGTGTGATATTCAGAGAGTCTCTGGACTGCGTCGACTGACAGGGAGGGGGAAGGCAAAGTGTCCCTGTTTGATGTTTGGGCCTACCTTTTGCTTCCAGATAACACTTTGGTTTCATGTGTGAGGGTTCCTTACAGGGGTCCTTACCCCTGTGGTCTTTATGGGTTTGAGATGAGGCAGACGAGACGTCTTTTCCGACCATTTGCTTCAATGGATTAGTTTTTATGATTCGTTCATGGTTTTGAGAGGGGGTCTCTGGAATGCTTTGTTGTGTCGACTCGCTGCCTGTTCATACATACTCTTACACAGGCCACCAGGGCACCATACAGACTTTACCAAAGAATTTGTAAGAGTTAGCACTGGCTGTTGGTGATTTTAATATCCATTTAGACAATGAAAAAGACGCATTGGGATTGATATTTAGAGACATTCTAAACTCTATTGCAGTTAGGCAACACGTATCAGGACCCACTCATCACCGTAATCATACGTTAGACCTAATATTGTCACATGGAATAAATGTTGATACCGTTGAATTTCTGCAGCAGTGCGATGACATCTCAGATCATTACCTAGTATCATGTATACTTAATTTAGCAAAAGCTGCAAAGCCGTCCCCTCATTTAAAATATGGCAGGACTATCAATGCTGCGACTAAAGATTGCTTTGTAAATAATCTTCCTCATCAGTTTCATCTCCTCAGCATCCCAAAGAGCCTAGAGGAACTCGATGTTGCAACAGAAACTACTGACTCTCTCTTTTCCAGCACTTTAGACACAGTTGCTCCCCTGCGCTTAAAGAAGATTAAAGAAAATAGTCCAATGGCGTGGTACAACTAGCACACCCAGGCCCTTAAAACAGCAGCCAGAAAAATGGAGCGCAGCTGGAAGAAAACAAAACTGGAGGTTTTTCGTATTTCGTGGAAAGAGAGCATGATTGCGTACAGAAAGGCCGTAAAAACTGCTAGATCTGCTTATTTCTCGACTCTCTTAGAAGAAAACAAACACAACCCTAGGTATTTATTCAATACAGTGGCTAAATTAACCAAAAATTAAGCTTCAACTTCTGATGTTTGTAAACAGCACAGCAGTAATGACTTTATGAACTTCTTTACGTGCAAGATTGATAATATTAGGAATAAAATTATAACCATGCAGCCGTCTACTACTGTATCACATCAGACAGTGTATTGTAGTGTCACTGAGGAAAAATTACACTCATTCACTGCTATAGGAGAAAAAGAATTGGCTAAACTCTTTAAATCATCAAAATCAACAACATGTATGCTCGACCCTATACAAACTAAGCTACTAAAAGAGATGCTTCCAGAGGTCATAGATCCTCTTCTTAATATCATTAATTCAAGTGTTAAAACCGCTGGTGCGAAAACATGCTACGATTGGTCAGCACAATATGGCCGTTATCTGACGTTGTGTTTGTGACATAAAAACATATGTGTGGATATTTTTTTTTATTTACAAGTTTCATTGTATTTATTTGTGAATCTAATTCATTTTTGTGAAACTCCTGCATATATTTGTGGATCTCATTCTATTTATTTGTGAAGTTATTTAATTTTTGTGAATCTCTGGACGTTTATTTGTGGATATCTATTTGTTTGGAATAATGCTACAATTGCAACAATTCTACCTTCTTAAGACGCGGAGCTGATCACGTGCTGATTGTGTGAATGAAACGCGCACTTCTATGTTGAGTTTTATAAACATACATCTTTTGTGATTTGATGCGATTTGGGCCGCCACAAATAAATCAATGTATGGCAAACACTAGGCATTTATTCACTGCTGTAAATCAGAACAATCAAATACATTTTGTATTAACTTTTCACTTTTCAAGTGAAAAACTGTAATAAATAAAACCACTTGGTCCGGGCACAGCATTGTCAGTGGCAGAGTGAAGCTGTTGCACAGCATTGACAATGGCAGGGTGAAGCTGTTGCACAGCATTGTCAGTGGCAGGGTGAATCTGTTGCACAGCATTGTCAATGGCAGGGTGAATCTGTTGCACAGCATTGTCAATGGCAGGGTGAAGCTGTTGCACAGCATTGTCAGTGGCAGGGTGAAGCTGTTGCACAGCCTTGTCAGTGGCAGGCTGAAGCTGTTGCACAGCATTGTCAATGGCAGGGTGAAGCTGTTGCAAAGCATTGTCAGTGGCAGAGTGAAGCTGTTGCACAGCATTGTCAATGGCAGGGTGAAGCTGTTGCACAGCATTGTCAGTGGCAGGGTGAAGCTGTTGCACAGCATTGTCAGTGGCAGGGTGAAGCTGTTGCACAGCATTGTCAATGGCAGGGTGAAGCTGTTGCACAGCATTGTCAATGGCAGGGTGAAGCTGTTGCACAGCATTGTCAGTGGCAGGGTGAAGCTGTTGCACAGCATTGTCAGTGGCAGGGTGAAGCTGTTGCACAGCATTGTCAATGGCAGGGTGAAGCTGTTGCACAGCATTGTCAATGGCAGTGTGAAGCTGTTGCACAGCATTGTCAATGGCAGTGTGAAGCTGTTGCACAGCATTGTCAATGGCAGGGTGAAGCTGTTGCACAGCCTTGTCAGTGGCAGGGTGAAGCTGTTGCACAGCATTGTCAGTGGCAGGGTGAAGCTGTTGCACAGCATTGTCAATGGCAGTGTGAAGCTGTTGCACAGCATTGTCAGTGGCAGGGTGAAGCTGTTGCACAGCCTTGTCAGTGGCAGGGTGAAGCTGTTGCACAGCCTTGTCAGTGGCAGGGTGAAGCTGTTGCACAGCATTGGCAGTGGCAGGGTGAAGCTGTTGCACAGCATTGTCAATGGCAGGGTGAAGCTGTTGCACAGCATTGTCAGTGGCAGGGTGAAGCTGTTGCACAGCATTGTCAGTGGCAGGGTGAAGCTGTTGCACAGCATTGTCTGTGGCAGGGTGAAGCTCATCAGGGACAGCAAAAAGATTGGCAGTTGGGACTGGGTTTGGCCTGTCTGTAACATAAGATGTGGCGAAGTGCTCTTCTGGAAAAACATCCCTGTTATAGGGGAAAATTCCAGTCATTCTGAATCCTGATTGGATGTCATTTGGGGTTGCAGCCAATGGGTATGCTGTGGCAACAATTCCAGGCACATCATATATAGACATGGTTTTGCCAGGGTTGTTCAGCATCCATAAGTCACAGGCAGTGTTGACATGCCTCTTAAGAGGCCCATACACAGTGCGGTCAAGTGGCTGTAGCCGATGGGAGCAGTGTGGGGGGAATGATAGCATGACTACACCATTTTCTTTGGCATAGTTCAAGCCACTGACAGAGAGTCCCATTCATGGTTGTCAAGCAAAAGGAGACATGGCTTCTCTTTTGTGCATTTTGTATTCTCCGCAAAATGCTTCAGGAATTCAACAAAGTGTTCTTCCTTCATCCATCCTGATGGATTTGCACCTCCTTTGCAACCTGTAGGTCCATTCAGAATTAAGTCCCTGAAATTTCCCCTGGGGAAGACAAAATATGGAGGAAGGCTATTCCCTGTGGCTGAAACTGCGCAGGCAAGGGTAATAAGCGACCCTCACTCTGCAGAGGTTATTGACCCAATTTGCTTAAATCCCCTCCTGGCAATGACCCTGTTTGGTTTCTGGACTGTAGTGACACCTGTCTCATCCATGTTCCAGATGTCACCTGGAGGAAACCTGTGCCTATGCATGACTGTATCTAGGTAGTTGAAGAAGGCTTTAACATTTTCTTTTTTAAAACTTGTAGCACGAGCAAGGCTTGTGGCCTCTGGCTTCCTGATGGAAAGGGAAGGGTGCCTCTTCAAAAAGGCAGTAAACCAGTCATGGCCAGCCTGCTGCAGCTCAGACCAGGTCTCAGGCACCTTGATGTTATGTGACACAGCAAGCTGAAAGGCTAGCTTTCTAACCTCCCTGGGTGATGGACAGATACTTAACCAGCTCCTCTTCCAAATCTGGGGAAAATATTTGTCTGTTCCTGATGTAACCAACAGCTACACCTAGCTCTTTCTTGCCTTCAATCTCATCCTGGCTGATCTTGTGGCAGTATCAGTAGTGTGCTGAATGGTATTTTGAAGTCCTAATACTTCTGTTTTGAGTCTTCACCTGTCTGGCTGCCTCTAGCATAATCTGTGCCGGTGTCTTTCCTCTGTCTGTTGTTCTTAAATATTTTCTGACCATTTTGACTTCTGAAAGAAAATTATTTCATGAGAATTTAACATACAATCCCGATAAAAATGTAAAGCATAATTATATTTATAAACATACAACATATAATATAGTTAAACTCTTTTTATTGATGCTTTTCAATCAGAGAGTTACTAAAAGAAAGACAATACAGTGTTTGTTTCGACATATTGACCAAGAAATCCAGATAAGATTAAACAAAAGCATTCCTTTCTCTCTGAGTCAGTTACATACAAAAAAAAAACTAAATTAAAATTAAATAAAATAATATTTATATAATAAATGCTTGCTCCAGAGCTCCAAAACAATAAAAGTAATATTACATTGAAATATACATGTAATAAATATATACATATCGTGTGGAAGCAATAGAGACAAAATCCAGCAAAAATGCAGCGAGCTCTCCGTCCCACCGGATCTTCACTCGCTCCAGCACCGCTCCAGCACCACCGCAGCCCCTCGCGGTCTTCACTCATCCGCGCTGCCCGACCTCCTCAGCACCGCGATCCCCCTCAGCAGTGAGGGCTCTTCGACAGCATGTCCCTCCAGCATGTTTCAGCACCAATGTAACACAGTTCGTATCTTCCAGGAAGAAGGAGGCGGGAAACCGGCGAACTTTTAAAACTTTAATCAAATAAATAAACAAAATGAAAGTCACCGCGGCAGCCCCTCACGGACGACTGCCGTGCACACACACAAAATAAAACGTAAACAAAAACACAACATAAATCCAGGCCTGGTCCTCTCTCGTCTTGCACTGTCGTCGCTCCTCCTTTTATGCTCCCGTCACTCCTCCGTGAGACGAGACCGGTGTGGCGCGCAGCTGGAGCTCATTATCGCTCGTCACCGGCCCGCTCTTACGGTCCCTCGCCTCACTGCTCGCCACAAATAGGTTCAAATTTAAATCTATGATACTATGTTATCATTCTTTGTCAGTTTTGAGTGGTTAATATATTTTCCATTAAATACAGTATAAAAGGGTTTCAGCACTTTACCCCGTTGAAAGGTTGCAGTTACAGTTACAGTACACAGCATGAATGATCATACTCCTCTGAAACCCAATTTAGAAATTATCTTTATATCTAGGACACATTTAGTTTTTTTTTAACAATAATATGTTCAGATGTGGTCAGGTGTACTCATAGGCTACTAATATTATTATTAAAACAGGACTGTAACTGCAACCTTTCAACGGGGTAAAGTGCTGAAACCCTTTTATACTGTATTTAATGGAAAATATATTAACCACTCAAAACTGACAAAGAATGATAACAAAAAGCTTACACAACAACTCTTGCTTACTGATATGAACAAGTGATTTAGCTTCCATCCAAATCCACATGAAGCAATTTTGAATTTAGAATCATAGTTACAACTATTTAATGGACACTTTTCACATTTCTGAAGTTCTCAGTACTGATATAATTGAGGCTGGGTAAACATAGATACTGTTTAGCTTATGTATAGTGGTAATTTAGCAGTGAACTACAGCAAATATAACTATGTGTTCTCATTTTCCCCAGTAGCTACAGCTCCATAAAAATAATAAATAGTTAATATAGTATCTGGTAAGGACAAAAAGGAAAAAACTGCTAGCTGGGTGCCTGAGCTTGGCGTGTACGAAATGGATAAAAATAGTTCCGATAAACTCCTCTGTGAACATCTTGACAAGCTCAGTGATCACAGTTCATTTTCTTTTTACCACAGAGGTGCAAGGTTACTAAATAAACGTTTTTCACGCAAGCAAAATAGAAGCTTAAGCGAGTGTGGGGAATGCTGACGCGCGTGCTGCGAGTCGTGTCTAAGCCTGCAAGGGCTTGATTTGTGCGCAGAGGAGATGTCATGCGTGCGCACGGGTTTAAAAGGTTTCCTCGCGTGTAGATTTGTTATTCTCTCGCGGGAGTGATTTACTGCGCGCGCAAGCATCAGTTGTGCGCTCGGTTATTAATGGCATTAAAATGCCGCCATCAAATGTGCATTTCTAAAACAAAACATGTATTATTATTAATACTGCAGCCTGCACTGCAAACTGTGCCGAAGAGATATGCCAAAGTCAGGCAACACAAACCTAGACTGACTAGAAACAATATCACCCGTTAGCACATGCAGAAACTATGTAGAAATGTATTTTTGTTAAGGAAAAATGACAAAAAGTGAAGTTAGTATCATTGTTAATTTGTTGAAAGTTACTTTCTGGCTCTTTGAAAAAACTTTCCACCACTTTTAATCCTGCGGTGATCTACCCGTAATAATTCATAATTTCATTATAGCATTTGTTCCAGCTGGCACAATTTTATTAAGAAATATAAAAAACTATAGGCTACCGTAGCCTATCAGTAAAGTTACCACATAATTATGACAGTCATCAAAGCGTGGTAATTGAGTTGTATTGCATTGTTTATTATTTCATTATCTTTTAAATTAATTTATAACACTTTGTTAAAACTGTAGTTTTAAAATAATGTTCAAAGCATTGTTTCCCTTGGTTTTAATTCCTGTGTAACTGCATATATTATGTTGTTATTTAAATAATATATATGAATGTATATAGAGCGTGATAAAAAGGTGACCTTGAAATTTTTTAAATCGTTTACACGTTAATGAATAGCACTGGGGCTTGTTCGTTGATTGTTTGTGTGTGTGCGGGTCGTGAAATGCTGTAAACTGCGAAAAGGAAGTCTCAAAATCCAAATAAACCGAACGCGATTCACTCGAACAAGACATAAATAAATGCACGCGTGTCACCGGATTCACAAATGCACGGATTACTTTTTGAATGAGCAATTTATGATTTATTAATGCAGAACAGAACATTTTTATTCGCAAACATGTACAAATCGCTGCACAATCATTGAAACCCGAATTCCACAGATTCAAATCGAATAGCATTTGTTTGTGGTTAGTAGGACACATTCATAACATTTATCTATTACATGGATAATTGTGCGTGCATTCATTAATCATTAATCATTTTGAGTCTAAAATCATTCCATAGTTTTCAGCAGAGTGGCGCAGCAGAAGCGTGCTGGGCCCATAACCCAGAGGTCAATGGATCGAAACCATCCTCTGCTAAGACTTCTTTACTTATGCACATTCTCTGTTCCCACTTGAAGAAAAGCTGCCACAGGTCTATGCTAAAACCCTTTGTTGTTTTCATCTGTTCTCATTTATGACAGAGGAGCACTTCACATGTGCCTAAACACAAGTCCTTTTAGAAAGCATTTGGGAATGGCACATTTGTTACCAGGAGCAGAGTGGCGTAGCAGAAGCGTGCTGAGCCCATAACCCAGAGGTCGATGGATCGAAACCATCCTCTGCTAAGACTTTTTTTTTTACTTATACAATGTTCTGTTCCTACCTGCAGAAAAGCTGCCTCTGCTGACTAAACGCAAGTGGTTTTGAAAACACCTGTGAATGGGAGCTTTTCTACAGCAAGCAGAGTAGCGCAGCGGAAGTGTGCTGGGCCCATAACCCAGAGGTCGATGGATCGAAACCATCCTCTGCTAAGGCTTCATCACTTATTTACATGCTTTATCCCAAATTAAGAGCAACTTCCACATCCCGCTTGTGAAAACCTGGAGCCTCTTGGTCCTGGAACTATAACAATACTGCACAATGTTCTGGAAAGCCGGTGTAGTAGTTGTTTGTTCAGAAAACTTTGTGTGTAGGCCCTGTTTAAATGCCTCATTGTCTGAGCCACCTGAATGAGATGGAGAATTAGTAGGGCAAACGAGTCATGCCCCAGTGACCTGTCGAAGTAGCCGTTCAGAGGATCACTTTGTGTGCTGGCCATGTTTAAATTCCAAGCCTTTTGTTGTCACTAAGGCAGAAGTAATGGGGGCACAACCATCCTCTGCTAAGACAGCTTTACTAATATACAAGTCCTGTTCCTATTTGAAGAAGAGCTAATGCAGTTCTATGCTGAAACCATAATCATTTTCACCAGATATCATCTGTGACTGAGGACCACTTCATGTGTGCCTAAACGCAAGTCCTATTGAAAACATCTGTGAATTGGAGCTATTCTACGGCGAGCAGAGTGGCCCGTCGAATTAATTGTTCATCCGGATTACTTGGTGTGCTGGCCTTGATTAAATACCAAGCCTATTGTTGTCACAGAAGCAGAAGTAATGGGGGCACACAAAGACTGATTTATAGCAGCCCCAGTGTCCTAATGGATAAGTCACTGGCCTCCTACGCCAGGGTTTGTGGGTTCGAGTCCCATCTAGGGTGGTTTTCAGCAGAGTGGTGCAGCGGAAGCGTGCTGGGCCCATAACCCAGAGGTCGATGGATCGAAACCATCCTCTGCTAAGACTTTTTTTTACTCATACAATGCTCTGTTCCTACCTGCAGAAAAGCTGCCTCTGCTCAAAGCTAAAAACCCTTTGTTGCTTTCACCTGATCTCATTTATGACTTTTCTGGCAGAGGCACTTCATGTGTTACTTCATGTCTGACTAAACGCAAGTGGTTTTGAAAACACCTGTGAATGGGAGCTTTTCTACGGCAAGCAGAGTTTGCCGTAGAAATTCATCACTTATTTACATGCTTTATCCCAAATTAAGAGCAACTTCCACATCCCGCTTGTGAAAACCTGGAGCCTCTTGGTCCTGGAACTATAACAATACTGCACAATGTTCTGGAAAGCCGGTGTAGTAGTTGTTTGTTCAGAAAACTTTGTGTGTAGGCCCTGTTTAAATGCCTTATTGACTGAGCCACCTGAATGAGACGGAGAATTAGCAGGGCAAACGAGTCATGCCCCAGTGGCCTGTCGAAGTAGCCGTTCAGTGGATCACTTTGTGTGCTGGCCATGTTTAAATTCCAAGCCTTTTGTTGTCACTGAGGCAGAAGTAATGGGGGCACACGAGGGCTTTTTTTTTAACAGGCCCAGTGGCCTAATGGATAAGGCACTGGCCTCCTAAGCCAGGGTTTGTGGGTTCGAGTCCCATCTAGGGTGGTTTTCAGCAGAGTGGCGCAGCGGAAGCATGCTGGGCTCATATCACAGAGGTCGATGGACCGAAACCATCCTCTGCTAAGACCGCTTTACTTATATACATGTCCTGTTCCTATTTGAAGAAGAGCTAATGCATTTCTATGCTGAAACCTTAATCATTTTCACCAGATATCATCTGTGACTGAGGACCACTTCATGTGTGCCTAAACGCAAGTCCTATTGAAAACACCTGTGAATTGGAGCTATTCTACGGTGAGCAGAGTGGCCCGTCGAATTAATTGTTCATCCGGATTACTTGGTGTGCTGGCCTTGATTAAATACCAAGCCTATTGTTGTCACTGAAGCAGAAGTAATGGGGGCACACAAAGACTGATTTATAGCAGCCCCAGTGTCCTAATGGATAAGTCACTGGCCTCCTATGCCAGGGTTTGTGGGTTCGATTCCCATCTAGGGTGGTTTTCAGCAGAGTGGCGCAGCGGAAGCGTGCTGGGCCCATAACCCAGAGGTCGATGGATCGAAACCGTCCTCTGCTAAGACTTCTTTACTTATGCACATTCTCTGTTCCCACTTGAAGAAAAGCTGCCACAGGTCTATGCTAAAACCCTTTGTTGTTTTCATCTGTTGTCATTTATGACAGAGGAGCACTTCACGTGTGCCTAAACACAAGTCCTTTTAGAAAGCATTTTGGAATGGCACATTTGTTACCAGCAGCAGAGTGGCGCAGCGGAAGCGTGCTGGGCCCATAACCCAGAGGTCGATGGATTGAAACCATCCTCTGCTAAGACTTTTTTTTTACTCATACAATGCTCTGTTCCTACCTGCAGAAAAGCTGTCTCTGCTCAAAGCTAAAAACTCTTTGTTGCTTTCACCTGATCTCATTTATGACTTTTCTGGCAGAGGCACTTCATGTGTTACTTCATGTCTGACTAAACGCAAGTGGTTTTGAAAACACTTGTGAATGGGAGCTTTTCTACGGCAAGCAGAGTTTGCCGTAGAAATTCATCACTTATTTACATGCTTTATCCCAAATTAAGAGCAACTTCCACATCCCGCTTGTGAAAACCTGGAGCCTCTTGGTCCTGGAACTATAACAATACTGCACAATGTTCTGGAAAGCCGGTGTAGTAGTTGTTTGTTCAGAAAACTTTGTGTGTAGGCCCTGTTTAAATGCCTTATTGACTGAGCCACCTGAATGAGACGGAGAATTAGCAGGGCAAACGAGTCATGCCCCAGTGGCCTGTCGAAGTAGCCGTTCAGTGGATCACTTTGTGTGCTGAACATGTTTAAATTCCAAGCTTTTTGTTGTCACTGAGGCAGAAGTAATGGGGGCACACGAGGGCTTTTTTTAACAGCCCCAGTGACCTAATGGATAAGGCACTGGCCTCCTAAGCCTGGGTTTGTGGGTTGAGTCCCATCTAGGGTGGTTTTCAGCAGAGTGGTGCAGTGGAAGCGTGCTGGGCCCATAACCCAAAGGTCGATGGATCGAAACCATCCTCTGCTAAGACTTCTTTACTTATGCACATTCTCTGTTCCCACTTGAAGAAAAGCTGCCACAGGTCTATGCTAAAACCCTTTGTTGTTTTCATCTGTTGTCATTTATGACAGAGGAGCACTTCACGTGTGCCTAAACACAAGTCCTTTTAGAAAGCATTTGGGAATGGCACATTTGTTACCGGGAGCAGAGTGGCGCAGCGGAAGCGTGCTGGGCCCATAACCCAGAGGTCGATGGATCGAAACCATCCTCTGCTAAGACTTTTTTTTTACTCATACAATGCTCTGTTCCTACCTGCAGAAAAGCTGCCTCTGCTCAAAGCTAAAAACCCTTTGTTGCTTTCACCTGATCTCATTTATGACTTTTCTGGCAGAGGCACTTCATGTGTTACTTCATGTCTGACTAAACGCAAGTGGTTTTGAAAACACCTGTAAATGGGAGCTTTTCTACGGCAAGCAGAGTTTGCCGTAGAAATTCATCACTTATTTACATGCTTTATCCCAAATTAAGAGCAACTTCCACATCCCGCTTGTGAAAACCTGGAGCCTCTTGGTCCTGGAACTATAACAATACTGCACAATGTTCTGGAAAGCCGGTGTAATAGTTGTTAGTTCAGAAAACTTTGTGTGTAGGCCCTGTTTAAATGCCTCATTGACTAAACCACCTGAATGAGATGGAGAATTAGTAGGGCAAATGAGTCATGCCCCAGTGGCCTGTCGAAGTAGCCGTTCAGAGGATCACTTTGTGTGCTGGCCCTGTTTAAATTCCAAGCATTTTGTTGTCACTGAGGCAGAAGTAATGGGGGCACAATCATCCTCTGCTAAGACAGCTTTACTAATATACAAGTCCTGTACCTATTTGAAGAAGAGCTAATGCAGTTCTATGCTGAAACCAGAATAATTTTCACCAGATATCATCTGTGACTGAGGACCACTTCATGTGTGCCTAAACGCAAGTCCTATTGAAAACACCTGTGAATTGGAGCTATTCTACGGCGAGCAGAGTGGCCCGTTGAATTAATTGTTCATCCGGATTACTTGGTGTGCTGGCCTTGATTAAATAGCAAGCCTATTGTTGTCACTGAAGCAGAAGTAATGGGGGCACACAAAGACTGATTTATAGCAGCCCCAGTGTCCTAATGGATAAGTCACTGGCCTCCTAAGCCAGGGTTTGTGGGTTCGTGTCCCATCTAGGGTGGTTTTCAGCAGAGTGGTGCAGCGGAAGCATGCTGGGCCCATAACCCAGAGGTCGATGGATCGAAACCATCCTCTGCTAAGACTTCTTTACTTATGCACATTCTCTGTTCCCACTTGAAGAAAAGCTGCCACAGGTCTATGCTAAAACCCTTTGTTGTTTTCATCTGTTGTCATTTATGACAGAGGAGCACTTCACGTGTGCCTAAACACAAGTCCTTTTAGAAAGCATTTGGGAATGGCACATTTGTTACCGGGAGCAGAGTGGCGCAGCGGAAGCGTGCTGGGCCCATAACCCAGAAGTCGATGGATGGAAACCATCCTCTGCTAAGACTTCTTTACTTATGCACATTCTCTGTTCCCACTTGAAGAAAAGCTGCCACAGGTCAATGCTAAAACCCTTTGTTGTTTTCACCTGATCTCATTTATGACTTTTCTGGCAGAGGCACTTCATGTGTTACTTCATGTCTGACTAAACACAAGTGATTTTGAAAACACCTGTGAATGGGCGCTTTTCTACGGCAAGCAGAGTGGCGCAGCGGAAGCGTGCTGGGCCCATAACCCAGAGGTCGATGGATCGAAACGATCCTCTGCTAAGACTTTTTTTTTACTCATACAATGCTCTGTTCCTACCTGCAGAAAAGCTGCCTCTGCTCAAAGCTAAAAACCCTTTGTTGCTTTCACCTGATCTCATTTATGACTTTTCTGGCAGAGGCACTTCATGTGTTACTTCATGTCTGACTAAACGCAAGTGGTTTTGAAAACACCTGTGAATGGGAGCTTTTCTACAGCAAGCAGAGTGGCGCAGCGGAAGCGTGCTGGGCCCATAACCCAGAGGTCGATGGATCGAAACCATCCTCTGCTAAGACTTCTTTACTTATGCACATTCTCTGTTCCCACTGGAAGAAAAGCTGCCACAGGTCTATACTAAAGCCCTTTGTTGTTTTCATCTGTTGTCATTTATGAAAGAGGAGCACTTCACGTGTGCCTAAACAAGTCTTTTTAGAAAGTATTTGGGAATGGCACATTTGTTACCGGGAGCAGAGTGGCGCAGCGGAAGCGTGCTGGGCTCATAACCCAGAGGTTGATGGATCGAAGACATCCTCTGCTAAGACAGCTTTACTAGTATACAAGTCCTGTTCCTATTTGAAGAAGAGCTAATGCAGTTCTATGCTGAAACCATAATCATTTTCACCAGATATCATCTGTGACTGAGGACCACTTCATGTGTGCCTAAACGCAAGTCCTATTGAAAACACCTGTGAATTGGAGCTATTCTACGGCGAGCAGAGTGGCCCGTCGAATTAATTGTTCATCCGGATTACTTGGTGTGCTGGCCTTGATTAAATACCAAGCCTATTGTTGTCACTGAAGCAGAAGTAATGGGGGCACACAAAGACTGATTTATAGCAGCCCCAGTGTCCTAATGGATAAGTCACTGGCCTCTTAAGCCAGGGTTTGTGGGTTCGAGTCCCGTCTAGGGTAGTTTTCAGCAGAGTGGCGCAGCGGAAGCGTGCTGGGCCCATAACCCAGAGGTCGATGGATCGAAACCATCCTCTGCTAAGACTTTTTTTTTTCTCATACAATGCTCTGTTCCTACCTGCAGAAAAGCTGCCTCTGCTCAAAGCCTTTGTTGCTTTCACCTGATCTCATTTATGACTTTTCTGGCAGAGGCACTTCATGTGTTACTTCATATCTGACTAAACGCAAGTGGTTTTGAAAACACCTGTGAATGGGAGTTTTTCTACGGCAAGCAGAGTGGCGCAGCGGAAGCGTGCTGGGCCCATAACCCAGAGGTCGATGGATCGAAACCATCCTCTGCTAAGGCTTCATCACTTATTTACATGCTTTATCCCAAATTAAGAACAACTTCCACATCCCGCTTGTGAAGACCTGGAGCCTCTTGGTTCTGGAACTATAACAATACTGCACAATGTTCTGGAAAGCCGGTGTAGTAGTCGTTTGTTCAGAAAACTTTGTGTGTAGGCCCTGTTTAAATGCCTCATTGACTGAGCCACCTGAATGAGATGGAGAATTAGCAGGGCAAACGAGTCATGCCCCAGTGGCCTGTCGAAGTAGTGGATCACTTTGTGTGCTGGCCATGTTTAAATTCCAAGCCTTTTGTTGTCATTGAGGCAGAAGTAATGGGGGCACACGAGGGCTTTTTATTAACAGCCCCAGTGGCCTAATGGATTAGGCCCTGGCCTCCTAAGCCAGGGATTGTGGGTTCGAGTCCCATCTGGGGTGGTTTACAGCAGAGTGGCGCAGCGTAAGCGTGCTGGGCTCATAACCCAGAGGTTGATGGATCGAAGACATCCTCTGCTAAGACAGCTTTACTAGTATACAAGTCCTGTTCCTATTTGAAGAAGAGCTAATGCAGTTCTATGCTGAAACCATAATCATTTTCACCAGATATCATCTGTGAGTGAGGACCACTTCATGTGTGCCTAAACGCAAGTCCTATTGAAAACACCTGTGAATTGGAGCTATTCTACGGCGAGCAGAGTGGCCCGTCGAATTAATTGTTCATCCGGATTACTTGGTGTGCTGGCCTTGATTAAATACCAAGCCTATTGTTGTCACTGCAGCAGAAGTAATGGGGGCACACAAAGACTGATTTATAGCAGCCCCAGTGTCCTAATGGATAAGTCACTGGCCTCTTAAGCCAGGGTTTGTGGGTTCGAGTCCCATCTAGGGTGGTTTTCAGCAGAGTGGCGCAGCGGAAGCGTGCTGGGCCCATAACCCAGAGGTCGATGGATCGAAACCATCCTCTGCTAAGACTTTTTTTTTACTCATACAATGCTCTGTTCCTACCTGCAGAAAAGCTGCCTCTGCTCAAAGCCTTTGTTGTTTTCACCTGATCTCATTTATGACTTTTCTGGCAGAGGCACTTCATGTGTTACTTCATGTCTGACTAAACGCAAGTGGTTTTGAAAACACCTGTGAATGGGAGTTTTTCTACGGCAAGCAGAGTGGCGCAGCGGAAGCGTGCTGGGCCCATAACCCAGAGGTCGATGGATCGAAACCATCCTCTGCTAAGGCTTCATCACTTATTTACATGCTTTATCCCAAATTAAGAACAACTTCCACATCCCGCTTGTGAAGACCTGGAGCCTCTTGGTTCTGGAACTATAACAATACTGCACAATGTTCTGGAAAGCCGGTGTAGTAGTCGTTTGTTCAGAAAACTTTGTGTGTAGGCCCTGTTTAAATGCCTCATTGACTGAGCCACCTGAATAAGATGGAGAATTAGCAGGGCAAACGAGTCATGCCCCAGTGGCCTGTCGAAGTAGTGGATCACTTTGTGTGCTGGCCATGTTTAAATTCCAAGCCTTTTGTTGTCATTGAGGCAGAAGTAATGGGGGCACACGAGGGCTTTTTATTAACAGCCTCAGTGGCCTAATGGATAAGGCCTTGGCCTCCTAAGCCAGGGATTGTGGGTTCGAGTCCCATCTGGGGTGGTTTACAGCAGAGTTGCGCAGCGGAAGCGTGCTGGGCTCATAACCCAGAGGTTGATGGATCGAAGACATCCTCTGCTAAGACAGCTTTACTAGTATACAAGTCCTGTTCCTATTTGAAGAAGAGCTAATGCAGTTCTATGCTGAAACCATAATCATTTTCACCAGATATCATCTGTGACTGAGGACCACTTCATGTGTGCCTAAACGCAAGTCCTATTGAAAACACCTGTGAATTGGAGCTATTCTACGGCGAGCAGAGTGGCCCGTCGAATTAATTGTTCATCCGGATTACTTGGTGTGCTGGCCTTGATTAAATACCAAGCCTATTGTTGTCACTGAAGCAGAAGTAATGGGGGCACACAAAGACTGATTTATAGCAGCCCCAGTGTCCTAATGGATAAGTCACTGGCCTCTTAAGCCAGGGTTTGTGGGTTCGAGTCCCATCTAGGGTGGTTTTCAGCAGAGTGGCGCAGCGGAAGCGTGCTGGGCCCATAACCCAGAGGTCGATGGATCGAAACCATCCTCTGCTAAGACTTTTTTTTTACTCATACAATGCTCTGTTCCTACCTGCAGAAAAGCTGCCTCTGCTCAAAGCCTTTGTTGCTTTCACCTGATCTCATTTATGACTTTTCTGGCAGAGGCACTTCATGTGTTACTTCATGTCTGACTAAACGCAAGTGGTTTTGAAAACACCTGTGAATGGGAGTTTTTCTACGGCAAGCAGAGTGGCGCAGCGGAAGCGTGCTGGGCCCATAACCCAGAGGTCGATGGATCGAAACCATCCTCTGCTAAGGCTTCATCACTTATTTACATGCTTTATCCCAAATTAAGAACAACTTCCACATCCCGCTTGTGAAGACCTGGAGCCTCTTGGTTCTGGAACTATAACAATACTGCACAATGTTCTGGAAAGCCGGTGTAGTAGTCGTTTGTTCAGAAAACTTTGTGTGTAGGCCCTGTTTAAATGCCTCATTGACTGAGCCACCTGAATGAGATGGAGAATTAGCAGGGCAAACGAGTCATGCCCCAGTGGCCTGTCGAAGTAGTGGATCACTTTGTGTGCTGGCCATGTTTAAATTCCAAGCCTTTTGTTGTCATTGAGGCAGAAGTAATGGGGGCACACGAGGGCTTTTTATTAACAGCCCCAGTGGCCTAATGGATAAGGCCCTGGCCTCCTAAGCCAGGGATTGTGGGTTCGAGTCCCATCTGGGGTGGTTTACAGCAGAGTTGCGCAGCGGAAGCGTGCTGGGCTCATAACCCAGAGGTTGATGGATCGAAGACATCCTCTGCTAAGACAGCTTTACTAGTATACAAGTCCTGTTCCTATTTGAAGAAGAGCTAATGCAGTTCTATGCTGAAACCATAATCATTTTCACCAGATATCATCTGTGACTGAGGACCACTTCATGTGTGCCTAAACGCAAGTCCTATTGAAAACACCTGTGAATTGGAGCTATTCTACGGCGAGCCGAGTGGCCCGTCGAATTAATTGTTCATCCGGATTACTTGGTGTGCTGGCCTTGATTAAATACCAAGCCTATTGTTGTCACTGAAGCAGAAGTAATGGGGGCACACAAAGACTGATTTATAGCAGCCCCAGTGTCCTAATGGATAAGTCACTGGCCTCTTAAGCCAGGGTTTGTGGGTTCGAGTCCCATCTAGGGTGGTTTTCAGCAGAGTGGCGCAGCGGAAGCGTGCTGGGCCCATAACCCAGAGGTCGATGGATCGAAACCATCCTCTGCTAAGACTTTTTTTTTACTCATACAATGCTCTGTTCCTACCTGCAGAAAAGCTGCCTCTGCTCAAAGCCTTTGTTGCTTTCACCTGATCTCATTTATGACTTTTCTGGCAGAGGCACTTCATGTGTTACTTCATGTCTGACTAAACGCAAGTGGTTTTGAAAACACCTGTGAATGGGAGTTTTTCTACGGCAAGCAGAGTGGCGCAGCGGAAGCGTGCTGGGCCCATAACCCAGAGGTCGATGGATCGAAACCATCCTCTGCTAAGGCTTCATCACTTATTTACATGCTTTATCCCAAATTAAGAACAACTTCCACATCCCGCTTGTGAAGACCTGGAGCCTCTTGGTTCTGGAACTATAACAATACTGCACAATGTTCTGGAAAGCCGGTGTAGTAGTCGTTTGTTCAGAAAACTTTGTGTGTAGGCCCTGTTTAAATGCCTCATTGACTGAGCCACCTGAATGAGATGGAGAATTAGCAGGGCAAACGAGTCATGCCCCAGTGGCCTGTCGAAGTAGTGGATCACTTTGTGTGCTGGCCATGTTTAAATTCCAAGCCTTTTGTTGTCATTGAGGCAGAAGTAATGGGGGCACACGAGGGCTTTTTATTAACAGCCCCAGTGGCCTAATGGATAAGGCCCTGGCCTCCTAAGCCAGGGATTGTGGGTTCAAGTCCCATCTGGGGTGGTTTACAGCAGAGTTGCGCAGCGGAAGCGTGCTGGGCTCATAACCCAGAGGTTGATGGATCGAAGACATCCTCTGCTAAGACAGCTTTACTAGTATACAAGTCCTGTTCCTATTTGAAGAAGAGCTAATGCAGTTCTATGCTGAAACCATAATCATTTTCACCAGATATCATCTGTGACTGAGGACCACTTCATGTGTGCCTAAACGCAAGTCCTATTGAAAACACCTGTGAATTGGAGCTATTCTACGGCGAGCAGAGTGGCCCGTCGAATTAATTGTTCATCCGGATTACTTGGTGTGCTGGCCTTGATTAAATACCAAGCCTATTGTTGTCACTGAAGCAGAAGTAATGGGGGCACACAAAGACTGATTTATAGCAGCCCCAGTGTCCTAATGGATAAGTCACTGGCCTCTTAAGCCAGGGTTTGTGGGTTCGAGTCCCATCTAGGGTGGTTTTCAGCAGAGTGGCGCAGCGGAAGCGTGCTGGGCCCATAACCCAGAGGTCGATGGATCGAAACCATCCTCTGCTAAGACTTTTTTTTTACTCATACAATGCTCTGTTCCTACCTGCAGAAAAGCTGCCTCTGCTCAAAGCCTTTGTTGCTTTCACCTGATCTCATTTATGACTTTTCTGGCAGAGGCACTTCATGTGTTACTTCATGTCTGACTAAACGCAAGTGGTTTTGAAAACACCTGTGAATGGGAGTTTTTCTACGGCAAGCAGAGTGGCGCAGCGGAAGCGTGCTGGGCCCATAACCCAGAGGTCGATGGATCGAAACCATCCTCTGCTAAGGCTTCATCACTTATTTACATGCTTTATCCCAAATTAAGAACAACTTCCACATCCCGCTTGTGAAGACCTGGAGCCTCTTGGTTCTGGAACTATAACAATACTGCACAATGTTCTGGAAAGCCGGTGTAGTAGTCGTTTGTTCAGAAAACTTTGTGTGTAGGCCCTGTTTAAATGCCTCATTGACTGAGCCACCTGAATGAGATGGAGAATTAGCAGGGCAAACGAGTCATGCCCCAGTGGCCTGTCGAAGTAGTGGATCACTTTGTGTGCTGGCCATGTTTAAATTCCAAGCCTTTTGTTGTCATTGAGGCAGAAGTAATGGGGGCACACGAGGGCTTTTTATTAACAGCCCCAGTGGCCTAATGGATAAGGCCCTGGCCTCCTAAGCCAGGGATTGTGGGTTCGAGTCCCATCTGGGGTGGTTTACAGCAGAGTTGCGCAGCGGAAGCGTGCTGGGCTCATAACCCAGAGGTTGATGGATCGAAGACATCCTCTGCTAAGACAGCTTTACTAGTATACAAGTCCTGTTCCTATTTGAAGAAGAGCTAATGCAGTTCTATGCTGAAACCATAATCATTTTCACCAGATATCATCTGTGACTGAGGACCACTTCATGTGTGCCTAAACGCAAGTCCTATTGAAAACACCTGTGAATTGGAGCTATTCTACGGCGAGCAGAGTGGCCCGTCGAATTAATTGTTCATCCGGATTACTTGGTGTGCTGGCCTTGATTAAATACCAAGCCTATTGTTGTCACTGAAGCAGAAGTAATGGGGGCACACAAAGACTGATTTATAGCAGCCCCAGTGTCCTAATGGATAAGTCACTGGCCTCTTAAGCCAGGGTTTGTGGGTTCGAGTCCCATCTAGGGTGGTTTTCAGCAGAGTGGCGCAGCGGAAGCGTGCTGGGCCCATAACCCAGAGGTCGATGGATCGAAACCATCCTCTGCTAAGACTTTTTTTTTACTCATACAATGCTCTGTTCCTACCTGCAGAAAAGCTGCCTCTGCTCAAAGCCTTTGTTGCTTTCACCTGATCTCATTTATGACTTTTCTGGCAGAGGCACTTCATGTGTTACTTCATGTCTGACTAAACGCAAGTGGTTTTGAAAACACCTGTGAATGGGAGTTTTTCTACGGCAAGCAGAGTGGCGCAGCGGAAGCGTGCTGGGCCCATAACCCAGAGGTCGATGGATCGAAACCATCCTCTGCTAAGGCTTCATCACTTATTTACATGCTTTATCCCAAATTAAGAACAACTTCCACATCCCGCTTGTGAAGACCTGGAGCCTCTTGGTTCTGGAACTATAACAATACTGCACAATGTTCTGGAAAGCCGGTGTAGTAGTCGTTTGTTCAGAAAACTTTGTGTGTAGGCCCTGTTTAAATGCCTCATTGACTGAGCCACCTGAATGAGATGGAGAATTAGCAGGGCAAACGAGTCATGCCCCAGTGGCCTGTCGAAGTAGTGGATCACTTTGTGTGCTGGCCATGTTTAAATTCCAAGCCTTTTGTTGTCATTGAGGCAGAAGTAATGGGGGCACACGAGGGCTTTTTATTAACAGCCCCAGTGGCCTAATGGATAAGGCCCTGGCCTCCTAAGCCAGGGATTGTGGGTTCGAGTCCCATCTGGGGTGGTTTACAGCAGAGTGGCGCAGCGGAAGCGTGCTGGGCTCATAACCCAGAGGTTGATGGATCGGAGACATCCTCTGCTAAGACAGCTTTACTAGTATACAAGTCCTGTTCCTATTTGAAGAAGAGCTAATGCAGTTCTATGCTGAAACCATAATCATTTTCACCAGATATCATCTGTGACTGAGGACCACTTCATGTGTGCCTAAACGCAAGTCCTATTGAAAACACCTGTGAATTGGAGCTATTCTACGGCGAGCAGAGTGGCCCGTCGAATTAATTGTTCATCCGGATTACTTGGTGTGCTGGCCTTGATTAAATACCAAGCCTATTGTTGTCACTGAAGCAGAAGTAATGGGGGCACACAAAGACTGAATTATAGCAGCCCCAGTGTCCTAATGGATAAGTCACTGGCCTCTTAAGCCAGGGTTTGTGGGTTCGAGTCCCATCTAGGGTGGTTTTCAGCAGAGTGGCGCAGCGGAAGCGTGCTGGGCCCATAACCCAGAGGTCGATGGATCGAAACCATCCTCTGCTAAGACTTTTTTTTTACTCATACAATGCTCTGTTCCTACCTGCAGAAAAGCTGCCTCTGCTCAAAGCCTTTGTTGCTTTCACCTGATCTCATTTATGACTTTTCTGGCAGAGGCACTTCATGTGTTACTTCATGTCTGACTAAACGCAAGTGGTTTTGAAAACACCTGTGAATGGGAGTTTTTCTACGGCAAGCAGAGTGGCGCAGCGGAAGCGTGCTGGGCCCATAACCCAGAGGTCGATGGATCGAAACCATCCTCTGCTAAGGCTTCATCACTTATTTACATGCTTTATCCCAAATTAAGAACAACTTCCACATCCCGCTTGTGAAGACCTGGAGCCTCTTGGTTCTGGAACTATAACAATACTGCACAATGTTCTGGAAAGCCGGTGTAGTAGTCGTTTGTTCAGAAAACTTTGTGTGTAGGCCCTGTTTAAATGCCTCATTGACTGAGCCACCTGAATGAGATGGAGAATTAGCAGGGCAAACGAGTCATGCCCCAGTGGCCTGTCGAAGTAGTGGATCACTTTGTGTGCTGGCCATGTTTAAATTCCAAGCCTTTTGTTGTCATTGAGGCAGAAGTAATGGGGGCACACGAGTGCTTTTTATTAACAGCCCCAGTGGCCTAATGGATAAGGCACTGGCCTCCTAAGCCAGGGATTGTGGGTTCAAGTCCCTTCTGGGGTGGTTTACAGCAGAGTGGCGCAGCGGAAGCATGCTGGGCTCATAACCCAGAGGTTGATGGATCGGAGACATCCTCTGCTAAGACAGCTTTACTAGTATACAAGTCCTGTTCCTATTTGAAGAAGAGCTAATGCAGTTCTATGCTGAAACCATAATCATTTTCACCAGATATCATCTGTGACTGAGGACCACTTCATGTGTGCCTAAACGCAAGTCCTATTGAAAACACCTGTGAATTGGAGCTATTCTACGGCGAGCAGAGTGGCCCGTCGAATTAATTGTTCATCCGGATTACTTGGTGTGCTGGCCTTGATTAAATACCAAGCCTATTGTTGTCACTGAAGCAGAAGTAATGGGGGCACACAAAGACTGATTTACAGTAGCCCCAGTGTCCTAATGGATAAGTCACTGGCCTCTTAAGCCAGGGTTTGTGGGTTCGAATCCCATCTAGGGTGGTTTTCAGCAGAGTGGCGCAGCGGAAGCGTGCTGGGCCCATAACCCAGAGGTCGATGGATCGAAACCATCCTCTGCTAAGACTTTTTTTTTACTCATACAATGCTCTGTTCCTACCTGCAGAAAAGCTGCCTCTGCTCAAAGCCTTTGTTGCTTTCACCTGATCTCATTTATGACTTTTCTGGCAGAGGCACTTCATGTGTTACTTCATGTCTGACTAAACGCAAGTGGTTTTGAAAACACCTGTGAATGGGAGTTTTTCTACGGCAAGCAGAGTGGCGCAGCGGAAGCGTGCTGGGCCCATAACCCAGAGGTCGATGGATCGAAACCATCCTCTGCTAAGGCTTCATCACTTATTTACATGCTTTATCCCAAATTAAGAACAACTTCCACATCCCGCTTGTGAAGACCTGGAGCCTCTTGGTTCTGGAACTATAACAATACTGCACAATGTTCTGGAAAGCCGGTGTAGTAGTCGTTTGTTCAGAAAACTTTGTGTGTAGGCCCTGTTTAAATGCCTCATTGACTGAGCCACCTGAATGAGATGGAGAATTAGCAGGGCAAACGAGTCATGCCCCAGTGGCCTGTCGAAGTAGTGGATCACTTTGTGTGCTGGCCATGTTTAAATTCCAAGCCTTTTGTTGTCATTGAGGCAGAAGTAATGGGGGCACACGAGTGCTTTTTATTAACAGCCCCAGTGGCCTAATGGATAAGGCACTGGCCTCCTAAGCCAGGGATTGTGGGTTCAAGTCCCTTCTGGGGTGGTTTACAGCAGAGTGGCGCAGCGGAAGCATGCTGGGCTCATAACCCAGAGGTTGATGGATCGGAGACATCCTCTGCTAAGACAGCTTTACTAGTATACAAGTCCTGTTCCTATTTGAAGAAGAGCTAATGCAGTTCTATGCTGAAACCATAATCATTTTCACCAGATATCATCTGTGACTGAGGACCACTTCATGTGTGCCTAAACGCAAGTCCTATTGAAAACACCTGTGAATTGGAGCTATTCTACGGCGAGCAGAGTGGCCCGTCGAATTAATTGTTCATCCGGATTACTTGGTGTGCTGGCCTTGATTAAATACCAAGCCTATTGTTGTCACTGAAGCAGAAGTAATGGGGGCACACAAAGACTGATTTATAGCAGCCCCCGTGTCCTAATGGATAAGTCACTGGCCTCTTAAGCCAGGGTTTGTGGGTTCGAATCCCATCTAGGGTGGTTTTCAGCAGAGTGGCGCAGCGGAAGCGTGCTGGGCCCATAACCCAGAGGTCGATGGATCGAAACCATCCTCTGCTAAGACTTTTTTTTTACTCATACAATGCTCTGTTCCTACCTGCAGAAAAGCTGCCTCTGCTCAAAGCCTTTGTTGCTTTCACCTGATCTCATTTATGACTTTTCTGGCAGAGGCACTTCATGTGTTACTTCATGTCTGACTAAACGCAAGTGGTTTTGAAAACACCTGTGAATGGGAGTTTTTCTACGGCAAGCAGAGTGGCGCAGCGGAAGCGTGCTGGGCCCATAACCCAGAGGTCGATGGATCGAAACCATCCTCTGCTAAGGCTTCATCACTTATTTACATGCTTTATCCCAAATTAAGAACAACTTCCACATCCCGCTTGTGAAGACCTGGAGCCTCTTGGTTCTGGAACTATAACAATACTGCACAATGTTCTGGAAAGCCGGTGTAGTAGTCGTTTGTTCAGAAAACTTTGTGTGTAGGCCCTGTTTAAATGCCTCATTGACTGAGCCACCTGAATGAGATGGAGAATTAGCAGGGCAAACGAGTCATGCCCCAGTGGCCTGTCGAAGTAGTGGATCACTTTGTGTGCTGGCCATGTTTAAATTCCAAGCCTTTTGTTGTCATTGAGGCAGAAGTAATGG